>PUQB01000733.1:0-109120 GCA_003024785.1 Selaginella tamariscina
TCATCTTAATCATGAGCCAGTCTAAGTCTCGATCTTAGGTCTTCTCAGGCTATCCCTTGGGGTTTGGAGCCCTAGGGTTCAGAAGATAGTCATTTTAGGAGACTTAAGGTGAGACCCTAAGTCTTTTATTTACTTAGGCATTTGAGTTAAGACTCTCAGTGTCATCTTGAAAGATTTAATGTTGTTTATACATGGTGATAACGCTAGATGGCCACTTATCACATGTTAGCCTTCCAGGTGTGTGAACAAGTTAATGAACGAAAGAAGTTAGTTAATTCCCTAGATGTGCATATTTCACAGAGGTGCAAATTCATTAATGATAAGGGTTGGCCAACCCTTAGGGTTTGATGTACCCCTAAACACTTGAAGTTAGGGTGGCACAAAGGATGACACAAGCTAGGTTTATGTTGGCAGAGGAGAAAGTAACCAAAGACCTCTTAATACTCTTGACATTTGTCAGACCTCATGCAGACCTTCTGCATGGACCTCCTGCTAAAGTCCCATGAACCTCCTAGGGATCAATTGCGGACCTTTTGTGGTCCTCTTACAAACCTCATGTGGTCTCCATGGTCGGTGATGTCTTCCTAGCACCCGTACAAGATCACTCTCCTCCTGGTGTGTCTTGGACCTCATGTAGACCTCTTGTGGACCTCATGCAAACCTTCTGTGGACCTCTTGCAAATGTCTTGGGGACCTTTCACTGACATCCCACAAACTTTTGATGGGCCTCCTAGTGAAGTCCTATGGACCTCTTATGGTCCTCCTATGAACCTCCTATGGTCTCCCAAACCTCATGTGGACCTATCATGGTAAAGTCCCATAGACCCCCTATGGGCCTCCTACAGACCTCTTATGGTCATGCTATGGTCTGTTGAACAAAGAAATTCTTGATACCTAAAACATAGCAGTGGTCGCCACTGAGAGCGTGTATTAAGGGACTATCAAATTATGGAGAAATAAAGAGAAAAAATTAGGTCAAACTTCAAAAGGTCAAGAAAGGGTAAGGATGGCAATGTATGTAACAGGCAATAGTACTACAAATCCCGTCATAGTGTTGAGAAATAAAAAGTATACATCAGAACAGAGAAATAAGTAAGAATAGTCGTAGTGAGAGTAAGACAAAACTTATATTATGTCAGCACATGGCACAAAGTACAACATATACAATATACTTGGGATGCTTTCCTTGTTCTATTCTAGTCTATTTATACCCGTACTCCTAGTCTGTACTAGCAGTTTTCATAACTTCCTCCTAGCCTTATCTTTTCAGTTATCGTAACTCCTTATCTTTATCCTGAAGTGTCGTACTCTGCCTTAAACATCGTATTGCGATAGTGAACACATCGTATTACGTTTGTGACCGTATTTCTATGTTTCCATCCAACTCTCAATTTTTTTACAATATATACCTTTTTTGGTATTTCCCCATTATATGCCCAAAGAAATAAACATAACTAGGAAACCTCTAGATGACTAAATACGATCTTAACATCCCCCGGACTAGAACTGTTGCATTGTCCCGATACAACCTCATGACGGCCCCATTATTGTCCTGCAGATAGAAGCCACCACAATTGAGCTTGTGGTTCTCCTCGCGTAGTTTGCGGACTTCTTCTGTGTCGTCTGTAGTTGTGGTAGTGGTTGGTTTGAAGTCGTCCATCTTCATATGAATGTTGCATATCTATTCACCCTGTGTATGCATCATGTCCATGAGTAGGTGGCGTGTGATGTTTGACTGTTCCTGAAGTTGCCTATGGAATTACAACAATCATGGAGTTGTTGAGCAAGTGTTGCCTCCCCTTAGTGAAGATCCACTTTATGTATTAGGGAGTCGACTACACTCCAAAGATGTGAAAGCTAACCCTCGACACTCGTGTCATTTGTTGTGTCTTGCATTGGTAGTCCGGGTGAAGTTGTTTGATCTTGCATACGCTTGGAACTTCTGGGTGTGTTCCGCTCTTGTCGATTTGCAACGTGATGCCCCATGTGTTGTGGTTTGGAGTGGGGTTCTTGCTCCTTCCCTTTATGGTGAGTGTCGTTCTTGGCTTGTTGTCAAGTGTTGGTGAAGGTGAATGTTGTTCTTGATGTGGCTCCTGAACAGTTGGAGTTTGAATGTCCTATGTCGTAGTTCGTACCTGTTGTGTTGTGACTTGAGGAATACTTATGGTGGATGGTGGGTGAGTTGATGGTATCACGACATCTTCCTCGTGTGTGTTCTCTGGTGGTATGATTTTTTGGGATTGAGTCCTCGCATTCCATGTGTGCTGTGGGAGTTGGCATTGTGTGCTTAGTACGCGTCCTTCAAAGGTCTTCTTGTGGCAACGGTTTCCTTTGTAATACTTGATCATCTTCGTTCTCGTCCTCCACAAATTGGTATGATGCTGGTTCTTGCGTTTGCGCTTCCTCTGGTTTCCTTACTTGTGATCTCGGCCGCTTCTTAGGCTTGGTTGGGAGTAGTGCATCCAAATTACGACTGTCAAAAATGTTGTCCAGATACTGTGTGGTGAGCCCTAACTAGAAAGACATCCTAGTTGTGATTACAGGTGTGCTTGATGGTACTAAATCTGCATGCGTAATACGCAATGTTGTTAGAATCTGATGAAGGATTGGAAATACGGTTGTTTTCCTTATCCTTGCTTTTGGGGTTGTGCAGAGTTTGCAACTCGCATTGCAATCTTAGTATGATGAGTTTTCCCCAATTTGGAGTTTGTCCCTGTTCAATTATATGATAAGTGTACCCAATTTCCTTGTTGAATCCTACAGAAGTCTGTCGGAAGGCAAATGCGGTGGTGATCGCCTTAATGCGGTTTTTTGGGGCTTCTGTAATATGAATGTTGGTGCTGCGTTGGCAATTCTCTATTTTTGGAGGAATCTATCATAGTTATTGATGTACACTTGAATGTATGTGTGGACGTGTGGAATTGGGTCGAAAGACGCTTCCAATCTTCTCGAAATATCGACAAGATAACTTACATGAGTGGGATATGAATTCCAACAAAATTCGAGAAACGCAATATCCAATGATAAGATATTCTCTACCAAATCTACTGAAAACCAAGGTGCTCACACAACAAACGAATCAGAAATCGACACATGGACTACCCAGAAAATCTGACATGCCATAAGTATACTGAGCATAAAATGAGCGCACATGATCTAACACACACACTAGGGTTTCACAATTCTCCTTCATTCACTTCTCATGCACAACCTTCCGTTCTTATACAAGTTGCTGATCAATCCCCACTTTCCATACATGATTCACTAGCATGTTCCATGGATGAACTCACCGACACAACGAGCACTTTTGCTATAGCACAGCACCCCGAGTTCCAATCTGATCCCACTTTACCAGTCTCACTAGTGTTGTACCGTGTTCTTCGCCCATCACCAACTCTCATCTCCAACATACAGGAATGAATACATTGCAAGCAACTGGAAAAATATTTCGACACATTTGTTCATAAGCGATTGGATGAGCAGGGAGAGCAATTAGTCGATCAGGCAATTAAGGCTTATGCACCACAACTCAAAGCCTTACAACTCCACAGCAGGGCATTCACATTTACAAGTTGCTTGAATTCATACTATTCTTGTGTATATTTTCGTCTTGAGGTTGTTGTATTACGGTGTTGTTCGGATTACGTGGTGTTTTTGCTAAGGGGTTGTGGTTGGTGTTTTCAAGATCGTGTTTTGGCTTGTCGTCAAGATCGTCCTCCAACTTGTTGTCAAGATCATCCTCCGGTTTGTTGTCAAGATCGTCCTCCGATTTGTTGTCAAGATCGTCCTCTGGTTTGTTGTCTAGATCGTCCTCCAGCTTGTTTGAGGTATACTTTCGTATGTGATTTGCATTTGTTATAAGCAGAACTTGTGTCATATCATCCATAAGAGTGACGATATTGTTAGATCGTATATCAGTAATAATGTATGGTCCATACCATTTAGACTTCAACTTATGTCCGATGGGTCGGAGATTTCCTCAGTAATGCCATACCATTGAAATATGGATTGTTGTGTACTTTTTAGAGTCGATCGTGCCATGCCTTAATGCGGGTTTGAATATCTTGAATGTTGAAGACTGCTTATTGTCTTTTCTCATCGAGCTTTTCGAGTTGCAGTAATCTTTGTTTGACTTGTTTTAGTTTGCCAATATCGTATTCCAATGATATTCGTAATGATCGTATGATATTCAAACGATGTAAACTTTGTAGCGATTTTATATGTAGTATAGTATGCCCATAATGCATAAGTGAAATTTTCATCCCAATTCTTGCAATTCATGTTGACTATATTAATTAATACGGTCTTCAATATTTTTTTTGGTAGCTTCTGCTTGTCCATTGCCTTGTGGATAATATGCCGTGGAGACATAATGTTTCACTAAGTACTTAATACAAAGGACTTTGAACAAAATGAGTTCCCTAGTCATTAATAAGTTCCATAAGAGCACCAAATTGTACTACAATATTCTCATAAATAAATTTTGTGATGTGTGTTGTGCGGCAATCTCATAGTGCGATAGCTTCTGCCCATTTAGTAATGTAATCTATTAGTACCAATATGTATTGATTCCTCTTGCTACTTTTAGGATTGATTAGTCCCATGAAATCCATTCTTCACTAATGGTATTGTTGGATGTAGTGGCTAAACTTGATGATGTGGAGCTGGTTGATGTTCGTTACACTTCAGACATTTCTTGCAAAATTCTATAGCATCTTTAAATAATGTCGGCCACCATAATCTAGACTGCAGTATTTTGCATGCTATTAACATTCATGCAAAGTGTCCACCATGTTCTCCTAAGTGTCCTTCTCATAATATGAGTTGAACTTCTTTCATTGGTATGCATCTCCTTAAGACTTCATCCCTTCCCTTCTTGTAGAGTATGCCTGCAATCATGCAGTACGGTTTGGATCGTAAGACTAGTTACTTGTATTGTTGTGGTGATGTGTATTTCTCTTGTGCTAGTTCGATAGTTAGAAAGTGTTCAATATCTTGTAAATATCCTTGTTGGTAATACCATTTTAGTTGCTCTTGTTCTATTTGAAATAAACTTGCATCTGGTAGGTCATCATTGACGCCAACACCGTCTTCCTCATTCGTAATGTGGCTCAAGAAATCGGCTTGTTGATGTAGCTTGCTTGGTTTGTGAATGATCTGAAAATCGAACTCTTGCAACAATAAAAACCATCATACTAACCTTTCTTTCAAGCTTCGTCTTACTCAATAAATGTATAAGTGCCTAATGATCCACAATGAATTTTACCTTATTTATTAACAAATAATGTCGAAATTTCTTGGCAGCATAGACCATTTTGAGTGCTTCTTTCTCTGTAGTTGTGTAGTTCTTTTCTGCAGGTGCTAATCTTTGATTAGCGTAATATAATGGACGATATTTTCCATCTGCTTGTGTTTGTGTTAATATGCATCCGATGGTGTAAGACGATGCGTCTACTTGCACATGAAATTCTTGTGTCCAATTTGGGCGAGAATAGGTGCTTTCATTAATGCTTGTTTCAACGTTTGAAAACTTTGCTCGCATTGTGGGTTCCACGTGAAGGGTTGTCCTTTTCTTAATAGTATAGTTAATGGCTCATAATTTTTTATAAATCGGCGATGATATCCCATTTTACCAAGTAGCCACCGTATTTCGCTAACGTCTTTAGGAGGTTGCATAGTTTATATTACTCTGACTTTATCTTGGTTGACCATTATTCCATCTTTGCATATAATGTGGCCTAGTAGTACTCCTAATTTTACTCTGAATTTAGAGCTATATTGTTGAATCAACATTTCCCAAAACACTTCGTTAAACAGTCTAAATGATCGTCCTTGGTCCCGTAAATGATGAACTCATCCAGGAAAACCTTCATAAATGGTGTTAGATAATCTTGAAATGTTTCACTAACCAAACGCTGGAAGGTGAATGGTGCATTACATAACCCCACAAGCATAGCACGATATGTGTATACACCCCAAGGACTAATGAATGCTGTCAAGCCACGATCCAAGAGCAAGATAAAACAAGGAGGCTTGACTCAAGAGCAAAGCAAGACCAAGGAACAAGACAAGAACAAGGAATAGGACAAGAATGATTGTAGAATGACTGGTGTTAATAGTAACTGATTGTACAATAATTAGGCCGAAGCTTTTATACTCACAACTCCAAGAGCTAATCTAGGCATAAGTTAAAAATGATATTCCAAGAGCTAATTTAGGCATGACCTAAAAATAATGTCCCTTATTCTGTAGGTATATCATGTAAGCATATCCTATAGGTATATCATGTAGGCATATCCTGTATCCCATATCTTGTATCTTGTAAGTCGTATCCTATAAGCATATCCTATATTCTGTATCGGTCGTGACAAATGCTGTTTTTGATTGATCGGCTAGCTCCACTTGTACCTGGTTGTATCCTAAAAACCCATCTAAAAAGGAATACATGTCATGTCCCATTACCGTATCCAACAACTCTTTGAAGGTATCGGATACGTATCTCGCTTAGTTATGTCATTCAATTTCTTATAGTTGATACAAATTCACAATTTGTCATTCTTCTTTGGTACTACGACGATTGGTGATAACCACTGTGGGTTTTTGATTGGATATATGAATCTATCAGGGTTCTATACTGTGATAACAGGAGTTCAATTGAATTGTCAAAAAACCTGAAGTTCCTTCTTCTTTAACTTTCACCAGGAATGTTGGGTTAATACATAGGCTTGTTGTGTTTTAGGTATTGCATGTGGTAGTAGTTCTATTTTATGAGTAAAATTATTGGTGGAATGCCCTTGAGATCCTCATAACTCCAAGAAAAGACATCAGCATTTTGACGTAGTACGTCCACCAATTTTTTCGGTATTCCAGTTCGAGGTCGACTACTATTCATACTTTGTGTGGTACATGGTCACTTATTTTGATTTCTACTTCCTCAGTCTTCTCATTACTCGTAATTTCCAATTTCTGTTGGGTTCGTGATATTTGTTCGCGCTTGGTGTCAAATTGCAGTTGCTGTTGTATGGGTTGTTTAAACTTGTCAGTTAATCCAAGAATGTCCATATGCTACTGCTGTTGATCATTGGTGGTTGTAATTTCATGTTGATTTTATCTTTCGGTGTCATTTGATATAAATTAGCTTGTGCTATTTCCACAAGTTCCGAGTTACTATTAAATAAGACTTTTTCTTCTTCCGTATTTAGACCGTAGTGCTAATCGTAATCTTCCATTTGTACATGTCAAGTTGGTCGTTCAGTTTGTTTCTTTTGTTGTGTTTTAATAACTGCTTCTTGTCCATTCTTGTAAAGTACCATCTCGTTGTCTTCCCAATTATATCGTACTTTGGCATTTCGTAGCCAGGGTCTTCCTAATAAAAATCTAATATGGTTTCTAGTCTGTCCGATACATAGTACAACCAAAGAACCTTAAACTTAATGCTTGCAATTTCCATAGTACATATAGATTTGATTATACCAACAAGTCATACTTTCCTTTGATCAGCCATTTGTACCAAGAACGGTGTATTATCTATTGGCCCTAAACCCAAGTCCTTGTAGGTCTGTTCTTCAATAATGTTAACTCTTGAGCCCCCATCAATGGGTATGTTACGAATGTTGTTTTTGCCGATGTGTGCGGCAATCATTGGCACTTCCTCATCCCAATCTTGTCATCTCTAAGAACTTCGGTTGTATTGACCTCCACTCAAGCTGTTTCGCATTGAATATTGCTTGTGTTCAAGACGTTAGCTATTTGTGTTCGTAGAAATAGTGCTAGTGTTAGTAACTCTTCTATATTTAGCTGTACAGGTTGTGGTAATATGACGCGACAATACAATCTCCAAGTGGTACTGTTGACATGGACTCTTGGGATTGCCCACTTGCTTCGCTTGGTACATGATCTTTCTTTTCATCTTGTTGTATTTTTGAATTTGATCTGCCACTCTTTGCACTGTAGCTTTCTCTTTCTCCTAGTTTTTGCCTATCAATTCTTCTTTACTTGTTTCTACCCGTGCTCATTTAGCTCGTGTTACTGCATATGTTTCGTTGAGGGTAACTCCATATCTTTTTCCCACTTGCATTCGTGATTACGTTCCTCTAATCTTCTTCTTGATCATATTCTTGTTGGACTTCAATCCTCCATGTTGTTGGTTCTATGGGCGGTACCCAGTGTTAATTTCACGTTGTGGACATTTCGATGAATAATGTCCCATTTCTCCACATGTGTAGCATCTAATATTGTTTAGCCTATTACATTCAGTGGAATAATGTCCTTTCTTGCCACATCTGAAACATGTCACATTTGGATTTGGACCATGTAGTGTTGGTGGGGTCGATATTGATGGCAATAAAGGTGTCTCGGCTTGCGTTGGGGCTGGCAATAGAGGTTGTCCTCCTCATGGCATCTTTGTATTGTTGTTTTGCCGATAATACAGCCCTGATTTGGGGGATATCTCCTTCCATTACCGTTTCTTCATTCTCCATTATACGACCATTGCAATAGTCATATGAGTTGGTATTTCGAATTTGGGGATAGTCATATGAGTTCATATTCCTCGTTTTGTCCCATTTGGGTAGTGGTGGATATTGTTCAGCTCGCCCATTCATTATTGTGATTTGTATCTTGTACTTTGGCATTGTCTTGCCTCATGACCTATCTGACATGTGGGTATCTTGCATTCGGAAGCACTATATCCTTCATTCTTGCATGTTGTGCACGATATTACTCTTGGTCGTGCTCGATGTTGTTCTCCTTCTTGTGTTGTCTTCATAGTTCCCGTTCATCATCCTCTACTTATCTTGGGGGTATCAGTATTTCAATTTGATTAGCTTCTTTTATTGCATCTTTTAAGTCATGTGGTTTTATCAATCGAACTTGGAGTTGTAGGTTGTCCCATAGTCTGTTGATATACCATTTTCTTGCCAATTTATCACTGACATCTCCCACTTCACAACGATTGTATATTCTTCAGAATCTGCGTGTGTAATCCTCAATTGCCTCTGTAGGTCCCTACCGTAATTCTTGTAGTTGAAATGTTGAATCTCGTTTGCATACTTCCAAACATAGTAATTCCTGAACAGTGCGAGTAATGCGTCGTACTTATTAATTGTGATTGCATTTTTGTAATACCAATCATGGCATCTCCTTTAAGTGTGAATGGGAATATGCAGAGCTTCTCATTTTTTTCCATGAGTTCATTGGCTTCACATGCCTTTTCAAATTGTTGAATATGCCGATTTGTATCCTCGGTCCTCAAACTTGAAAAGGTAGAGGGTACCACTTTCCTCGTAATTGTTAGTGTTCCCATCCCTCAGGTGTCTCGATCATAAGTAGATCCCAGCATTCTCGTGATGGCACGCGTACTTCCCTTTCTTCGTATTCCTTCTTGTTGTGCTGTGTTCCAATTGTCGTTGCTCTCTCTCTTTGTGCTTCTTTCTACTCTTTACGCCTATGTTTCTCTCGTTCCTCCAACCTTCTTCGGGTCTCAATTACAACTTGTCGCCTTAAGTATCACTCCTCGTGTTCTTGTTGTTGTCTCTATCTTATCTCTTCATATCGTTGATATTATGTAAGAATTCGTCGGTAATCATCCATTCACTTACTACTAGATGCAGCAGATCCATTCTCGTGCTGTCTTTGTTGAGCGTTTTTTTGTCTCTGTGACAATTGTCCCAATCGTATCAAGTATTCGCTTTGGAATTTGTGGAAAGCCTCAAATTTCTTCTTCTGCTGTAATTTTTCTTCAAACTCTAATACTTCTTTGGGTATGGGTCTACCCATCCTATATACATGTTGTTAGTTACTTGCTAATACGATCATCCTCCATGGTCGCCATATGTTGAACAAAGAAAAGTCCTGATACCTAAAACATAGCAATGGTCACCACTAACAGTTCGTATGAAGGGACTATTGGATTATGGAAAGATATAGAGAGAAAATTAGGTCAGACTTTAGAAGGTCGGGAAAGGGTAAGGATGGCAAGGTATGTAGCAGGCAGCAATATTGCAGATCCCATCACAGTGCTAAGAAATGAAAAGTATATATCAGAACAGAGAAATAAGTGTAGTGAGAGTAAGATGAAACTTATATTATGTCTGCACACGACACAAAGTACAACATACATATACTTGGGATGCTTTCCTATTTTGGTTTATTTATACTCGTATTGTTGGTCCGTACTAGCAGTTTCCATAACTTCCTCCTAGCCAGTTATTGTAACTCCTTATCCTTATCCTAAAGTGTCGTACTCTGCCTCAAACATCATATTGCTATAGTGAACACGTCGTATTACATTTGTGACCGTATTTCTGTGTTTCCATCCAACTCTCAATTTTCTTATAATATATACTTTTTTGTGTTTTTCCCATTATATGCCAAAAAACTAAACATAATTAGGAAACCTCTAGATGACTAACTACGATCCTAACAGGTCTCTCTACTTCATGTGGACCTCTCATAGACCTCATGTAGACCCTCGAGAACCTTGGGTGGACCTCCCATGGTCCCTTGCATACTTTTGGGAGGAGGTCCATAGGAGGTCCTTGAGAGTCTAGGAGGTCCATAGGAGAACTGTAGGAGGTCTGCAAGAGGACTAGAGGAGGTCCAAAACTAGAGCACCTCCAATGGACCTCCTCTGCACCCATGGTAGACTTTAATATGGACCTACTCACTTATGAAGTTTTCAACTCAAATATAGTGACCACCAATTAACTAGTTGTGAAAGAGCATTAGTGAACTTACAAGCCAAGTTAATGGTGATTGTGTCACATAGGTCTAACAATTCATAGTAAAGGTTTAATTTTTTTCAGATCAGTTCCCTTGCATTTGACATAGAGGTTGTACCTAATGGATGCTACCTTAAGTCTAAAGTTTACTTGACGCCCAACATAGGCAACTTTGTATGTGTTCAAGCTAAGATCAAGTCACATGCGGGCTTGCCACAATAGTTGTTATTCATAGTATAGAGGGTGCCGTAGTCGGCCCACTTGAACTTCTGAGTACATATGCAACCAAGCAAACAAATGAGACTTAAAGCTCAAAAGTAATACATAAAAGTTAAAACACATTAGACAAACCTAGTGACGAACAGACACTTTTCAACACGTAAAACGGTAAAAGTAAAGGAATGTTATAAACTATATACACGCACCATATCAAGTATTGTCAAACACATATATAAACATTACGTTCAGCTATTGCAGAGATGTAAGTTCTCAATCTTGAAGAACAGACTGGTTCTTTTGGGATACCAGAGATATGCTTTGGGGTGCGACATCCATCCGTCAGAGTCCGCCTCCAAACCGATCTGATTTGCTTCTTTCTTCTTCTCCTCTTTCTTTTCTTCTTTCTTCTTCAGCTCTTCAATGGACTCCACACTTACATATTTGCTCTTGCTCTCTACGGCATTCACTAGATCCACAAGTGCAAATCCACCAGTGACTGTGTACAACGGGTAATTCCCTACCTTCTCCACACCTGAAATCGATGTTCCCAAATGCTCGTTAATCTCACGCACGAATGTATCTTTGACATGCAGAATTGTGCTCAGGATCTTTCTGAGCCAGTCATCTTTAGAACAACCTAGGGGAGACAAGGACAGTGAGAATTCACGCATACTGTAGAGAACTGTAGAAAAGAATGCCAAAATCTATGTACCTTGTTAGCCATGCTTGCTATGAAATCTTGTGCTGCAGAGTGCTACCCTCGGCCGCTTTTATACGAGTTTTAATCCAGAAGGTTTCTGAAAATGCGTGTAAGACTTGGACACTGACTTAGCCACCTGTAATAAAGGTAAAACTGACACGTTTGTCCACTTTAGATAGTCCACTCCACACCACGTACTCTCTACGTATACAGACAAATGCCAAGTATCTGGGAAGCAGGAGCAGGAGCTTTCTAAAGGTCAAACTTGTGGTTTAACGGACTTCAACGCAGTCATTGCTTGTTCTTAGTCCGTGAGAGTCCCTTTCAATGTGGGCCTCATCAAGAAAACGCATGTGAGTCACGTCATACACTTATAGTACTAATTAAGATGATATGACAATGCAATGGGGGAATCTGCAGCTTAACTAGACATTATAGGCATACACATACAACATACATGCCTGCAAAATTCTCCGCTGTTGCATCTTTCTCGTGCATAAAGCTTGCATTTCTTACTAGTGGTGTGTGAGTGCATGTAATGTATGTTGAATATTTCCATCTTTATTCCTTTGAAAGCATACACGGTAGCTTATAAGATTCTCTCTTTGCCGTCGGAATGATGATGTCCACTCACTGAGGTGACTGTACTTTTTAAACTCTATATACCAACTTTGTAATATTTAACTAAATATTCATTCTAAGACCCACATTCTTTGTACATATATATCCATTACAATTAGTGCTTACCATTGCAGAGATGTAAGTTCTCAACTTTGAGAAACAGAGTAGTACCTTATGAGAACTTGTTGGGCCATATCATCTCTCCGTTGGAGTCTGCCTTCAACACAGTCTGATTATCTGCCTTCTCCCTTTTTTCTTCTTTCTTCAGCTCCTCCACAGACTCCACACTTACATAGCTGCTCTTCTCCTCCACAGCCGCCAGCAAATCAGTGAGTTTGAAATCCCCGGTTACTGTATACAGGGGGTAATCCCCCTTGCTGTTAATGTCCACCTTGTGAGACATGTTAACAGTGTACATACATACACAACATGTTTATAAATAGAATATTTAACCTTTGAAATTCCAGATGGTGAAGAGCATCTTGTCTGAGCCGGATGATGAGACATCCACATTCAAAACTGCCTAAACCGAGATGAGTGTGTGTGAGAGAGAGGGAGAGAGAGAGCCATTTGAGTTCTGAAGCCTTGTTCTGCCGAGTGATATGCTCTTCCTTCTAAAGGGTAAATTCACTCGGTTTGTCCATGTTCTGGGAAGGTGGTGATGTAATACGTGTTAAGGTCTTCAGTGGATGTATATACGTCGGTGAATGCATATATATTATACTACATATGTTGCTAGCATATTTTGACGTCAGACGCCAAATAAAGTTACAAGTTGGTGGTAATGGAATGTAATATTTTCAAGGGTGTTTTAAGGGCATTTCAAAGGATTGCCAGTCTCTCCCACTGCCTGGAAAGGATGTGACGGGTGATTTAAGGGCATTTCAACGGCGACTCTCTCCCAACTGAGGTGGTTCTTACAATAAAGGATGTGATCCATGAACGGCTGCATGTATTTGCTATCTGACGTAAACTACTTTGACATACTACTCACATGCTTATGTATGTGCAGATATATATGTACATATGTGTATGCATGTCCATACACATATATATATATATAAACGACCCATAAAAGATGCACTAGTACTCGTGGTTCTTGATTTTTACACATTAAAACAAAAAAAAAATAAATAAAAAAAATCAAGTGATATAACGATGCTCTTCTTACTTGTTAACGTTAACCCTAAGTTTTCATGGTATACATGCAGGGTAAAACATATATTCCAAGTAGTTCTAACAAACACCTTCCTCAAGTATGTAAACATTGGAAGTTATGGGTAACAAAGTGAAAGTGTTTTTATGGCCAAGAGGTTCCGGCTCTTAAGCAGAGTGTACACTATAAACCTCAATAATAAGTAATTTATACAACATAAAATAACGTTGTATAACCCGTCGAGGAGGGTCCTTACATTCTCTCTCGCACGCACACGTGTAATTGATTAACTTTAAAACTTAGGAAGTGAAGAAACGCTGAACTAATTCAGAACAAAATCCACTTTCTTGTTTGCTTTTGATGAACTTAAATACTGCATATCAACTTATGGACTGATTATTGTCGCGGAGGTTATGTATAAGACCTGAACAGCAACTTGAATATCCTGGCTGTAGGAAAACGTGAATAAAGATAAGTGGGCAAAAGCAATACCCATCTCTAGTGTGCATGTATACATTTACACAATAGATATGATATCGTGGTTGTTTTAATCATTAACTTAATTATAATAGTTAAAGTTATGGACACAGACTAGATGAGAAACTAGGCGAGAATTGCACCTTACGATGCACTTGGGGTGAAAAGGCCAAGGAAGACTCTTGACAAGGCCCCAGCATTCTCAAGTTTCACCATGGTACTTGGATAGGCAGTTTACTACTAAATTTAGTTCCGATTGTTAAGCTAGAGCAAGACCAAAGGTGCGGATGCTAGGCCTAGTGCCCGAGTGTGGCACCCACCAAGCTAGCAAAATGTTAATTTATATCAAAGGATGATGCCCTGTGAAATATGGTTGAGAAGGGCTTCAACGTTAGCTCAAATGAGACATGGTGAGTGTCCTGGGTTGTAATCATTGGTTATGTAGGGTGGGCGAAATTTTTGAGTGTAACATATGAACACCGTAAGGACACGATAGTTAAACGTTCACTTTAGGTTCAACCAAGAATGAGTCTAATTAGTTAGGTTGACTTAGTTTGCATGTGAACTTGCTCGTTATGCCCACCTTGCAAGTTCAATCGAAAATGAGTTCAACCAATTAAGTTACATGTAAACTAAGATACCCACTAGCACATGGTGAAACGCATCGGTAGGCTAACTCTTGCAAGTTATGTTTTAGAAACCCAGAGTTTAACTTGTGCACTTAGTGTTAAGGTGCTAACCCACGTGCAAAAGTAGGAAATAAGAAGTTGTGGTTCCATCGTTGAATTAATGTAAATATAGTGTGTGGACAAGCATGAAAGAGACCTAATGGTACTTTACTTCCTCCACGGGCACAAGATGTCATTAATGCATAATTATTATATTGCCTATACATCATGTATATTATCAATCCCTTTAGTTTTATATAATTTTCATGGTAGCATAGTATACGTTCGCTCCACACATTTCGTGCTCTCTCATGTCTTTCATGTGGAATACACAACAAATCAACTACAGAACATCAACTTCTATCAAACAATGTCTCGTGCCTTAGTTAAACCAACAACCGGAACCTGTGTATGTTGCGAGCACCAACCCAAGGTGAAGTGTAGATGCACTTTTGTGCAGATGCAATAATAACAATTAAAACCCCATCCCAAGCAAAAAATGTTTGTCCTAGTTCAAATTCTATTTATGTTAAGTTTAGGAAAAGTATATACTATATTTTATATGTATAATGATAGAAAAGTTTATTTAAAGAATATCTTACTGAAAACTCTATATATAAGATTACACCTTAATAATTAATTGTTCATTACTTTTTGAACAAAATTTATATACATATAACATATTTAAAATACACACACACATAATTATATTAAAGCTTTTAAAATAACTTTATATAAAAGATATATACATACATGTAATAAAATACTCACGTATATTCATATTAAAAGTTTTAATGGTGACTTTAATACATAAATTAAATAAACACATGTGCCACACACGTACTTGTAAAAAAAAAAAAAAATAAAAATAGTTTAAGTCAGTAAGAAAAAATAAAGTTTATAATTTTAATTTCTTAAAAGACCATGTTAAATTGTTTATAGTACATAGTTTATGAACGATATATTCTCTGTGTGTATCTATACTAGTAACCCCACTCTTATGTTACTCAATCATATAACTTTAATTTACCTAAATCAAGTGACTCCACCAACCGTATCACTATTTAATTCTTGTTGGGCTTTATATGTGTTTCAAACGCGTTCTTATCTTGCCAACACAGTTTTTTGTGGTTGAAGTCTAGTCTAGAATTATGTCCTCAATTGCAAAGCTTCCCGTACCATTGCAAGAAGTTGAATTGCCACCCACATCGCAAACAACGAAGAGAATTGTTGTGGAGATGACAACTCCAGGCAACGTAGCATGACGCTACTTACCCCATGACATCATAACCATTGCCACAGCATTCATTCACCAGCTCCAAGTGGGTCACTCATTTTGGTGGCCAATGCCCAAGCATCTGTTACAAAGATGGCTCCTTTATTCTATAAACTTTATTCCATTGAACACCATGTTAGGATGATGTCTTAGAACTATCGCAGGGTCCACGTTTTTGCTCATAACAATGGCATTTCAAAACAGATTTTGAATTGGGGTTAACAGGTAAGAAATTCCATGGCAAAATGAATAAAGAAGTTAAAGATTTGATTATTGAACTTAAAAAACATTTAAAGTTTGTGTAGAAGAGCCTACAAACAATTCAAAGCTGAACTATTAAATTTGATAAGGAAGTAAAGGTGCACCTAATGTTTCATATCAGCCATTACTTGTAAGTAATAAGGTCGAAGTAATATGAGACTAATTAAGTAAGTTTATAATTAATATATTTATAATTAAGAATATTCCTAAAAGTTATTGTTTCTTGTCTTTTTCTCCCAAGAAAAAAACTAATGCGTGTAAGGGGTGTATATACATGTATGTAAACACTCCACACATGGACACAGGTTTCGATCTTCTTCCTCTAATATTAACCACATGGTCGGCATACGTGTGGACTAGTGTTTGACAAGCTGAAACTCCCTTAAACCTGTCCTTAAAACACGCCACCTGACTTTATGTATTGAAGGTTGTTTATATATCTAGACATACATATACATATGTACATATGTATGTGGATATACATAAGCATATAAGGATGTCGAAGTTGTGTCGTATTATTTACATAAGCAAATACATGAAGCCTTCCCATTGATCACATCCTTTATATTAAGAATCACCGCAGTTTGTATATGGCAGTGGGAGTGAGTCGGCCTTTAAAGCTGCCCTTATAACACCCGTGAAAATATTACCACAAACTTGTAACTTTATTGGATGGGACCTCACTTCTCTGTTATACGTCTGACGTCAATATATGCTAGCAAATATATGAAATATTGAGTAATGTAATATTTATCCATTCAACCATGTACATATGACGGCGATTCCTGCCACTGAGGAAGTCTTTGGAAGACTTAACACGTATTACATCACCACCTTCCCAGAACATGGACAAACCGAGTGAATCTACCCTTTAAAAGGAAGAGTGTATCACTCGGCAGAACAAGGCTTCAAAACTCAAATGGCTCACAAGGTATCTCTCTCTCTCTCTCTCTCTCTCTCACACACACACACACACACACACTACAAGTGTACATTACTATCTTCATCTCGGTTTAGGTAGTTCTGAAGGTGGATGTATCATCATGCGGCTCAGACAAGATGCTCCTCACCATCTGGAATTTCAAAGGTTAAATATTCCTGTCCTATGCATATATGTACGCTGTTAACATGCCTCTCTTTATAGGGGTGCAGAAGGTGGACATTAACAACAAGGGGTATTACCCCCTGTATACAGTAACCGGCGATTTCAAACTCACTGATTTGCTGAAGGCTGTGGAGGAGAAGAGCAGTTATGTAAGTGTGGAGTCCGTGGAGGAGCCGAAGAAAGAAGAAAAGTCTAAAGAAGAAAAGAAGGAGAAGGCAGATAATCAGATTGTGTTGAAGGCAGACTCCAACGGATGGATGACATTCCCCAACAAGTTCTCCGGTATACCAGAAGGTACTACTCTGTTTCTCAAAGTTGAGAACTTACATCTCTGCAATGGTAAGCACTAGCTGTTTTGTAATGGATATATATGTACATGATACAATGTAAAGAACATTTATGCATTATTCTTGTGTGTGTGTTTTGGGGGGTGTATTAGAGTGAATATTCAGCTAAAAGTTAGTTTAAAAAGTACAAAACCGTGTTGAATAAATAGTTAGTTTAGAATGTTTCCATGTCCGCGTAGGTGAGTGGACATCATCATTATATATCTTTCCGACGGTTGAGAGAGAGAGAATCTTGTAAGCCACCGTGTATGTTTTCAAAGGAATAAAGATGGAAATACTCGACATATATTACACACACCACTAGTAAGAAATGCAAACTTTATGCACGAGAACGATGCAGCAGTGGATAAGTTTGCGTGCTTGCATGTATGCCTACAATGTATAGTTAAGCTGCAGATTCCGCTCAAGTTTATGAATCGTAATCGTAAATTGTATGATCTCCATTAACATCTTTCCCACGTACATACGGTAATCATAAATGTGTATTATACCACCTCTAAGTAACACCGTGCGTTGGCCCACACTGAAAGACTAAGAACAAGCAATTACTGCATTGAAGTCCAATCTCCTGCTCCTGCTTTCCGGAAACTTGGCATTTTGTCTGTGCTGTATATGTAGAAGTAGGTATAGATACATAGATATGTGGTGTGTATACACATCTAAAGTGGACAAACGTGTCAGCTACGTCTTGTCTTATGTAAGTCAGTGGCCAACTCTTACACGGCAGGAACGCGGATTAAACGAGTATAAAAACCAGTCGAGGGTAACACTCTGCAGCACAAGATTTCATAGCAAACATGGCTAACAAGGTTAGGTCTTGTCGTTCTTTTCTAATGTGTGAATTCTCACTTGTCCTTGTCTCGCCTAGGTTGTTCTAAAGGTGGATACCTCATCGGCTGGCTCAGACAAGATCCTGAGCACAATTCTGTATGTCAAAGGTATGTGCGTGCGTGAGATTATCGAGCGTTTAGGACTTAACACGTTGTTTATAGGTGTGCAGAAGGTGGAGATTGACTACAAGGGGAATTACCCCTTGTACACAGTCACTGGTGGATTTTCAGTTGCGGATCTAGTGAAGGCCCTAGAGAGCAAGAGCAAATTTATAAGTGTGGAGTCCGTTGAAGAGCTGAAGAAGAAAGAAGAAAAGATAGAGGAGAAGAAGAAAGAAGAAAAGATAGAGGAGAAGAGAAAGAAGAAAAGATAGAGGAGAAGAAGAAAGAAGAAAAGAAAGAGGAGAAGAAGAAAGAAGAAAATCAGATCGTTTTGAAGGCCGACTCGGACGGATGGATCTCGTTCCCAAAGCATTTCTCTGGTATCCCAAAAGACACGAGTCTGTTCTTCAAGATTGAGAACTTATATCTCTGCAATCATAAGCATTAGCTGTTTTGTAATGTTTATATATGCTTTTCGAGTAATATGGTGTATGCGTGTGCGTGGGTGGCTCATAAAGAAGGAACTATGCTTCCGGAAAGTTTGCCACTTGCACTTAAGAACATTCCTTTACTTTTACGTGTTTAACTCACAAGTGGAAACCTAATTGGAATTATAGAGAATATACTCTAGTTTAGGGTTTAAAGTCAACATGGTGAGCGGATCTGTGTACGAGGAAGAAGGTAAGCTCATGGTTAGATTCATTCAATAACAACACAGAAGATGCAAGAAGATCATCCTCCTAATCTGAAGATGAAGATGAAACTCTGGGTCTGCTCAATATCCCAAACGCTGGAGCTGAATCTCCCACACTCCCCATTTTTCATGGGATCATACAAAATCGCCCACAGAGGATCGGACAGGGGAGTACACAGTACTGTCTATCGAGACGCCTTTGAAGACGGATTCGCACTCGGATCTAACGGTGCAGTGTTCAATCTTACTACATCGATAATCGGAGCAGGAATTATGGCACTCCCAGCGACAATGCGAGTTTTGGGTCTTCCTCTGGGCAGCTTCTTCATATTATTCATGGGTGTGCTCTCGGAGATAAGCTTGGAGATTGTTGTTCTCTTCTCGACTTACCTCAGCGCCTGGTCATATGGAGAAATGGTCCATGCTGCATGTGGGTATGTAGGGAGGCTTGTCTCTCAGCTTTGTATCATACTCAACAACACTGGTATCCTCATTGTGTACCTGATAATCATCGGAGACGTTGTTTCGGGCTCTCCCCAGCACCCCGGACTTATACAACAGTGGTCTGGGGACGGGAACAGCACTTGGACGGATAGAAGATTGGTGATCTTGGTAACAATGGCTCTTGTGCTTGCTCCGCTATCTCTACTGAAGAGGATAGATTCCTTGAGATACTCCTCTGCTGCATCTGTGATACTGGCCGTTGTGTTTGTGATAGCCAGCTCCCTGATTGCCCTTGTGAAAGGAGTCCGTGGGGAGCTCCAGCGGCCGAAGCTGGTACCGTCTCTGAGTTCTTCAAGGGAGGTTTGGACCTCCTCACGGTCGTTCCAGTGATGACGAATGCCTTCATATGTCACTTCAACATCCAGCCGATCTATTCGGAGCTGCGGGACAGGAGGGCGTCTACGATGAACAGAGTCGGACGGATCTCTACGGTTCTCTGTGTTAACGTGTACGTTGCTACAGCAGTTTCGGGTTACCTGCTGTTTGGGGAGAGCACTGCCTCGGATGTGCTGGTGAACTTTGACAAGGACCTGGGGATTTCGTACAGCGAGCTTCTGAATGCATTGATGCGTCTTGGGTACATTATACATCTCATGCTTGTGTTCCCTGTGATCAACTTCTCTCTAAGACAGAACGTGGATGATGTTTTGTTCCGAGATTCCCCGCCTCTTGTCGACAGTCCGAGAAGGTATTACTCGATTACTTTGTTGCTACTCGTGCTTGTTTATCTCGGGTCCGCGTTTATACCGAACATATGGATTGCCTTCCAGTTCACCGGTGCGACGTCGGGACTTGCATTGGGGTTCATTTTTCCGGCACTTGTGTCCCTGAGATTAGGGACTAGTGTAGTTCTCAAGAGGGTCAAGGAGCTTCATGTTGTTGCGTGGTTGATGCTTGTTATCGCTGCTGTGTCCAGTTTTTTGGGGTTGGCAACTAATGTATA
Organism: Selaginella tamariscina; assembly: GCA_003024785.1. Classification (NCBI taxonomy): domain Eukaryota; kingdom Viridiplantae; phylum Streptophyta; class Lycopodiopsida; order Selaginellales; family Selaginellaceae; genus Selaginella; species Selaginella tamariscina. The sequence goes on from PUQB01000733.1 coordinate 20,625, forward strand.
CAATGTTATCACCGAACACTATTAATACACACGTATATTGATACACATACGTACGATTTATCAAATAATAAGAAAATGAAAGTGTAGTAATGGAATTAAAAATGGCAAAAAAAAGTTTGTTATGACTAAAGGAACAACAATCCTCGAACTTATTCCCCTCCCAATAAATCCCACGCCGCCTCTTCAACAAAAGTTAAATCTCCTCTTCATTAGGAGTTTTGCTTCAGGAAAGCTATCATATCCGCCCTCTCCTGAGGCTTCTTCAACCCCGGGAACACCATCTTCGTCCCTGGTATATACTGTATACACACACACGTTAATACACATACACTACACTAAGAGTATCTATATATGGGTGCTAGTTCGATTACATGTCTCATATCTATATGCATGTGTCCAATGGAAACAGCATATATATCTATATATATAGAGTATACCATCTACCATCAATGTTATGGGTAATATTAATAATGAGCAGGTATATATAGCCTTCAAGTAGGGAGTCATATGGTTACTGATACATGTAAGGTAGGTAATGGGTCTCATGTGCTAGTATCAGGCTATATATACATACTGTTCTACATGTCTATGTTATATGATACCAGAATGCAACTGTGTAATTAATATTCATAACTACAATGGACTGCTATCTCACATCCACACAGGAAGTACCTTCTTGGGGTTGAGCAAGTACTCATATAGATTCTCCTCGTTCCATTCTACAGCCTTGGATTTGTTAGCGTTTGAATAAGAGTAGCCTTCGGTCGTTCCGGAAGTCCGTCCGATAAGTCCGTGAAGGTTAGGCCCTATAGTAGACACGGTTAACTAAACATTTCGTAACAACTCAACTCATCTCATTTATAATCAAACGATAATCATTGATAACAAAAAACTATATTAAATTTAATCAATACATACCTTGCCTGTGACCAGCTCCTTCCTCGACGACATGACACTGTGCACACTTGGTCTTGAAGATCTTCTCTCCATTCTTGGGATTCCCAGCCGGCGCCTCTGCGAAAGTAGCCATTGCCTTTTCCTGAAACCGACCGAATCAATACCCTAGCCAAAAAACTGCACACTCTAGCTCAATACACATTCAAAATCCCTACATAAAATGACTCAAATCTACAACAAAATCACACTAAAACTAGTTGAAATCGTAGAAAACAAAAATAAAAACGCTGCTTTTAGAACAGACTCAGAGAAATCAAGGAATCCTTGAAGATCTAGCGAAGAACAAGAAGCCCATAGAGAATACACATAGATGCGTAATGATCTAGCGAGTAACACGAAAGCTCTCACCTGTTCTATAAGCGCCTGATCGCCGCACCAAAATGACCTATACCCTTCCACAGTCCACAAATAAAACTATGACCAAATGAAAAACCGACGATCCAGATTCGCAATCGTGGTCTTATCCAGACCGGTAAAAAGCACCACACGTGGCTGCGCCTAGTTGTGGAATATGCTAGGTCTGCTACCGACATTCTGATGCGAGGGATATTCTGTGAAGGACTCTGCATTAGGGTTCTTTGCCGCTAGGGTTCTTGGACTGAGGCGCCATGTACAACGGGATTGGATTGCAGACGCCGAGAGGATCAGGTACGAATGGCTACATACAGGCGAACAAGTTTCATATACGGGGGAGGGCGGCCAAGGTGGAAGCGAAGGAGTATGAGCCAGGTGAGGGCACAGGGGGTGTGACGAAGAAGGCGAATAAGGAGATTCTGGAGCATGACCGGATGCGGCGGATCGAGGTGAAGCTTGTGGAGCTCGAGGAAGAGCTGTTGGAGAAAGGGTTTACCGATGATGAGATCTTGGCCAAGCTCGCTGATGCCCGCAAGGAGCTCGAGCTGGAGAACAATCGTCAGGTTAATGAGCCCGAGAAGTAAGTGTCGTAGTTGGTAAATGCATTCTTAATACCATATCGAATTTATGATAGTAAATAATTTTTATGCGAATTGATGTGTGAAGTTATAGTTTGTTACTGAAATAGATACATCAAACCATAAGAAACATATATATTATATATATACACATACATACAAACACCTATTCTTCTACATTTTCTGTATATTTACATGGGCACATATGTACTTGCAGGATACCTGAAACGCAGACGCATCAGATTGCTGCACTGAAGGAGAAGAAAATGGACGTCTTGAAGTCGGCATTGCGATCCGAGGGTCTAAACCCTGGGGATGCCTTCGATCGTGTGCTCCAGGAGGAAAAGAAGGAAAACGTAGGCTAGAATTTGAGAAGAAGCAAGAAGAAAAGATGAAGAGGGAAGATGAACGTAAAGCACGGCAAAAGGAGGAAGAAGATCGCCGAAGGCGTCACGAGAAAAAGAGGAAGGAGGAAGCCAAAGAAGCAAGGAGGAAAAAGGTAACTACATGATTATATATTACATTGCACATGATACTATATTACACGTACAGGATATTAGCACACGCATTGTAACATGGGCACTTTTACAAGCTCGGGATTGCTTGCTCATTGATGTAGTGAAGTCTTAATTGTTACTGAAGTGTTGTATACTTGAAAGTATATGAGAGAGAGAGACCGTTCGTATCCCTGAGTTTGGCACGCTGACTTTATGTTTTATTCTGAAGGATGAGAAAGAAGAGCCGAAGAAGGATGAGAAGAAGCGTAGACGTGAACAGGATGACGAAGACAGGAGAAGCAAAAGACGTGAAAATGATGAAGACGAGAGGAAAAGGCAAAGAGAGCTTGAACGAAGTGACGATGAAGATGACAGGAGAAGCCGGAGAGTTCGGGAACGAAAGAATGATGAAGACGACAGGTAAATCATTATCTGTGTGTGTGTGGGTGTGCGTACTGATAACTTTAACAGGAAACTGAAACGAGGAAAAGAAGGCAACGACGAGGACACAAAGGCTCGAGTAAGTAATCGACAGGATGATGAAAGAAGGGCGAAAGGGGATGTTGTTGACGATAAGAAGTCTAAATCAAAGAGGGAAGATGTTGAGAACAAGGCTCGTGAGAGTGCTCAACAGGTTGTGAAGGAAGAAGAAGATGATAAACAGGCTCGCAAACGACACCGTGACGAGGACAACGCTCCTGTGACTAAACGGGACAGTAGCGAGGTAAAGCATGTGCACGTGAGAGAGTTTATTCATTGTTAATGGCTTATTTGACCACTGTTTGTACGCAGTAAGTGTTAATACACATCTCTTTTGCAGATGATCGACGGGGAAGATGGTCTCCAAACAGCACTAGTACTATTAGCAGCAGTGATTCTGAGGACAGTGAAGACGATCGCAGACACCGTACGAGGAACCGCAAGTAAGCTGTTTTTTATATTTTCCTGTTGTGTGTACTAGTTTGAGAATGAACCTGATTATATCCCTTGGATATGCTTCTATTTATTGGCATTTTTTTTTTTTTATAGAACAGAATATACGTAATAGCTTAAGAGCGTCCACGTCCACGTCTGCCACTTCCACTTTCACTTTCAACGTCTCTCCACCACGTCTAAACCGTGGATTCCTTGGTTTCCTGAGGCCTCTTGCTTGGGCTAGTATCCTATCAACCAGGATCCCTCCCCAAACTTGCAGGACCCAATTAGCATAGTCTGTGCCACGTAGTGTGCAATAAAGGTGTATATTACGGTCTGGCCATGCTTGCATCCCATTACTTGCTGCAAAATTGTGCAGCTCAAGCCGGAGATCAGCTGGATCCTCGAGAGGATCTTCGCGCAAGTGGTCAAAATTATAATAAACCCTCGGCTGTTTAATTTCACATTAGTACATATTTCAGATACGTTGTGTATCAACCAATATATAATGTATATGTATTTGTATTGTATCCTTCCTATAGAACATGCTAACTCGTCTCTGTTGTATGCTTTGGCCCTGAATGTGTATACCTGGACAAGAGCACTGATATCATTAACTATATGTTCCTGACGTTTTTATGATTAAGAGACAGAATATTCACCAAGTGGGATCCCGGAACACAGAAAACAGCTGAAACTTGTTGCCCCAGAAGAAGGGCTTCCTCGTCGGTCATACTCCACAAGTTTTAAATATATGCCGTTGGATGTATCTGAATCCAACGGTTGTGGCTCTTTGCCACGTAATAGTGCTGGAATATACGTTAACTGGGAAGGGATATTCTTTTCGGGGATTTAATTTGTTAATTGAGGGACGCGAGAGAGAAGGTGGGGATGGCGTCGGGATCCGCGGCATATGCGGCGAAGAAGGGGGTGGGGATGCTGTTCAGTGCTACCAAGGCGGGATTGGTGCACTCACACAGGGGATTAATGCTGTTCGTAAGGGATATGCAGATAAGCATGAACTGGTGTTCTCGAGGAGCTTCGTAAGAGCGGGAAATCCCCATCTGATCATGTCTTTGATGGTATGAATCCCCAGGAATCCCACTCTCCCTCCTTATATATGTATATATATATAATGGTAGTTTCACACACACGGATTTGTGACTGTTTATGCAGTATTGAGGAGAGTATATTATTTATATCTGGCTGGATACAAGAACGAGCTTGCAGCTGCAGGACGCTACACTGGAAAGAGACTGGTAAAAAAATTATATTTACATATTTAACATATTATGTAAGAATATAATATATTTACTTTGTTTATATACAGTTTACTTGTGACACAAGCACACACGCACGTACGTACAAACTATGTAATTTGTTTAATTTACATGTAAAACTTATGCTGTATAAACCAGGTTACAGATTAATGCTGAGAAAAGCAATATACCACTGGACGCAGTGGTAGTAATGAGCCATGCAATATGTGCAGAAGCCCTTAAATACGGAGACTTTGAAAAGGGCGTGTTTATGCGAAGCATACAAGACTACAGGAATAAATCCCGAATGGGAAACGACCATTATGATCGCAACTCACTTATTCACGACTTTTATTATGCTCTACTCTTAGCCTCTGAGGTTAGTTCGTATATTTGGTATTTATTAATTATATAATATATTTTATGTTTTCTTATATAGTCGTGTGGATCGGATTGGAACGAGCTCGAACAGATTTACAGAGAGGCTGTGAATCGTGTTGTGGAGCATGCAGAAAGATCCATGGATCCTAGTCTTCCAGACAACGTGGAACAGAGGTGTGTGTGTGTGTGTGTGTGTGTGTGAGAGAGAGAGAGAGAGAGAGAGAGATATTTGTTTATTTAAATTATGGAAGCAGGAAAACCAAGGCTGCAAAGACTATGTTCAGGTTTACCTCAGAGATTAACGCACTGGCCCTGGAATGTCAACGTGAGAGGGAAAGGGCTGTAAAGGCTGCGGAGGAGACAATGAAGATGGAAGAAGAAAGGCTTAAGAAGATGAATACAGGCTTGTAATATTTCTAAGTATATGATTTATGATTTGAAATTTATATGAAAAATAACTTAGCAATGTTGTTCATACACATTTAAATATAAAACTGTAAATTTAAATTTTCCTCTTTTTTTAATTTATTTAAAGAGCTCAAGAGCAAAGAATATTCTAGAGAATCTTCACATTTAAAAGTTCTCCTTGTGGAATATGAACTTTGTATTGGATGTCTGCGAATATTTCTTCGACAAAACATCCAATGTCTTACCAACTTGTGAAGGCCCACAATAGAAAACTCCTGCAAATATTATACATATACTCAACTCTCTCTCTCTCTCTCTCTCTCTCTCTCTCTCTCTCTCTATATATATATATATAGACACACACACACACCCAAACATATATGTGTAAATTATCATTACCTATCCTCGCATTGTCATGTGTTGCAGCAAGCCTCCCAAACACCTTCTCCCAGTTTGGTCTGGCAAAATGAGTTCTTGCCTGAAAACAAGGTATAGTTAACTAAAACCTTAAACCCTAAACCCTAAACCCCACGTACCCGTGTGCCTGATACGATATCTACACCACTTTTAGCGTGATGAAGAGCTTGTACCATGGCTATAAGAGCCGACCGTGCGTCCCCTTCCTCGTACACACTGGTCAAGTAGTTGTGCATCTCAATGGCTGCCTGCACACACAGGAAAACACACAAATCTCACGCACACGCACACACGATGTGTGTGTGAGTTGTATACCTTGTGGTCTATCTCTGCAACTTCATTCATGACACCTTTGAACCATTCAAAAGAGCCTTGTTCTCTGGTAACCCAGTAGAAATAAGCATTCGTAGGACCTCGTGACTTCCTGTTCCTTCTACGCGGGCTGTCAAGGGACCTCCGAGGGCTGTCACACAGCTTGCTTATGTCTATATCCTGCACTTAAAGCTGAGTTAATCAATCAATACTAAATCATCTAAACTTGCATACAATGTGTAACACACACACACACACACGAGCTTACTGAGTGTGCTTCAGATGATCTGATGTTATTTAGCATATCTTTTAATATACTAATGAATGGTGTAGCACCATGCCCAAGCCCACGAGTAGCAATACATCGTATTTTCTGTAGTCCTGTGCTGGAGCACCATACGGTCCATCAATGAGTACTTTCGGAAACCTGGAGAACATTCGATCAATATCCCACGTACACATATACACATACACAGAGTGTATATGTGTGTATGCATTACCTTGAATCAATGGGCAAAAGGGATTTGGAAGTCGGATCGACTGCCTAAAAGAGTTACATATAAGAATGAAAAATATAAATAATGTATTAACCTTTGTGAATATTCTTTTCATCTCAAGGGTCCAGTCTCCAACTATTCGTATATGCACACTCAGATGCTCATCGTTCGGAGCAGAAGTTATTGAGAATGGGTGCCTGCAAGTATATATGTGAACACACACACACACGCACACGCACGCACGCACCATTCAAACGGTGAAATAGCTGGACATTGCAGGAACATGTACATGCCACTGTAATACTTGAATCCTGATGGTTTAGACATGTGTAAGGCTAGTACATTTCCTGGATACAGTGCTGCCTGAGAAAATAGTGCGTCCATTATCTCTCTCTCTCTCTCTCTCTCTCTCTCTCTCTCTCTCTCTCTCTATATATATATATATATATATATATATATACATATATGTGTGTGTGTAGAGTTTATATATAGTGGAAACTGTTTGAGTACCTTGACAATGTTTACTCGGTACTGTCTTGATCTAAACACTCGTAGAAACCGTTCGCTAATGTAGAGTAACACAGGCACTGAAATATATCCAAGTCTGTAACAGAAGTTACTTACAGATACCAAATACGTGTGTGTGCGTGAGTGCGTGTGGTGTGTTGTCTGTGTAAAGATATACACGTAACTACACACACACAACTTACTGTCTTTTGCAACCAATCAGGAGTGAGAAAAAGGAAGACGGAATGTACAACGAGCAGAACATACACCAAAATAAACATATGATGAGAGTACCAAAACGCATTGAATCCAGTCAGCCGGTGGAGAGGCCACGGAAGGCTGACAAGGTTCTTCCTGGACCAATGAGAAGCTAGCAGGAAAGCAACGAACATCAACACCACCATGATGATCCCTGTTGTCCCCTCACCGAAGACAGGATATATCTGTACGACGGTTGACGGTAATGAAAGCCTTCCCCGATTGTCTTCATGAAAGTACGGTTGTTCGCGTTTATTATTCTCGGAAAATCGCATCCAAGATGAATGCCACCGTGTACCAACACACCCACTACTATTGCCGATGCAATAAGCTGAAACTTAAGTGTTAATATCTCTCTCTCTCTCTCTCACACACCACACGCGCACGCACAGCGCACACACACCTTATGGAAGTTTATGTTGTCGTCGAAGGGAACAATGGAACCGAGCATCGTTGAACGGAGAGACGTGATGGTAATCCGACAGACTGGCAGAAGAATAAGTGCCATGTTGAGCTTGAGCGTCTCGGCAGCACCCTTGGCTGTACACACGCAGTATCCCATAATCTTAAAAGCTGATCGGTTCCTGTACTGTATAAACTTCCATGAAAATAAACCGGTCATTGCGAATATCCATACGCATAATACCCATATTCTTTGCCCGTTGTCCAGCATGAAATACTTGCATGTCCTCCCCAGTGAATGTAACCGGTTCTTCTTCTTGTACGGTACCGGTGGGTATCCGTAACTTGGATCTGTCAGTGGCTCTCTCATTAACCTCTCGAGTTGCTTAACCTGTTTGTATTAAGTTAATCAGGAGCTGTATAATAGTGTGTGGTGTGTGTGTGTGTGTGTGTGTGTGAGAGAGAGAGAGAGAGAGAGAGAGAGTACCTCGATGTATCCTTGATTATTTTGATCTAGCTCCCCATGATAAGTGCTGCATACTCTTCGGCCTGTTCTTCGAGGATGGATAGCTTATTTGCGGACGCACTTAATAAAATAACCTGAAAAATCAATATAAAAAATGTATAAAACGAAGAATAAACTTAATAAATAGATATACCTCTTTAACCTCGTTTTCAGATATACGACCGTCGAGATCCTTATCGCACCTGCAAAAATAGTCGTGTGGGGAATGGTGCAACATGTCTGCATTATATTTACATGTATATAAACGAACGAATCTGTACAACCTGTGACTTGTATATATTAATGTAGTGCCGTGTGTGTGTGTGCGTGCGTGTGTCTCTTTCTGTCTCTCTCGGAGTGTATACCCACAAAATATTTAAACTTACAGGTCGAAGAAGATCTGCAACCTCGAGCTGAATCTCCTGTCAGTTATCTGTAGCCAGAAATCTCGAAGCTCGTCCTTAGTGATTGTCCATAGCCTCTCTCTGTGTCCCTTCCTCCTTGCAAGAGCATCAAAGACGAGCTCTGCGAATTCCTTTGAATCACTCATACCTGGAAAGAAGTGCGTGCGTGCGTGCGTGTGTGTGTGAGAGAGAGAGAAAGAGAGAGAGCTAACCGATGCATTCTCCAAAATCTGAACGAGCAAGCCTGAAATCCGGTGTAGCCAGCCGGTGAAAGCGCGACTCAACAGCTTCCCATTGCGACCTTGGATGCTTACTGGGAATTGTTTTCTCGATGAACCGGAGTCCCTCGATGGCTTGTTCAGTCCCAGACATGCACCTGGAGAGTTGTCCGTGGTGGCGCTCCGGGGAGAAGTCGAGGGGCCGAATCCGTGCCGAAGACGGTCCGCTCCTGCCCACATTTCTATCCCACGAGTCCAGCCTCAGAACATTCTGGCTGCTGGTCAGGCTCTTGAGCGAGACTGTATCCTTGTGGACATCCAGTGTGAGCTCCAGCACCACCTGTGGGTTGTAGTCGGTGGAAGAGTATCCATTCAATTGCAAATGCAGAGTGCTGTTGGTGGTCGACGAAATCTTCTCCATCACAACACATTCCAATGCAAAACACTCCCTGTCTGTTGACTTTGCTGCATCCCGTTCAATGTAACACAGATTGACATGAACACGCTCACATATGGTAGCAATATACCTAGAGGTGGAGGAGCAGGTAAAACACAACACCTCTGCCAATAACACCTTTCACCTCTTAAATGCACCCAACTGAGAATGAAATATTCCAAAGAGCCATATTTGAATATTCCAATCCAGCGGCTGAAGAGCATCTAAACATCCATCTAAACAAACTACCACGTTTTGACAAGTTTCAGTTTTCTTCAATTTTGTACAAGGACCACCCAACCATCAAACTCACCTATCTATTGGAATATCCCCCTTCCAGAAAAACCTTGTGTCAATTATATATCAACTTGTATATAGACTATGCAACCAGCAAACCCACCAATCTTATTAAATATTCTCCTTCCAGAAACCTTCATTGATTATTCTTCACATACATAGAAAGCAACAATACAATCCTGTCTTTGGGACTTACTATTAGAACCTGAATGGCTTCCTGATGTCCACATTCGTGGAGAAAGCGGAGTGTCCGTCCTTGAGTGAGATTAACGACCTGTCCAAAACAACCGAACCCCGAAGTGTAATACCCTCTACCACCGCCCCGCTGTGCCTCCTCGGACCTCTCACCGAACGGCTCTCCAGGTTACCGGCTAATACATGATTACTAAACGGATTATTCCGGGACTTTCTCGGTGTGTCCGGCGTCGGATCGGCTGGTCTCTGTTTGGGAGTGCTGTGTGAGCGTACCTTCGCCTTTGAAGACTGCGTGGTGGCCATGTAGTTGGGATATGCAGCAGAGAGCAGCAGCATTTCCTCCTCCTTGTCAATAACGCTTCTCTTTGCAAGGTGGGCCTTTAACTCGTGTACCATGGCGGTACTCTCTGGTACCGGGCTCGGATGGGAATGCTGTGGTTCGATAGTGGGACTTTGTTCGGGGATGGACTCAACTGAAGAGCGTTTCTTCACTGGGCGCGCCTTGCTGCTGTTCTTATTGCTCTCTTTGTGTGCAGGATCCATTTCGACGATCTTTGTTGTGCCCGACACGGGCTGAGGTTTGCGTTTGGTTCTGGATTCTCCCATGGTCTAGCTGCCATCCATCTCTCTAGCCAGCTCCAGCCCCAATGTGGCGTGTCCGGTTCGCAGTCGATAACCATTGCTCCTGTTCTCTGTACCATCGAGTTTATGAGTTACATACTCGTTCACGCACACGTATTGCATGTGTACCTGGGAAAGGGAGTAAGCCAATGCACGTTCACGTTTCATAGCTCCGAGCTGTTTTCTTTCGTTCTGAGCTTGCAGATCTTCCACTGTACCAGCACTAGCATTCCAACCATCCTATGGAAATCTCCCCATCAGTACAAGTATATATACATGTGTCCGTACGTACCACAGATTTGCGAGAACGGCCTTGTTGCTGCTCCCTTCTCTCAAAAAGCTGGCGTTGTACGGCCTGCCCTTCTATGGACATCCGTACGCGCCGAGCGCGTACACGGGCCTGAACACGTACTAGAGCTTGCATGCATCTCAGGGTTATTGCTGCCTGTTTACGGACTCGGTGCCCTCTAAACAGTGCCTGGATCCTGACCACTGCCTTCAAAGCTCGTAATGCACGCCTTGCCTATACAAACTACTTCGATAAACAACGTAAACACACACGCACACGCACACACGCAGAGTTTACCAAGTAGCCACGGAAGCAAGTCTGAATCTTGATGGCAGCCCATTCCTCACGGCTGATAAGCTCGAACACGGGATGGTTGTAATCAGAAGCGCCCAGTCAGTCTAACCACAGCAGCAGCGGCTTGTGCAGCGGCTACTGCGGCCTCGGCAGCTGCTGCGGATGCGTGTGCCACAGCGATTGCATGCTTAGCCTGGTCTTGCTGCTCCAAGCTAATTAACTTGTTGTTATTGTTGTTATCGTTACTCGCTCCGTTTGATGAACCCTTTCCAAAGCTCCATCTCCTCTTCTCCTTGACACTCTTCCTCTATACACAACAAACATTCTACTCATTACGCACACTGTTTTATATATTGAATAGTGACCTATATATATATATATATATATAATAGATAGAGAGAGAGAGAGAGAGAGAGAGAGATGTATACACGTCATAGCATCTGATGCATATCACATATGTACAAATATGAACGCTCTCTCTCTCTCTCGTGTGTGCGATGCAAAAATACATCATATATTACAAATGAATCAAATGTTTAACTGTATCTATATTATGAATTCTGGTTGTTTCCTAAACCAGCATTGGTGCACATAATATCAAGTTACATATACTGTGTGTGAGAGAGAGAGAGATTAAATTTCATTCAAGTGTGTATTGAACACACACGCACATATGCATGGATATGCACACACATCACGCACACAGACACAAACATATATATAACTTACCGGAGCGTCTTCTTTGGCTTTGTTATCACTTTGCTTGGATGATCTCTTGAGGCCAAGTAAAGTCAGCAACCACCTTGTTGATTTTCCCATTCCTGTTCTCTCTAAGCCCTTGACATCTCATAATGGCCTACACATCGAAAAACATAACACATTGGACACACATTTGTGTATGCGTGCGTGTGCGTGCGCGTGCATCAAAACTCACATGCAAATTAAGAGTTTATCTACTTGAATTTGCAGCAAATCCCTTAGTCGGGAATTGCATATACGTACCATGACACAATGAATGTCATATTGAAAATGCAGCTTACAATCTAAGTACCATATACAGGATTCATAACATAGTTCTATACACCATGTAGTACAGAATGCAGATTTATAACAGATCTATACACAATTTCCAAGCGCATTTACCTCAGTTTATCTAACTCAGATCCAATCATGCAAGATCTAGATCTTGTGACAATCTATGAACACCAATTCAATCACTTCATCAAATTCCTTATCTGTATCAACACAGAATGCTCTCTTCTTTTCCTTTTACTCTGTTCTGTTCTTATGTACACTTGTGGCCCCTTAAAACGCTTTCTTCTTTTCCCTCTGTACCACTTAAGGACTGGTCCTTAACAAAGTCGCAGTCCACCGGTCCCTAGTCCTTGTCAGTCGCGTCCACCTGGACGCCACATGGGCCCAACATACTTTGCAGGATATGTCCGGCCGTACAGAAAACTCCATTACTACTAACGAACTAGAGCTAAATTTTGACGCGTGGCATTTCAACCAAATTGGGTAATTAGATTAATCAGAAAGCAAATAATAATATGCATCGTTACAACAAAATTCAACAGTGTACATCTAATGTTCATTGTTCTTCATTCCATCAGTAGCTGACTTCTTTAAGACGGCACTGTACACACAAAAATATTAACATTATATATAATTACATAATAATATAAATACTTACTGTAGGTAGAGGTATCAATCTGTTCCGGGAGCTCCTTAATATCTACTTCAAATCTCTCCTGGACCTAAACACATGCTCCCAGTTAAAGCAAACGTACCTATAGAAATCTGTAAACTTCTAAATATGTTTAGAGTACTTACTTGATTAAGAACATTAGAGTCCGTGCTCGATGCCACAAAGTGATAGCCAAACCCTTGGTTCCAAAACGTCCAGCACGACCAACCTACACGTATCAATTTATTAGTCATGGTTTATTTGCATAAAACTAACCTACACATTGAATTTAATAGTCATGGTTTCTTTGCATAAAACTAATATATATATGGTTTAACTGGTTTAACGTTACCCTGTGTAAGTATGTATCTGCGGACTCGGGCATATCATAGTTGATGACGATGTTGACACGCTCAATATCAATGCCCCTCCCCACTAAGTCGGTTGCCACAAGTATCCTCTTCAGCCCCTCCTTAAAACCTTTGTACCTCGTCAGCCTGATAATACATACATAATGTTAATATACACGTTTTACATGTATTTACTCTCTCTCACTACATTACCTTTCCTCCTGAGACATTCCAGAATGGATGCAGATAGAGGGGAAGTTACACTCAACGAGCAGCTTGTTAAGCTCCGCAGCACGGTTCACGCTCTTGACGAATATCACCACCTGGTTGAAGTCCAGCGCGTCCAGCAGATCGTTCAGCTTCCTGTTCTTCTCCTGCTCCTGCAACTTAATGTAGTGCTGCACACCAAACGCAAAAATAACGCATAAATACATGCATACGTGTGCACGACAAAATACAAACCTGCACCAGACCGTGCAGAGTGAGCTTGGCTTCGTCGTCAACGTAAATCTCCATGGGCTGCCAATTGAAACAAGACAGGTGAGGAGAACTCGTAAACGAACAGCTTCCGTTGAACACACAATGCAGCAGAAACTCGTCCATAAACCACCTCTGATGTAACTAAACACTAAACCGGTTCTCCATCTTCCTGCCTTAGCCGAAGAGGATATACCAGGAATGAAACTAAATGCTCCACCAGACCATGAAGTAAAACTAAGCTGCCTCTACACTAATTAAACTGCCACTATGCGGTATATAATGAGACATTACATCTTGCATGAACCGCTTGCAAACCGGACGTATCTCCTTGCTCAATGTTGCTGAGAACATCATCACTTGCTTGTCATGTGGTGTCAGCTTAAAGATTTCCTGTACGTCCTTCCTCATGTCTACAAACAACTCTTACCACTTAGTATCAACAAACAAATATACTACTAGTATGAGTGTCTTGGACAAGTTAGTACAATATTTATCCAATCTAGTAAGTATCTGTATACCTAGAATCTACTTAGTGTGTACATATATATCATAACGCCAGTAAAGCCGGACGTTTTGCAAAACCATACCAAGGGATTCGAGCATTTTGTCACACTCGTCAAGAATGAAATGCCTCACACCCTTCAAGCTAAGGTCCTTGTCCCTAGCCAGCTGGAGAATACGCCCCGGAGTGCCGACTACTATGTGCGGGCATTCATTCTTAAGCATCTCCTTGTGGGTTTTAATGTGCACCCCACCATAAAACACTTGCACCCTTATATCGGTCAGGTACGTAGCAAACCTCTCGAACTCGTTGCATATCTGCCACACAAACAACTCAATTGTCATATACATACTATTTAGCATATATCGTTACTACAGATAATAAAATCATGTATGCTAGATCATTAAGTAGATCGTTAAGTAGAATGGTACCTGATAAGCCAGTTCACGAGTGTGGCAAAGAACAAGTGCCGCGACTTGTCCTTTAACAGGCTCAATCTGCTGCAGAGTAGACAGAACAAAGACAGCAGTCTTCCCCATCCCGGACTTCGCTTGACAGATAACGTCCATTCCAAGTATAGCTTGCGGAATGCACTCGAATTGCACTGTTTGAGATAAAGTTCGTTAGGGGGTTCCAGCTTCAATAAACCTTGAAGAATATAACAGCTCCAAGTGCGATAGCCTCGAAGATTCATTACCTACAGTACAAAAAACCCCATGATAAGTCTCAACAACCGTTTAAGATGCAGTTCAGAAATACAATATTATATATTTCATACAACGACTGCATTGTTATAATAACTTGCAACCTTCTTATGTCTATAATGGTGAATCTGTATAGCCTATCATCCATATATATAAACCAATTAATTCGAAACCTAAGACCCAGAATCCCAATTCCGATATATATAAACCACGAAACCTAAGACCCAATAACCCTTAGAATTTCTAACAACCAGTGAAAAAACTGATTCTAACCTTCAGATGGGTGCTCAAACCCGCAGTCAACGATAGCGCGGACGAGTTCTGGTTTGAGCAGGAAATCTCTAAAGCCTGAACTGTGGATTCCAACGTAGCCTCTGTAAAGGAAGGGAAAACCCACATCAGAAAAATTCACAAAATAGCCAAATAGAGATTACAAAAAACACTTACTTTTTCACTGTTTCACCGGTTCCCTTAGCGGCCACGGCATCTGGGGCCGCTTCTTCCTCCTCCTCGTAGTCAAGCAACTCCTCTTGGTAGGTGTCGTTCTCCTTGGCTTCTCCCATTGCCAGATTCGGGCGCCGCTACAAAGAATCAAAGAAAAGGGTTACTGCGCCCGCTCGGCTGCACGGAAGAACAAAGGCGCTGCACAACGGCCGCCTTTCTGCCGCGACTCAGACCCTAGCCCTGAATCTGATCTTTACCAGGAACAAATTCGAAGTAGAAGATAAATCTCCTCTCTTAGATCTGCACACTGCCGCTTGTGGCTATGGCGGCTATGGCTATGGCGGCGACGAAAACTTGACCCTGCCCTAAAACAGCACACAAGAACAAAAACACTTCTTATTTATCGCCATCTCAGCCGTTGGATCGTTCAATGTCACAACAATCTTATCGCCTGCCGTTCGTTTCAACGGATGAGATATGATTCAACGCATATCCCTCGGTGTCAACGGTATGGATCGGATCGCCGACAGTCAATTAACATAGCCACATATATTTAGTATTATTATACTTTTACATAAAGTTATTATAATACTCAAACAATGATAATATTAACGTTATATTATAAAATCTTGTATAGTTTTATTCAAATTAAACTAATCATGCAGTTTAATAATATAATAACAGTACAGTAAACTATGCTAAACTCTTAATATTTACTAAGTAATTTAAAGCACAAGGTTAACTACAAAAATCGTAAAGATTAAGTTAAATAAGTTTTTAACTTAATGACATCTATAAACAAAATTTCTTAATATTATGAATTAATTTTTTCTTCAAATAAATTTAAATAGTAATTAACTATTTAAGTTTTATTCTATTTTTAATTAAATAAAACAAACATTTAATCCTTAATATCCGTATCTATAGCAGGTCCAATCGTATACAACTGCTGTATATGTATTTGAATTGGAATATTGAGAATATCTATATAAATGTACGTGTGTGAGTGCGTGTGTGTAGTTATAACTGAAATAGCTTCCCTCCAGGGAACTGCCAAATATACATACGTCCCATGATAACACGTGCCTATAGAATACGTGTTAAATACTATATGATATAATGTTATATATCATATAAATTAGTTATAACTGGATATTATTATACTAGTTAAATATAGTATAATCTTATTCATATTTATAAAATATATAGTTTTAAACCCCTTTGTCGTAAAGAATTTGTTTATCTTGAGATCGAACCCGTGTCCACTGGACGCTCCCACAAGTTTTTCTGTGTGATATCCCCGTTCCCATTAACTTACCATTGATCTCTCTCTCTCTCTACCACACACACGCCGCGCGCACACACACACACTGTTGTCTTTATTGCGAGCATTTTCTTCTGATCGAGCACAGGCAAATGCAGCACCTTGTAGTAGTGACAAAGTTCAGGGCGCCGTCCAATAACAGTCCTGAGAGAGTTCTAATATCCTTTGAGAAACCGATGTATTGTACACGATTATTATTGTCAAGTATTGCAACTGTAGCTGCTGTGTTAGGATCCACAGGAGGCTGAATTCTTCCTTCCTAAACAAACAAGTTAGCATACACACACCTGGTGTTGTGTCTCTGCGTGTGTGCGTGTGTGTGTGTTATTGCTTACCTTGTTGACAAAGTTGTGTGCAGGGATGTCTTTGAGGGATGTGAAGGTTTCAGTGTCCGTTGTAGCAAAGCATATACCTTGAGTGTCATTAGACGTGGTTTAGGAGTTTAGGTGATACATGGCATCTTCTACACAGTGAATGTGTTATATGCGTCCGTTTCGTATATATATAACCAGGGTTGAGGGGGATATTAAAGTTGACATTATTTTTCAAATGTTAAACAATAGAATTTCATCATTGTAATGATCACAAGCACATAAACAAATGTATACACAATGACCATTCATTTAATTATTATTTTATGTGAGGACTCATTGCCAAACGTCACGAAATACTAGTCTCTTGTCACTTTGAACGACACGTATTATCTGCCCTGTTTTTTAGCTGTGTGAACAAGCCCCTGAAGAACATCGTTGAAAATATGTACAAATGATGCATATTTTCATACAATTCTTATACTTTTGCACCATTTATTTGGTTCTTGTACATGCTAATAATGATCACAAATGTAATGGTACTGCCTGCAGCAAATGCGACTTCCCACCAGGGTTTGTTTTCGGAGCAGGTTCGGCGGCTTATCAGGTGTTGTGTGTGTGTGTGTGTGTGAAATCATAGCAGTTGTATATGTATATACAAGTATTAATCATTTTTTTTTTAAATATACAGATTGAAGGTGCAATATCCGAAGGAGGTAGGACACCCAGCATTTGGGATACATTTTCCCATATTCAAGGTATATTCTCAGTTCTCTTCTGGTTTTTTCTTATTTATTTTAACAGGTCGAATTTTGATGGCACCAATGGAGATGCTGCTGTAGATGGTTATCATAGATACAAGGTGTGTGTGTGTGTGGTGTCACAGAGTAATAATATATGTATATATTACAAGTAACAGAAAAACCTTGAACAGGAGATACCTGGACACATAAAAAACTTGGGGATGGACGCATACCATTTCTCGATCTCTTGGACTCGAATATTCCCAAGTACTTGTTATAGACACACACACACACACACACACACATGGACATACAGATTATACTAAAGCTAATTATATAGATGGGGGATCCCAAGTGAATCCGGAAGGCATTGCTTACTACAATGCTCTTATTGATGAATTTAGCAGAAGGTAATATATTATATCTGTGTGTGTCCATATATATATATAATCACTGAACAGGAGTTAAGCCTTACGTGACAATATACCATTGGGATCATGCACAAGAGCTAGAGGACTCTCTAGGTGCTTGGCTCAACCGGGATATGATGTAAGTTGAAATAACTCTATATATTAACTAATAATTAATTATTTGTATTTTTCAGTCCGATATATGCAAGTTTGCAGAGACATGTTTTTCAGCGTTCGGAGACAGGGTAAAGCATTGGATAACAATCAACGAGCCAAATATAATGGGTACGTTTGGGTACGGAATTGGTGCAATTGCTCCTGGGAGATGCTCACAGACACCTTTCCCGTTGTTTGCTCGCAAGGGAACTCGAGCACCGAACCTTATATTTCTGTGCACAACCTTTTACTAGCACACGCTGCAGCTGCAAAAACATATAGAGAAAACTTCCAGGTAGGTGTGCGTGTGCGTGGTACAAGTAGATACACAGTTTTCATACCTCCAACTACAAAAACTGGAAAGAGAACGTCCAGTATGTTTATGGGGTCTGAGGTGTGTGTGACATGTGAGTTGTGTAATATCACACACATTTGGAGCACTTATGTTTAGATACCTGTGTGTGTGTGTGTGTGTGTGTGTGTGTGTGTGTGTGTGAGAGAGAGAGAGAGAGAGAGAGAGAGAGAGAGAGTTAACGAAAGGTTTAAATAGGCAAGACAAGGGGGGTTATCGGCATGGCAATTGCATCACAATGGTTCGAGCCATATTCAGACGGAACAGCAGATATACAAGCAGCTAAGAAGGCTCATGATTTTCAACTTGGATGGTATATATCACTATATTAGCACACATGTTTGCATATATATACTATGTATTATTATTTATAGGATTGTGAATCCTACTATGTATGGTGATTATCCAAGCATAATGCGTGACATTGTAAAGGAGAGGCTACCGAAGTTCACGAAGGAAGAGAGTTTAATGTTGATTAACTCGACGGATTTTGTTGGAATCAACATTACACATCTTTGTATGTAGCTGATTCCCTTCCGGACAACGGTGTGGATCATAACAGCCAGCTCTTAATATACTACCTGATGCCACTTCAGGTACATTTCACTATATTAGATAGATGTATACACATGTATATGATACATCATCTCAACTTTCAGATACAAAGGATGGCGTTCGTATTGGGAAATCGGTGAGCAAGTTAATTATATCATATAAACACACGCCACACACTTACACAAACGTCTTTGTTGATACAGGAAGGTGCACTTTGGGGATTCAATGATGTTCCTTGGGGATTCCGGAAGCTTATGAAGTACATCAAAGAGCAGTATAACAATCCCCCAATTATAGTACTAGAGAATGGTAACACACACACATACTACAACATACCATACTTGTGTGTTGAGAGAGACATGTTGTTTATGCTTGTGTGTATTTGAGAGACAATCCATGACTAGCATGAATTCACACGCACGCACGCAGAGGTATATTTATGTTAGATGAACTTGAGCATTTAAACAGGAATGGCTTTAAGCCCGGGAGTAACGACCAATGATACAAGACGATTAGGATTCTACCAGGGTTACTTGTCCAGCCTTTGGCAGCAATGAGGTGATTGTTGAACGTGTGTGTGTGTGTGTGTGTGAGAGAGAGAGAGAGAGAGAAATTTCATTCTTACAGGGATGGAGTGAATGTGGAGGGCTATTTTTATGGTTTATATGATGGATGGGAATGGACTGTTGGATACGCGAACAACTACGGTCTATACTATGTAAACAAGACGGCCGATTTTGAAAGACAGCCAAAGGAGTCTACCAAGTGGTTTGCCAAATTTTTGAAACAGGACTGTGCATATACTGCGGATATGTAAAATGTGGGTTTATCCTTGCCTTGTTCCATACATATACTCGTGCTTATATTCATAAAGATTATAAACCGTTATGTTCTATATAATATAACTGTGTGTGTACGTACGATTCTGTATGTAAGCATTACATATATACACAAGAAGCATACACATTAGTATATATATAAATAGAATATATTTCAACCGTGCACGGTCAGCTTTACCAAAAGTTATATACACATGTTACATCAACAGTTTGTGATCAAGTCAATTTGATATCATAGTACACGAATGTTATAGTTATATAGTTAAAAACACAGGATGTTATTTTCAGAGTTTGAACCTTCGGACGATTTTGTTGTACAGCCCCCTCCACGTCACTACCTTCCACATCATCTGCCATGTCACTTTAAATGACATGGCAAGTAATGTGGAAGGTACATATGAATTTAAAAATTTATAAATCAGTTAATAAATAAATGATATACATAGTACTAACTAGTATCATTATTAATTATGTGTACATGTATCATGTAATGTGCTGTACTCATATGTAGATGAAGTATACTGTAGAACTTCCCCCGGAAACCCGAGATTCTATAGTTAATCACGAAGAACACAAGCCATGAGTTCACACATGTGTTTTCAGCTGTCTTAAACCCTTTGTCCCATTTCAACATCCATATTCTAATTCCACCACCTACGGCCCCTCTCTCTCTCACTCACACACTCTCACACACACACACACACACACAAACAAAACTATTATGTATAATTCACATTAAGTTCTTAAACCTCTAGTATAAACTAATTTAAGCTTTGGTAAGCTGATCGTGCACAGCTGAAACATATTCTATGTTATATATATATGTGTGTGTGTGTATAACTATAACGGTTTATAAATAACCACAGTATACATATTGAACAAGGTAGTATGATATTAAATCAGTAACGATAACGGGTAGAACCCACATATTACAAATCCGCAGTATATGCACAGTCCCGTTTCAAAAATTTGGCAAACCACTTGGCAGAGTCTTTCAAGATCGGCCGTCTTGTTTACATAGTATAGACCATAGTTGCCCATGTATTCCAGCAAACCATTCCCATCCATCGTATAAAGACCATACAAAGTAGCCCTCTACATTCACTCCATCCCTGTAAGAATGAAATATTCTCTCTCTCTCTCTCCCGCGCTCGCACACACACACACGTGCAACAATCACCTCATTGCTGCCAAGAGGCTCGACAAGTAACCCTGGTAGAATCCTAATCGTCTTGTATCATCGGTCGTTACTCCGTTGCTTAAAGCCATTCCTGTTTAAATGCTCAAGTTTCATCTAACATACAAGTATGTGTGTGTGTCTTACCATTCTCTAGTACTATAATGAGGGATTGTTATACTGCTCTTTGATGTACTTCATAAGCTTTCGGAATCCCCAAGGAACTTCATCCCAAAGTGCAGCTTCCTATATCAACAAAGGCGTTGGTGTCGTGTGTTTATGATATAATTAACAAGAACAACTTGCTCACTGATTTCCCAATACGAAACCCATCCTTTGTATCTAAAAGCTGAAATGATGTATTACTAATATATATATATACATATATCTAATATAGTGAAATGTACCTGAAGTGGCAACTCCTGCATCAGGTAGTATAGAAAAAGCGTGACTGTTATGATCCACACCGTTGTCCGGAAGGGAAGCAGCTACATAAGAAGATGAGTAATGGTTGATTCCAATAAATCCGTCGAGTTAATCAACGTTATACTCTCTTCCTTTGTGAACTTCGGTAGCCTCTCCTTTACAGTGTCACGCATTAGATAATCACCATATATAGTAGGATTCATAATCCTATCATATAACACACGCACGTATATATATGCATCAGATAGTGTGTTAATATGTCAATATATACCATCCAAGTTGAAAATCATGAGCCCTGTTAGCTGCCTGCATATCTGCTGTTCCGTCTGAATATGGCTCGAACGGCTGAATTGCTTTATCCATTAATAAATATAATATTTAAACCAATTAATACTTATTTAGTCCATTAATTTGATTAAGTTTAAATAAATGAAAGTATGAAAATTTTAGAAATATATCCAAAACCCTAATTTATATATAAGAGTAAGTGATCCAAATTGGAATCAATCCAATGGCTCTGATAATAATACGTGTGCATGGAGCTATACACACGTGGACCTTACATCGTCCCCTTCTCTTTAAAGGATGGAAGGTAATTAGGGTTTTTTGGTAGATGAGTCCGGATACATCAAAAGGAAGCATTAGTGGATATGCATGTGGCACAACTTATTCTTGACCCTGTTGCACGAAATGCTTTAATTGTTGCACATATACAATTTCAGGATTGGGTTGAATGCGAACCTCATAAACTTACAACCCTACTTGTTGTAGCACTTGATATGGTCTCTTCCATTGAATAACAAGACTCTTGGCTAAACCATGTATCGTAAGCTTGGGAAACAAACCAACACTAGTTCATCCACCTTGTACTTTACAAATGGATGATGATGAGAGTTATAGCATCATTGTTGTCCTACTTCAAGTGTTTGTAGACTCCACTCGGACCAATGTCAAATATTGATCCCAGGTTCTAGCATTAGCAGCTCGAGAAGGTAAACCCAACTCCGTTGAACTTATATGCAAAGTAACAATAGAACTCTATATTCCACTGACATAAAGCATATTGAAGAGATGGCATATAATCATCCCAATCCAAATGTTGAAAGTTCACATACTTCATGATTATTCTCTTGAACGTCATGACGAACCGTTCCACCAAACCATCTGTTCGAGAATGATAAGTATTTGTAAGTGTGGCATATCCCCAACCGAGATGTCAAGACATGAAATGCCTCAACCATAAATACAAAACTATTATCTGAGAGAATGCGCTCTAGACAAGAATGTTGAAACATTACTCAATTAAGGAGAAACTGTACAACAACAGAAATAGTTGCACTAGCAAGAGCACCAACTTTCACCTAACGAGTTAGGTAGTCAGAAGCAATAATCACATACTCGTTACCAACAATCGACCGTAAAAAAAGTCTTATTAAATCAAATGCCACAACTCAAAAAATGAGAAACTACAATAAACTCCAACCATCCTTCCGAAGTACATAAGGAGTATTACGAGTTTAGTACCACATACAATTATGCACATATTGAATCACATCTCCTCGCAACTCTGGCCAATAAAAAGATCTACGCAACTTCTCAATTACATGATGTCCCATGTGCCCATCAAGAACAGAAGAGTCACGATAAGCATGGAGGAAATGTGGAATGAAGACCAAAGCACCACTAACCACAAATGATCATCCGGATCAGTCCCCACAAAATAATAAAGGTTGTCCTAAAAACGATATTGCGAATGTAAGTGCCTGAAAGGCAAGTCATCAGCAAGCGATGTAGGATTCTCAAACCCATTATGAAGTCTTCAAATTCACTACTCAACGTTTTGAACTTCCCAAACTTTATCCAAAGAAAAACTCTACACCTTGTAGACATTGAATGTCAAGCATAACAATTGCTTATGGTACCAAATCCTCGTCCTACAAAATCCATTGATGCTAGAACAACTAGCTTCTTAGGAACAAACAAAGAAGAGAAGGAGGAAGAGGAGCTCGAAAAAGAACGTTTTACATTAGTCATAAAACTCTTTAAGCTATGAACAACCTTGAAGTCATAAATATGAAGTTTTAAGACCCATCGAGTAGTATCGCCAACCAAGTTTTTCCACTTCAATAACAAAGTGCCTACAGCATAATTGCCTTCCAACAGCATTTGAGAACCATGCAAGTAAGCATGGAGCTTCTCAAAACCCCAAATTGCTGTTAAACACTTCTTCTCTGTCATGGAATAGTTCACCTCTACTAGATGCAACATACGGCTGATGTATGAATTGGGATGATGTTGACCAGGCACACGCGTACTCTCCTACATCAACACGCTTCCAAGACTGATGTCAAAAGCATTCACGCGCAAGATAAAGGGACAAGTGTAGTCAGGGTACGTCAAAATTAGAGGAGTTGTCAACAACTCCTTAATATCGACAAATGCCTACTTATAATCCTTACACCAGACAAAAGATGATATTAACAACTTCAACAACAATGCAGTATGATTTAAAAGATGATCCACAAAATGGCCAAGATATTGTACTTTGATAAGAAAGTGTTGCATATCATTCACACACTTCGATGTAGGGAACTTTATAATTGCAACACCAAATCTTCATGAGAAATGTGATAGCCAAGATAAATGGTGTACTTAAATTCAAACACTCTTAAACTGCTTCAACTTCAAACCAACTTCTCGCAGCTAATCCAAAACCTTACATACATCACAAACATGCTTCTTTCATGTTCTTTCCAAGTGGATCAAAACATTGGCAATGAAGTTGGCAATCACCTCTGGCATATCACAAAGAATCTCATCAATCATACTTTGGAAAGTCGTTGGAGCATGCCTTTAACATTGCCCCAATTCCATACCCCACTAATATGTTCTTTAAACTTTTTGGTTTGGTTGTAGTTCTTCTCCTGCTCCTTTGACAATTTGTTGGGCATTCTAATAGAACATCCATTGTAACTTGGCACCCTAGTAGCCCCTGCTCCTCTAGGTGGCAACGGAGTCTTCTCCAAGTAGTTGGCCACACATTTGGTCCTCTTGGTGGTGAAAGTCTTCTCATGAGTGCGAAAGCTAGTCATACTTGTGCTTGTTTAACTCCAATTTTGCCTCCTATAAAATTGTAACCTCCTTAGTTGTCAAGTTTGTTCCTTTATGCATAAGCCACACATTGGACAACCTCTATTTGAATGATCCCCATATAGGGACATTTATAACAAGTAGAAGGACGTGGGCAAAACCATATCATTTAGCACACATGTTTAATGTTTCTCAAGGAATGTCTTATGCCAAAGAATCATGGTGCCGAAACATGTTGCAATATCTAATCAAGTGCCTGCAAAGAGTCCCTCCCTCTTCTATATTACCCAAACACTTCATCTAGCTTAACTTTCTGATCTTTTGTATAGCCAGTTCATTGAATGTACCTCTCTTTCACATATGTCTTGAAATCTAACTTCCTTTTTTTAGAATTTGGAATCACATGCTCTACATAGTGAATGTCATGGCAATGTGAGCAACATTCATCAATTTCTTTTGATTCAATTTAAGTCTTACACACTGTGCAGACACAAACATTAATTGATGAAGCAAACTCGGTGTTCCTCCTTATGGATGAGGTTGATAATAGTAATAGGTGATATAGACTTTCCCATTGATAAATTCTATCGAACTCTATCAATGAGCATGTTCTTAGAAGGTTTTGATCCTTCATACCTATCTTCTAATGCTTCCTTCACCTTGGCACTCTGCAAGAGAACGTATGTAAGATCTAGCATCATGGCCTCCAATAATGGGACACACTTCATTAGTTGTGACCTCCTCGCTCTTGCATGAACCACCTTCAAGTTGTTTATGGTTTGTAGTATTATGTGATTTTCACATTTTAATTTTTATTTGTTTGTGTTTTTGGAACAAGGGTTCATTTTAAACTTTAAAATCAATGTGAACATTCAACATACCTTCTTTTATTAACTTGCATATGTCCATCATGAATATGTGGTACTCATACTTAATCCACCATGCCAATGATGCCTTTAAAGTGGAAATGTTTGATGCTCGACCATCATTTAAGCATTGCAAGCCTCTCCACCTTCTCTACTACATCATGTAGATTCCATGCCCCGACAAGAATATTCAATTGAGGAGGTGACACTTTATTAGTCAAAGAAATATTCTTTCACTATTCAGATATAGGTCTATAAGTGTAACAAGTGACGATCTTGTTTTTAATCCTATATCCCAAATGAGGTCACCCTATCTTGTACGTCACTCTAGCACAAACTGCATAAGTCAACATTCTTCAGTTGTAATGAAAACATGTAATTTTTATGTTCAAGTTAACATGGAATAGTATAGCAAGTTATCTTATCATAATTCTTGGTAATGATCGAAAGTATCTACAAAATGATGCAATGTAATCAAAGTGGATTCGTTGCCAAAATTCCAAAGGCTTGTAACAAAAGCATCACTAGCATAGATTCTTGGAGAAGGTGATAAATAAATGAAAATGAAAAGAAATAACTAAACAATATTCTTAATCATGTGTTAATATAATCAACCTCATTCACGATAGACATAATATGTTGTTGCAAGTTTTAAACCGATAACTTTAGTTGTTTGCACAACTCAAGGATCGTAGCAATTATAATGAATGTCACCATGAAACCTTGTGCTGCTAACTACATGAAAATGAAATGGAGGGCCTCATCAAATTTTTTCGAATTAAAATGCAATATGCTATTGTTCAATGTAGATGTCACATGGTCTAAGTCTATGGGGAGGTTAAAGATCACTAAATTGAAACCAAACTCACCTGCCTTTTCTTGGAATGGTGTCTGTGAATATGTGGTGTGGCACTCATCAAAGAGGACCCTTAACCTATTGTATGCCTCCTATTGCTCCACTCCTTTGTCAAATAATGACCTACACATTTCTTTAATGTTGCATATGGCCAAGTCATATCTTACACGATTGGATGCAAACACTGGGATGTATAACATAAGGTTGTCCTTAATGTTAATGGTTCCAACAGTTGGAAACCTCCTAGAGCAACGGCAGCAATAGTGAAGGAGGAGCTACCACTCTTGTTGATGTACTGGTTCCCTTTGCACGAGTGGAAATTTAGTAAATAGCACTTCTTTGCTAGAGAACCCAAGATTCTATAACCTCTTTGGGCTGTTCTTTGTTATTCACCAATAACACAGGTCTTAAACCCTTTGTCCAAGTGTCCCCTATTGGTTTTCATTTTCAACATTCATATTTTAATCCCACCGCCTCTCTCTCTCTCACTCACACACACATGCACACTCTCGAAACTATCATTTCCATTTAGAAGATATTTTAAATTTAAACTAAGACTATATGTTAAAACGTAAGTTGGTCACAAACTGTTGGTGTAACATGTGTATATAATATACTTTGGTAAAGCTGATCGTGCAGAGTTGGAAAATATTCTCTCTATATCATGTATGTGTATGCTTCTTCTTGTGTATATGTTAATGTTTGGAATCATACGTACACA
The DNA here is from genome assembly GCA_003024785.1 of Selaginella tamariscina. Lineage (NCBI taxonomy): Eukaryota > Viridiplantae > Streptophyta > Lycopodiopsida > Selaginellales > Selaginellaceae > Selaginella > Selaginella tamariscina. The sequence continues at coordinate 47,619 of PUQB01000733.1, forward strand.
TATATAACGGTCTATAATCTTTATGAATATAAACACAGTATATATATTGAACAAGGTAAGGATAACGGGTAGCAACCCACATATTACATATCAGCAGTATATGCACAGTCCCCTTTCAAAAATTTGGCAAACCACTTGGCAGACTCCTTGGGCTGTCTTTCAAGATCACCCGTCTTATTAACATAATATAGACCGTAGTTGCCCAGGTATCCAGCAAACCATTCCCATCCATCGTATAAAGACCATACAAAGTAGCCCTCCACATTCACTCCATCCCTGTAGGAATGAAATATTCTCTCTCACTCTCTCTCTCTCTCTCTCTCTCTCTCTCACACACACACACACACACACACACACACACACACACGTGCAACATTTACCTCATTGCTGCTAAAAGGCTGGACAAGTAACCCTGGTAGAATCCTAATCGTATGGTATCATTGGTCGTTACTCCCTGGATTAAACCCATTCCTGTTTAAATGTTCAAGTTCATCTAGCATGCAAATATACCTCTGCATGTGCGTGTGCGTGTGTTCATGCTTGGGTTGTCTCTCAGATACACGCAAGCATAAACATGACGATTTACCTCTCTCGTTCACTCACACACACAAGTATGGTATGTTGTAATGTGTGTGTGTGTGTTTGTCCTTACCATTCTCTAGTACTATAATTGGGGATTGTTATACTGCTCTTTGATGTACTTCATAAGCTTCCCGAATCCCCAAGGAACTTCACTGAATCCCCAAACTGAACCTTCCTGTATCAACAAAGACGTTTGTGTAAGTGTGTGTGCATGTATGTTTATATGATATAATTAACAAAACAGCTTGCTCACAGATTTCCCAATACGAACGCCATCCTTTGTATCTGAAAGTTGAAATAATGTATTATTACTCTACTGTGTATACATACATATATCATACATGTATTTAATACCTGACGTGGCAACTCCTACATCAGGTAGTATAGAAAAAACCTGGGTGTTATGATCCACACCATTGTCCGGAAGGGAATCAGCTACATAAGAAGATGAGTAATGATTGATTCCAACAAAATCCGTCGAGTTAATCAACATTAAACTCTCCTCCTTCGTGAACTTCGGTAGCCTCTCCTTTACAGTGTCACGCATTATGCTTGGATAATCACCATATATAGTGGGATTCATAATCCTATAAATATTTTAAGAAAAATACACGCATGCATAACATATGTGTGTTAATATAATGAATATATACCATCCAAGTTGAAAATCACGAGCCTTGTTTGCTGCTTGTATATCTGCTGTTCCGTTTGAATATGGCTCGAACCATTGTGAGAAAATCGCCATGCCGATAACCCCCCTTGTCTTGCCTATTTAAACCTTTTGTTAACTCTCTCTCTCTCTCTTTCTCACACACACACACACAACAGACCAAATGTATGTGATATTACACCGCCTCACACACACCTCAGACCCCATAAACATACTGGACGTTCTCATTCCAGTTTTTATAGTTGGAGGTATGAATAGAAGCTCTGTCGACTTTGCATAAGTACGTGCACACACACGCACACCTACCTGGAAGTTTTCTCTATATACTTTTGCAGCTGCAGCGTGTGCTAGTAAAAGGTTGTGCACAGCAATATAAGGTTCGGTGCTCGAGTTCCCTTGCGAGCAACCAAGTGTCTGTGAGCATCTCCCAGGAGCAATTAGACCAAGTCCGTACCCAAACGTAGCCATTATATTTGGCTCGTTGATTGTTATCCAATGCTTTACCCTGTCTCCGAACGCTGAAAAACATGTCTCTGCAAACTTGGCATATATCGGACTGAAAAATACAAATAATTAATTATTAGTTAATATATAGAGTTATTTCAACTTACATCATATCCCGGTTGAGCCAAGCACCTAGAGAGTCCTCTAGCTCTTGTGCATGATCCCAATGGTATATTGTCACGTAAGGCTTAATTCCTGTTCAGTAATTATATATATATGGACACACACACACATATAATATATTACCTTCTGCTACCAATTCATCAATAAGAGCATTGTAGTAAGCAATGCCTTCCGGATTCACTTGGGATCCCCCATCTATATAATTAGCTTTTAGTATAATCTGTATGTCCATTGTGTGTGTGTGTGTGTATGTCTATAACAAGTACTTGGGAATATTCGAGTCCAAGAGATCGAGAAATGGTATGCGTCCATCCCCAAGTTTTTTATGAGTCCAGGTATCTCCTGTTCAAGGTTTTCCTCTGTTACTTGTAATATATACATATATTATTACTCTGTGGCACGCACGCAACACACACCTTGTATCTATGATAACCATCTACAGCAACATCTCCATTGGTGTCATCAAGAATTCGACCTGTTAAAATAAATAAGAAAAAACCAAGAAGAGAACTGAGAATATACCTTGAATATGGGAAAATGTATCCCAAATGCTGGGTGTCCTACCTCCTTCGGATATTGCGCCTTCATCTGTAAACAAAACACATTTAAAAAGTAAGTTATATTTAAAAAAAAAATATGATTAATACTTGTATATACATACATACAGTATTATCACACACACACACACGCACACACACCTGATAAGCCGCCGAACCTGCTCCGAAAACAAACCCTGGTGGGAAGTCGCATTTGCTGCAGGCAGTAACATTACATTTGTGATCATTATTAGCATGTACAAGAAGCAAATAAATGGTGCAAATGCATAAGAATTGTATGAAAATATGTACCATTTTGTACATATTTTTTTTAGACACTATGGACTGATTTTTGTTTTCCACCCAATTAAAAGCAAGGGAATATAACACGTGTCATTAAAAGTGACAAGAGAAATCACCATCTGCTACCCACTGCACTGTCGTATTTTGAGATGTGCCAAAAGGAATTTCCGGATATTCTTTCTGTTCCTACATAATAATCGAATAAATCATTTATTAATTTATTCATAAATATTACTGCAAGGTTAATTCTGTATGCAATCTAGATAATGAAAATAAATTTTAGTATTTAAAATTTAAATTTAAATAATTATATTTTAATTTATCTTTAATTTGAGATATATCCGTTCATAATAAAAAAATCTTTTTATATCTTTATAAGTATATCCTGATATTAAGACTTTTAAACAACTAAAGTGTGCAAGTTTTGATTAAGTAATAGTTTTATTATAATCAATCAAATATTTATATAATCATATTAAATAATATTTATATTCAAGTTTTATAATTTTAATCAATACTCATTTTAGGGAAAATTTCCCAAATGACCTTACAATTTTACATATTTTCACAATTGATCATTTATTTATTCTTAATCAAATTAATGAACTAAAAAAGTATCAAACCGGTTTAAATATTATTATAAATAATAAATAAGCAATTAAATAGAAATTAATCTGATTCATTACTTTAAATTAAATTAATAAATTATAATGAATATCCCATACATTAAATAAATCTAAAGAAAACATTATGTTTAAATATAATTTAAATCATATGTTTAAATAATAAAACACACTAAATTTAAAGAATATTAACAAAATATTAATATCAAAACTATAAATAATTTAGAAATCTATATAAAATTTATGTTAGAAACTCTACTTGTTACATGATTATATTTATATTGATAATTAAGAATATTTTTTTTTTTAAATAACCTTCAAATTTTACAACAGCTTCATAAATTATGGACTTCAAACTGTTTTCAGTAATTAACTGTAATTCAATAATATATATTAATTATGTGCTGAGAGTTGGAGGACATGTAACGTTTAAATACACGCTGATGCAAGGAATTACACTCCAATTTTAAACACACGCATGAAAAGTCTTAAAAATGTAATTAAGAAATACACATGTCTTTAAAGGGGGGGGCGGCGTGTCCCTAAATAGCAATTGCATGTAAACCTATACGAGGGTCCACAGGAGGTTGAATTCGTCTTTACTTGTGTATTATTGTTTAGTACTTTGTTGACATAGCTGAGAAATGTCAAGCAGCATACACCTGGATCATTTAGAGTGATACTTGTCGTCTCCTACACAGTGTATGTGTTATAAACTTTGTGCATTCTTGTATAGCAGTTGAAGTTGATCCAGCAGCATACAAATGTATACTATATTGAAATGATTTACTACATGCTGCAATGCCATCTCAGCTTTTGGTCCTGCATGTATAAGGTATAGAGCTAACCCTAATTCTAACCCTTCATTAGGTAGTACAAAAGTTAAATGTATAGAGGGGTAATGTACGCACTGTTTTACGAAGGTAAGTTCACCAAACTCCATTTATATGTTAACGGTCCCACCTAGATTAAAAAACAGCCTCACATTATTATCATGTTTATTCTTGAAAAAATGGTCAGAGAATTGATAGACTTATAAGGGTTATTGTTACTTTTAAATTACTGTATTAATTTTTTTAGGTTAATCTGTATAGTTTAATTATTCATTCATATTGTTGAAGCTTGAATAGACATGGATGAAAGGAATGTGTAACAAGCATAAATGAGATACACACATTTTTTTATGCATTGAAAATAGTATGCATACAAGAAAAAAACCATAACGTTTTAATTGTAATAGAGATATATAACGTAAATACATTATATTATATTAACTGGTATGATGTCACAGAAGCTTCGAAAATTGCTAGCTCTTCACTGTTCAACTATATCCTCGTCTACTTTATAATATCTCTCTCACACACGCACACACACATTAGCGTAATATACTAACGTGATGTATATAACGTTTCTTGTAGATATAATAAGTTTAAAACTTTAAAATTCAATGAACGCATTAATATAAAAATACATTATTTTAAAACTGCATACATGAACCCTACTTGCTGTTTTCAATAAATCAAATCAAAACTGAACAATACATATAATTTGTTGAAAGGTTTTCTTTTTCTCAAAATTTTATTTTAATATTGCATTTAATTTTTAATTATTTATAATTTCATTTTGAAACTCTGTTACAACGCACCCATAATGCAACCCCACCACCTCTGCCTTTACCAACAACAATCTCTTCGTCTGCGTAAAACCAAATAAAACACGGGTCCTTTTTATTAGGCTCGCGTTCTTGTTCTTCCTTTTTGCTTATGTTGAAATTAAATGGACCAAGCGAACCAAATTTGATACTTACTGTGTCGGAAACGAAGAAAAGCTTGTTCTTCGACCACGAAAACCACCCAATGGTCCTAAATACACCCCATTCTGTATGCTCCTTGCCTGTACCAAGTATATATGTATATAATATACATATATACATAAATGAATTTAACTTTGTAAATATCGAATGATAAGCAACTAATGTATTGTTTATCACAGTAAAAAAAAAAATCATAATTAATGAGACATATTACATATTATGTAAAGAAAATTTGATGTACTTACAGCTGCATTATATTGTTGCACAGCGGTCAAGGGGAAGTAAGGGTGGTGTTACATGTGGGTCGGATCCGAAAAAAATTCAGGATTCAGACCCAATTTCACCATGTTACATGTAAAAAGTATCTTGAATAAGTGTCCGGGTCCGGAATTATATTCAGAACCCAACAGGTTCCGAATAAATTTCAAATGCCCCAAACAATCACGTGGCAACTGAGCTCCCATTTTTGTGTCAAAACATTCTAAGTTGTGAATGTCGGGAGAAGAAATGTCGGAAGTGGATATGGAGGGCTTTGTTGATGCGACGATGCCTCCCCTTCAAGGAATTCATCATCAACAGGTGGTAAGAAGGGTAGATTGCAGCTGTGCAAGAGTTATATGACAAGGCAAGGGGAAAACCTAGACTGAAGAGGAACTCACCATTCGTCTTTGCAAAGAGGGAAGATGATAACAATATCAAGGTGGGGGAGCTAGAGAGAAGCTGTGCTATTGGATTATGTGCTCATATATATGTACTATCTCAGGACACTTGTATGGGGTCACGATTTACATTAAAGTTGTAGATTGTATAAACTACAATTACAGATGATAAGTATGGTTGAGCCAAATGCAGAAGTCTCCAAGCAAACAGATAGGTTGTTTGTGGCTCTTGAGCTCATTTGGAAAAGCAAGCTCTATCAACTATAAGTGTATATTTGTATTGATGTAAAACTATTACAAAAAGTCTATACTATTTCAATAAAATAAAAATTATTTTGCTTAATGCAGTATATTAATGTAAGCATATCATATTAGTTATGATAATCATCTTTGTTTCTTTATTTCCAGCGGAAATCTCGTAGTGAGGGGTTTTCATTTATGCGTCCTCCTTGCTGTTGGATCAACGCTCAGGTATATGTAGTTATAAAGTTGTATGTATATATAGAGGAGATGTGCTATTGATTAGCCTTGAGCAAGCTGAACCATCTATGGACAAGAAGAAGTTATCGGCACCTTTGCTGGCTTATGGGGGAATCATTGTTTATGTGGCAACTAATGAGGTGGAATATGTGTAATAAGAATAACACGTGGAAAAGTATAAATGAAAGCAAATGCAGACATGATGCTCACAAATGCCAAACCACAAATGCAGGGTCAAGGAAAATCTCAAGGTTTTGTCTTCAATCTACACTCAATTGAAGCTATGTGAACATATGAACAAGTGCCTCAATTTAATGAGGCTTCAAGCAATTTGCACTGGTACCTTTAACAACATATAGAATACTCATTTTAAGGATGTGGAGATTGTAAAACACTCTAACTTTTCCAAGTGTGACACTTGTACATCATTGAAGACTGTAGAGGCTTGTGCAAAAACCTTGGTAGAGATCACTGCCATTTAAAAGAAGTTGAGGCCCACATGATTGCACAACAAACTTGCCAGTCTCAATACTATGCACATCATATGCTTTCTGTGTCACGCCCATCAAATACCTATGCTTGATCCATGACAGATGGATCATTCAAGACCAGCATTCCAAAGCTCGTTGCAACACTAAAGTGCTTTAAAATATCATGAAACTTCTGATTTAATTGACAGGTGTGCTAACACATGGACACGATTGTGAGTCAGATGGACACTTTTCACTTCCACATTGGTCTAACGACTCCAATTTCACTATTGGGTCGTTGCCATGTGTTTCAGAAACCTTGAAGCCCACTCATAAACAAGTCCTATCAGTGATCTCAAAGTGAAGAAACAACACTTTCAACATTACATAATGCTATGAACACTTGAGGCTACTTGGGAATATGAGAGGCATTGTCAGTAGCCTGCACAAAAAGATGGCCCTGTTGAGAGTTCTGGTTCAGTGGAGAGATCTAGCTTAAATAGTGTACATGTGTCCTCAATATTAAATAAGTGTCCTCGTCATTTGCTTTTACAAATGGATAATTATGCAGGCAAGAACAAAAGTAGGTAAATCATTTTACTTAAGGGTTTCTCAAGCTCATACTTACTTTTATTTTCTAGATATGTGCTAGCATACTTGTCAATGCTTGTTGCCAAAGGTGTGTTTGAGACAATCACGCTCAGTTTTCTTATGGTTGGTCACACTCATGAAGATATTGATGCATTCTTTAGCAAGGTTCAACTCTACAAAAAGGACAAGTGCATTTACCGATAATGAATCTTTTTGAAAACTGCATCTCCAAAAAAAGTTGTGCTTTACTTGTGACTAAGGTGCCAGACTTCAAAAAATTTCTCGAGTATATAAAAGAGGGGAGTGATTCTTTAGTTGGTCACTTGTGCTGCTACAATTCTTTTTCTTCATATGAGATGGTATACTTATTATGCAGTACAAGTTATGACCATCAGAGCATGAATGGTTACCGAAAGAGGGCTTAATGCTCTTCAAAAGTGGAGAGGATGGAAAGCCACTTCTCCCAGAAGGACAACCAAACCCTATTCCATTGAGTGCCTAGCTCAAGGAACAAGAGGTTATTATTGATAGCATCAAAAAATATGTGGCATGGGTTCAAAAATCGATGTCAAAGAATTCTGATAAGGCAACTGGTTATTCAAAATTATATAAGCATGTGGTTGACTATTGAGAGACTGTTGTTCGAGAGTTAAAAGGCCTACTGTCACAAGTACAGAATTGCAACACCCTTTTTGGCTTAAAACAAGGTGGCGAGAGAAGATTAAAATAACATCACTGAGCACAAACAACATAGAAGCCAGTAGTGATGTGGAAGTGCAAACCACACACTTTGTTGAACAAAGGAAACTAAAGCATACTTTGATTACTGTAAGGATCTTCAAAAACTAATGATGGTTCTCATTACTCCAGATGTGTATATAATCAGCTTATTTGAATGGGTTAAATTATCAAACACACCTGAAGTAATCACATAAAATAGTATGGTTAAGGTTGTTGGTTTAAACCACAAAAAAAGCGACACGAGAAGGAAAGTGAAATATATAATGCCTGGAAAAAACATGGTCTCTCAATCAAAAAGACCCAACATGTTTTATAAATGTAAAATCCATTGATATGGGTGGATATCAAGAAGCGTTAATAAAGTCATGATTAACAAAACTACAAGAGAATGTATGTTTTCTGAAGTTTAAAGCAACTACAAAATTATAAAATATCGTATATTTAATATTCATAATTATTATAAACTCTTTAATAATAGTACCAAAGTTTACTTAACTATATAAATTTATAAAACGATATTGGAAGATTGACTATATTATTATAGGATTTTGTATATTATATATATATTATTACTATAAATTTTTAATTAATAATGTTATATTTAAATATTAATATTTTAATAATAACATCAATATTTATATAATGTACCTCTTATGCTCTTCTTTAATTGTTATATTAGGCCCATACAATCTTAAATATATAATATATTAATACCTTCTACTTTTATAATGTTATTAATTTTTGTTCAATGAATACTATAATTTATTAAAGGGTTCGATTACAAAATAGAATATTCTAAAGAAATATTCTGTTTTCAAATACATATATTCTAATATTAAAAAGCTAATTAAATAGCTAAAATTGCTAATTATTATAAAATGGGATTATAATCATGCCCATTTTAGTTACAACTTGCATACTTTTTAAAGATTGAATTTTGTTAACAACTTGCACTTTATATCGTTGAACCATGTGTGTGTTATTATGAAAAAGCTTCTCCTTTTTTGAGACCACCATCTCTAACAAATAAGAATGAACACTACCTTATCTATTTATTTTTAAATGAATTTTCATGTGTTATATGTAGGTACTTAGCTAAAAACCAAGTAAATTTACTTTTAACAATGCAATAATTCTATAAATACTGTAAGTAATGTAAGATTTACTAAAAAAACATAATGGAATACTTCCTTTGTGAGAAAGCACTTCAAAACTAATGTTCAAATTATTAATAAGGAAATGGATGCGAAATTTTTTGCTTGTCCACTAGAGCACCCTAAAAAAACAATGAGTATTTACTAAGTGAGTAAGTGAATATAGAAAATATTAAGAAATAAAAGTGTGTTATCGTTATGATACCATGTTAATATTAATATGCCCAACATCTAATTACAACCAGCCACCATAATTCTTGTAAATACATGATATATATCATCAGCCATTCAACCTAAGCATTTACACCTAAAGCCTTGTTAATTATGACTTCTTTTGAGTTGCCTTATATCTTATTTACTTAGAAAGAGAAACTCTAACCATAATAAACCTCCTTTGGCCCATGTACCTATTCTACCCCTCTAAGTAGTCTAGAATGCCTTATAGTATAGAGTTACATTAGGGTTTGCCTAAACCCTCAATATCGTATATTATGATGTGATACTTGCTAATACACAATATAGTTTTAATCTTGACAATCATGACAATTTAAAAAGATGAAATGTTAGTAATGAGGGTATATTTTGGGGAATCTGAGGGTTTTATTTTATGGAGTGTGGAATTCATGCAATTTTTCAATCTCTTTCACCATGTGCAATTCTCAAATTTTTGAAAATTAAAGGTTTCATTTTGTAAGTGCATGTATAACATATGTTCATGAGCATGTTTACCTATAAAATATGATAAGCTAACATAGGGTTTGACATATTGAATTTACATCCAACCAGTTGGCATATCATTTGCTACGTGGATTTGAAATATAGCATTTGGCATTCAATGACAATTCATAGGGTGTTGGCAAAAAGAAGGCTTCATACAAGAGGCTTGCAAAATATCTATGTTTATTCTCAATTATTCCCAAAATATCCTTGAATATTCCATAAGATGAGGTCTCAAACTGAATAATAAAATGCATTACATGTATGTCGGTTTGGTTTAAAAATGTTGATCTAAGTTATAAATAACATGAAAAGATGAACCTATAGTCACATAATCCTATCAATGCTGCCATCCATCATGAAAAAGACATGTTCAATGAGTTAGATCTACTATATACATGTTAAATTGTTTAGGTGTCAATAATTGGAGGTGCATAGTTCCTTTGACAAGCATAGCAAGCCATAAACCTCAATGTCGCTAAGAACATGCTGTTGGAGAAAGTATGTAATGTCTGAGTTTAGTCCAAAAATGATAAACAAATTACATATGCAAACAAGGACTCTAGCTCTTCGCCTTTTGAAAGCTTGTGCAAGTGCAGAATGGAAACCTAAAAATGGTTATCATTGTTTGGTTAATGAAGGAGACAATAAATGATTCATGCCTTCAACATTACCCCACTTCCATACCCCAATAATATGTTCTTTAAACTTTTTGGTTTGGTTGTAGTTCTTGGGTGTTCTAATAGAACATCCATTATAACTTGGCACCTTAGTAGCCCCCACTCCTTTAGGTGGCAACGGAGTCTTCTCCATGAGTGTGGCATTTGGCCACACATTTGGTCCTCCAGTGGTGATGAAGTCTTCTCCTTGAGTGCGGAAGTTGGTCATACTTGTGCTTGTTCAACTCCCTCTAGATTAAATTTTGCTTCTTATAAAATTGTAACCTCCTTAGTTGTCAAGTTTTATTCCTTTATGCACAAGCCACAAATTGGACAACCTCTGTTTGAACAATCCCCGTAAAGGGACATTTATAACAAGTAGAAGGACATGGCAAAACCATATCATCTGGTGCACATGCTCAACGTTTCTTAAGGAACGTCTTGTGCCAAAGAATCATGATGCTAAAACATGCTGCAATATCCAATCAAGTGCCCGCAAAGAGTCCCTCCCTCTTCTATATTGCCCAAACACTGCATTTTGCTCAACTTTCTAATCTTCTGTATAGCCAGTTCGTTAGATGTACTTCTCTTTCGCATATGTCTTGAAATATGAGAGTCTTCCTTCTAGAAATTCGGCACTATTTCCTTCACTTTGGCACTCTGCAAGAAGACGTATGTAAATTTAGTATATGGCTCCAAAAATGAAACACACTTCATTAATTGTGACCTCCTTGCTCTTACGTGAACCACCTTTGAGTTATTTGTGGTTGGAATATTCAACATACCTTCCTTTATCATCTTGCATATGTCCATCATGAATATGTGGTACTCATGCTTGATCCACCATGCCAACAATATCTTTAAAGTGGGAATGTTTGATGCTTGACCATCCCAAAAATATCAAGCATTACAAGCCTCTCCACCTTCTCTACTACATTGCATAGATTCCATGCCCCAACAAGAATATTCAATCAAGGAGAAGAATATTTTGTGGTTGACACTTCATTAGTCAAAAAAATTTCTTTCACTATTATAAATTAATACATTATATACATTATACAAGAAATATGCACATCTTCATTGAAACAAAACACTTAGTTACATGTTACTCTTCTTCTTCAAAATTGTAATAATTCTTGATCTGTTGCTCTGTTGCTCATGCAATGGCTGCTAAGGCAATATCTGCATGAGTTGCTTTTCGGCAGCTACCTGAGTTGCTATTTCTACCTTCTCAACACATCGTCGTTGATATAGACTTGACGTCCTATGCTATTCTAGCATTAACCTCAAAAGATTTCTTCATTCCCAAAACATTTTTACCTGTAACAAGTGACAATCTTGTCCCTAATCCTATATCCCAAATGAGGTCACCCTATCTTATACATAGCTCGATCACAACTACATAACCCGGACACTCTTAAGTTATAATAAAAGCATATAGTGTTTAAGTTCAAGTTAGCATGGAATATTTATAGCAAGTTATCTTACCATAATTCTTGGTAAAGGTCGGAAGTATTTACAAAGATGGTGTAACGTAATAAAAAGTGGATTCATTGTTGCCAAAATTCCAAAGGCTTGTAACAAAAGCATCACTAGCATAGATTCTTAGAAAAGGTGATAAATAATGAAAATGAAAAGATAGAACTAAATAATATCTTCATTATGTGTTAATATAACCAACCTCATCCACAATAGACATAATATGTTGTTGCAACCAATAACTTCAGTCACCTACACAACTCTAGGATCATAGCGATTGTAACGAACACCACCATGAAACCTTGTGCTGCTAACTACATGCCGACAAAATGGAGGGCCTCATCAAATCTTTTCGAATTGAATTGTCCAATGTAGATGTCACATGATCTTGGGTCCGTGGGGAGGTTAAAGATCACTAAATTAAAGTTGAACTCACTTACTTTTTCTTACAATGGTGTTTGTGAATCTGCTGTGTGACGCTTGTTAATGATGCCTCATGTTGCTCCACTCATCAAATTATGACCTAAACATCTCCTCAATGTTGCATACGGCCAAGTTATATCTCTCACGACTGGATGACAATACTAGGATGTATAACATAAGGTTGTCCTTAATGTCAATGGTCTCGATAGGTGGAATAACCTCCTAGAGCAATGATGGCAATGGTGAAGGAGGCAATCCCAAAGAGCTACCAGCTCTTGTTAATATACTGGTTCCCTTTGCATGAGTGAAAATCTAGTAAATAGCACTTCTCTGCTGGAGAACCCGAGATTCTATAACCTCTTTGGGCTGTTCTTTGTTATTCACTAAGAACAAAGGTCTTAAACCCTTTGTCCAAGTGTCCCCTATTGATTTTCATTTTCAACATCCATATTTTAATCCCGCCGCCTATTTATCTATCTCTCTCTCTCACACAAACACACTACACACACACACACACACGAAACTATTATTTCCATTTAGAAGATATTTTTTAAACTTAAACTAATTTAAGACTATATGTTAAAACGTAAGTTGGTCACAACTGTTGGTGTAACGTGTGCTTTGGTAAAGCTGACCGTGCAGAGTTGGAAAATACTCTCTCTCTCTCTCTCTCTCTCTCTCTCTCTCTCTATATTATATAATATAATATATCATGTATGTGTATGCATCTTCTTGTGTATATATGTTAATGTTTGGAATCATACGTACAACATATATAACGGTCTATAATCTTTATGAATATAAACACAGTATATATATTGAACAAGGTAGAATGATATTAAATCAGGTAAGGATAACGGGTAGCAACCCATATATTACATATCCGCAGTATATGCACAGTCCCGTTTCAAAAATTTGGCAAACCACTTGGCAGACTCCTTGGGCTGTCTTTCAAGATCACCCGTCTTAATTGACATAAGACCGTAGTTGCCCAGGTATCCAGCAAACCATTCCATCCATCGTATAAAGACCATACAAAGTAGCCCTCCACATTCACTCCATCCCTGTAGGAATGAAATATTCTCTCTCTCTCTCACACCACACACACACACGTGCAACAATTACCTCATTGCTGCTAAAAGGCTGGACAAGTAACCCTGGTAGAATCCTGATCGTCTGGTATCATTGGTCGTTACTCCCTGGCTTAAACCCATTCCTGTTTAAATGTTCAAGTTCATCTAGCATGCAAATATACCTCTGCATGTGCGTGTGCGTGTGTTCATGCTTGGGTTGTCTCTCAGATACACGCAAGCATAAACATGACGATTTACCTCTCTCTTTCACTCACACACACAAGTATGGTATGTTGTAGTGTGTGTGTGTTTGTCCTTACCATTCTCTAGTACTATAATTGGGGGATTGTTATACTGCTCTTTGATGTACTTCATAAGCTTCCCGAATCCCCAAGGAACTTCATTGAATCCCCAAACTGAACCTTCCTGTATCAACAAAGACGTTTGTGTAAGTGTGTGTGCATGTATGTTATGATATAATTAACAAAACAACTTGCTCACAGATTTCCCAATACGAACGCCATCCTTTGTATCTGAAAGTTGAAATGATGTATTATTACTAATATACCTGTGTATATACATGTATTTAATACCTGACATGGCAACTCCTACATCAGGTAGTATAGAAAAAACCTGGGTGTTATGATCCACACCATTGTCCGGAAGGGAATCAGCTACATAAGAAGATGAGTAATGATTGATTCCAATAAATCCGTCGAGTTAATCAACATTAAACTCTCCTCCTTCGTGAACTTCGGTAGCCTCGCCTTTACAATGTCACGCATTATGCTTGGATAATCACCATACATAGTGGGATTCATAATCCTATAAATAATTATAAAAATACAATAACACGTATATATATATGCATAGCATATGTGTGTTAATATAATGAATATATACCATCCAAGTTGAAATCACGAGCCTTGTTTGCTGCTTGTATATCTGCTGTTCCGTTTGAATATGGCTCGAACCATTGTGATAAAATCGCCATGCCGATAACCCCGCTTGTCTTGCCTATTTAAACCTTTTGTTAACTCTCTCTCTCTCTCTCTCTCTCTCTCTCACACACACACACACACACACACACACACACACAGACCAAATGTATGTGATATTACACCGCCTCACACACACCTCAGACCCATAAACATACTGGACGTTCTCATTCCAGTTTTTATAGTTGGAGGTATGAATAGAAGCTCTGTCGACTTTGCATAAGTACGTGCACACACACGCACACCTACCTGGAAGTTTTCTCTATATATTTTTGCAGCTGCAGCGTGTGCTAGTAAAAGGTTGTGCACAGCAATATAAGGTTCGGTTCGAGTTCCCTTGCGAGCAACCAATTGAGAAAGGTGTCTGTGGCATCTCCCAGGAGCAATTAGACCAAGTCCGTACCCAAACGTACCCATTATATTGGCTCGTTGATTGTTATCCATGCTTTACCCTGTCTCCGAATGCTGAAAAACATGTCTCTGCAAACTTGGCATATATCGGACTGAAAAATACAAATAATTAATTACTAGTTAATATATAGAGTTATTTCAACTTACATCATATCCCGATTGAGCCAAGCACCTAGAGAATCCTCTAGCTCTTGTGCATGATCCCAATGGTATATTGTCACGTAAGGCTTAACTCCTGTTCAGTGATTATATATAATATGGAGACACACACAAATATAATATATTACCTTCTGCTACTAATTCATCAATAAGAGCATTGTAGTAAGCAATGCCTTCCGGATTCACTTGGGATCCCCCATCTATATAATTAGCTTTCAGTATAATCTGTATGTCCATTGTGTGTGTGTATGTCTATAACAAGTACTTGGGAATATTCGAGTCCAAGAGATCGAGAATGGTATGCGTCCATCCCCAAGTTTTTTATGTGTCCAGGTATCTCCTGTTCAAGGTTTTCCTCTGTTACTTGTAATATATCAAACACACACACACACACACACACACACCTTGTATCTATGTATCCATCTACAGCAACATCTCCAGTGGTGCCATCACGAATTCGACCTGTTAAAGTAAATAAGAAAAACCAAGAAGAGAACTGAGAATATACCTTGAATATGGGAAAACGTATCCCAAATGCTGGGTGTCCTACCTCCTTGGGATATTGCACCTTCAATCTGTAAACAAAACAGATTTATATGATTAATATGTGCATGTATAATATATATACACACACGCACACACACCTGATAAGCCGCCGAACCTGCTCCGAAAACAAACCCTGGTGGGAAGTCGCATTTGCTGCAGGCAGTACCATTACATTTGTGATCATTATTAGCATATACAAGAACCAAATAAATGGTGCAAATGCATAAGAATTGTATGAGAATATGCACCATTTTGCACATATCTTCACAAAGGACCGAAGGAAACAAACACTACGGACTGATTCTTGTTTTCTACCCATTTAAAAGCAGGGGAATATGATACGTGTCATTAAAAGTGACAAGAGAAATCACCATCTGCTACTCCAAAAGAATCTCCGGATATTCGTTCTGTGCCTACATAATTAATAATTAAATGAATTATTTATTAGTTTATTCATAAATATTACTGCAAGGTTAATTCTGTAAACTTTTGTTTATGCAAATCTACATGATGAAAATAAATTTTAGTATTTAAAATTAAAATTATATTTTAATTTATCTTGAAAATAAAACTATCAATATTCGGTTTTTATCTCATAATAGAAATCTTTTTAACATTTAAACAACTAAAGTATGCAAGTTTTAATTAAATATTAATAAAAACTTTACTTCTTACATGATATGTATTTATATTGATTTTTTTTTATTTTTTTTTGAAATTTAAGGGTCAGCCAAGCTTATTTAAATTTTCTATTCTTTATTATTCTAATATTAATAAAACTTAATTTTCCTATGATACAAAAATTATAATTAAATTTGGTATTAACTAAACTTTACGTGTTTCAATTTTAAGTATAAGTGTAAAATTAATCTTTTAAAAAGAGCTTTAACTTTGATCCTTTTCTTAATCACTTCTTAAATTCTTTTCAAACCGTTGAATATGAATTCAATCTACAAGACCTAGAATTAACGATTGGGATGTGAAATATTTTAAAGAAAAGCTAAAACGTATTAAGAAAGATTTAAGATATTTAATTATTATGATATGAAAAAAAAACCTTAATAACAGTTGCAACTAAACTATCATATAGTTCAATTATTCATTCATATTGTTGAAGCTTGAATAGACATGGATGAAAGGAATGTGTAGCCATAACGTTTTAATTGTAATAGAGATATATAACGTAAATACATTATATTATATTAACTGGTATGCTGTCACAGAAGCTTCGAAAATTGCTAGTAATATCTCTCACTCACACGCACACACATTAGCGTAATATATTAACGTGATGTATTCGATTCATATAACGTTTCTTGTAGATATATTAAGTTTAAAACTTTAAAATTCAATAGATATAAAAATACGTTATTTTAAAACTGCATACACGAGCGCCCTACTTGCTGCTTTTCATTAAATGAAATAAAAAATGAACAATATTTTATTTAATTAATTTCTAATTATTTATAATTTCATTTTGAAACTCTGCTACAACGCACCCATAGTGCAACCCCGCCACCTCTGCCTTTACCAACTACAATCTCTTCGTCTGCGTAAAACCAAATAAAAAACGGGTCCTTTTTATTAGGCTCCCGTTCTTGTTCTTCCTTTTTGCTTATGTTGAAATTAAATGGACCAAGCGAACCAAATTTGATACTTACTGTGTCGAAAACGAAGAAAAGCTTGTTTTTCGACCACGAAAACCTCCCCTTAAACTCCAGAGCACCCAATGGTCCTAAATACACCCCATTCTGTATGCTCCTTGCCTGTACCAAGTATATATATATATATATATATATATATATATAATATATATAATATATATATATATATATATATATATATAATATATATATATATAATATATGTCATATATATGTACATAAATGAATTTAACTTTGTAAATATTGATTATTTATGAATGAATGAGCCCAATAATAAATAACTAATGTATTGTTTTATCACAGTAAAAAAAATTCATAAATAATGAGACATATTACATATTATGTAAAGAAAATTTGATGTACTTACAGCTGCATTATATTGTTGCACAGCGGTCAAGGGGAAGTAAGTGCCACCACCAGAGCCACCTTTCAGAGCTTCTCTCACCTAATAACAAATATATATTGTTTAATAATTAACAATTAACATTAATATATCAAAAAAGTAGAATCTAAAACCCATGACATTTTATTTACTATTTTAATTTATCTTTTATATATAAAATAATGCACGTAGATGTTTTTTAATATTTCAGCCAAATATATCTGTGGTCGAAAGTACCGAATGAATATAAGTTTCTTAATGAATAAACGTTTGATAACTTTGTTTAACTAATTTACCACTTTAGCACCGGCAGTGAAGATTAACATCCAGGACCTTGGTGATCCATTGCCTCCAATTGTCTCTAGGAAATTCGACGGATCGATTCGAGCCTTTTCAAGGGATCGGATGGCTGCAAATACCTGTTCAACTGGGACCTTCTTACTCTTGGCTGCTGCTTTTAATGTTAACACACTCTCCTCAACCTCCGTATCCTTAGTTCCAGGTGATGAAGCTTTTCATAAAAAAAATAAATTTAATTATACATTTATAGTATAGATTTAAAAATTTAAACGTATTTAAGCAAAAATTATATACATGGTTATACATTATACTGAACTTTTGTATATACATATTTATCTTATTTACATATATACCACCCTTGACAGTATACATATATACCCCCTAAGCTTCATTTTTAAACTTTATTATATTTTGATTTTTAAGTTATAACAACTATACTTTAGAGAGATATATGTTTAATGACTATGTTTTGGAGTCATAACAAATTAACTGATATTCTTAAAACACATATTAGATCATTTATATGTAAATTTAAAGCCTACAGGACAGATTTCTAACAAACTTAAAAATTAACATTGTAATTAACAATTGGTATAGCTAAAGTATTATTTTTATATAGATAGAACTATATTAAATAAATAACTAATTAATTAATTTTCTGGAATTTATGATCATTATGTATAGTTTAAAATAACTCTTATATATAATATATATAGAAATACCTGAATTTTCTTCTGTGATAACTCTTGGGAAATTCAATTTAGAACGAAGACTTGGATATTTGAATTGAACACTTGTTGAGAAAGAAGACTGTCTGTACACACTCACTCTATGTAATTTGTCCACTGGAAATGAAGAGGAAGAAGTTGAAGCAGCCGCCATGATACTGCATGCCTCCATATTTGAAGATAAGGAAATTGCTATTTTACATTGATGTGTTTTACTTATGTTAAACATGAACATAATTATAAGATGATATATAAGAACACATATTAAAAAATAACATATTTCTTATTTACATAAATTAATTAATAATATTTTAATTAATTTGTAAATTCATGATATTTAACTCTAAGACACAACCAATTAAAAACACACACACATAGTTACTTGAGAAATTATGCAATTTATTAAAATTTACTAATTGCTATAATTTACATACATTCGATTAATTACTACGTAAAGTTAAGACTTAATCTCAATTTTACACCGAAGTATAAATATACATATTGTATTAATCATATTAATATTATAAATATGAACTGTGACAACACAGATTATATATGCAAATTTTGATTCATTTTATTATGTAAATAAGCACGCACAGGATATGGAGAAAGAACAGTAGCCAGCTCCAGTCTTCTTGTCGCACTGGAAACCCGCTAAGCTGTACAAGAAAAAAGAAGATAAAAAATAATAAAATAGATATAAAATAAGGAAAACCCCCACAAATCATCCTCAAAACTGTTTAGTACTTGGTCCATATTCTTCTCCCAACTATATATATCCCCTTAACCACTAGAAAATGACCATCTTCTGTTCATAGAGGTAGAAGCTCCCTCGAACAGATCGTTCACCAGCCTCTCCAGATCTTCAACTGTGTACTTCAGGTACCTCTCGGAATGTCTTATCCCTTCCAAATAGTCCCTATATCTTCCCAGAAACGAGCGATAACCAGGTAACAGGAACCCGGTTATACGCATACGTAGCTCGTTCCTCAGTTTTAGATCCGGGACAACCCAGCTTGACTGTGTCCTGTGTATCTCCTCAATAGCACTGTTAAAATTCTTAAACCTCTCCTTAAGCACCTCCTTCGAGACGCTATACCCCGGTCCACGTATCCCTTCATCTCTCAAGTAGTTAAAAATCTGCGGCCAGGCCTGCCTCTGGTAGTTAACTGACTGCAACCTCACATCCGAGCTCTCTTTCCTCAGCCAGGACTCACCGATCACCTCCCCCATCTCGGAAGACTGAGCCTTCTGTACCACATACAGTATGTTGTTCATCAAAAAAATGAACTTCAAGGCTTCGTCTCTGTATAATCTGGAGTTCTCGTTTATGTTATTGAGTAATGCATCGAGAACTAGCATAACCTTCTTATGAAAGACTGTCTTCTGCCTGGGGTTATCGTCTCCTCAACCTCTGTCACACCGTTCATGTTGGAGGATTCCTCTTCATCGGAGTATATCTCCTCTAGTGTGTCCAGATACTCAGATAACAGTCCGAGGTAGTTCATGACGTACCTCGTGAGAGGATGTATAGCCCCGCATGCAACTGCGTTCTTCAATGTATCGTTTTGGATGGCAGTGCGAAGATCCATGAATGTACGCTTCACGACCGAGCCCAGCATGTCCAGGACTTCATGTGTCTCTATGCGTACACATTCTGATTCGTCGCCCACGAACACACGGTCTATCTCTGGGACGAGCTCCTTGAGTGTCTCGTACATGTCTAGGAGTCTGAAGATGCGTTCCGGGAGACAGGAAGGGCAACTGCTTTGAATGTTCCCAGGACTCGGATTGCCATGTCGTTGGCCATCTCTGCGAAGCACCGGTCGCTGTCGTCAATGCTGCATTTGATGCGCGTTAGAGTGTGTGTGCATGTGCGTGTGCGAGAGAGAGAGAAGCATGTATATATACATGCATAGAGACAGTATACACACAAATATACATAGATACACACCACACAACAGAGGTACATGTCTGTCCCAGTATGCAACATAACATTATGATTAAAAAATAAAAATAAAAATAAAAACTATGTTATTTAATTATTACCGTTCTTAATAAGAAGTATGTTCTTACCTTGCTGCGAAGACCTCGTCGCATAGAAACCTCTCGCTGGCAAACATAAACCTCATGGCTATCTTCATCCCCTTGACGAACTTCTTCACGCTCTGCTCGAGGTTATCATAACACATCTTCTGTATTTCCTCTACCGTAGACTTCGTATCCACCCCGAGATGAAACATACCGTCTTCAAGCAAACTCTTCCTGCCGCTCAGATATCCCTGTATACATTCTTGTCCTCTACCCATAGCTATCATTCTCTGTGCAATATCCGACAAGTCCGAGACAATTGCAGGCTGTAATAAGTCAACGGTATATGTCTGTTCACGTATCTGCTGCTGTTCTGCTGGATTTGTTTGATTCCCATTTTGTTCCTCCAGAGACTGTACAGAATCCAAATATTACTCGAATATTGGCATATATAACAAATATATATTAAAGATCAGCTAAAAGTGTAGCATAAGTTACATTCAATATAAATTAAACTACCAATTGAACCATGTAAAGCACTAACACACTTTTGTTGTATAGACACATGTGATTACGTTCACTTTAGATTCAACTACCAATTGAAAATGATGAAACCTGATATAATGACACAATGATTCCAAATGCGTTACGCACGCACGTAGTCCCACAAAAGCATGAGAATAGAGGTACAAGATAACTATGTGTGTGTGGGTGTGTGTGCAATAAATTAGAAAAACAATAAGTATCGTAATACACCAGGATAATCATGCACTGCATAATATATACCTGACTATATGCCAAGATAAGCATTTGCATAATAGCATAAAACACCCAGATGTGTGTGTATACACGTACATACCTCCTCGGAGGCATCCGCATTCGAACTGAAGGACTGTGTCGAGAACCCATCAGGGAGCCACTCTTTGTTAACAAGTTCAGAATGGGTAGTAACAAGGTACACAAACTCTGCATTAAGCCTGGAAGCAGCAACCTGGAGGCTCTTTCTGGCACGAGCGGCCAAATCCGACGAGCCAGACACTGCAATCTCCTGCAGCCTGTCGACCGCTGCCAAATAAGCAGCGGCCTCGGAGGAGAGACCTCACAGATCATCTGCTGATTTTCCTCACTGCTGCACTTCCATCTGTAGATTAAATCCTCGATCTCTTCAATGGGAGGATCTGGTTCATGGCTAGAATTTATAGACAGTCCCGCGAATCCCAAGTCGAATTCAGCCATTTAGATCGATCTAAGTACCTGTTTCCTGTACGAATCTATAGATAGGGTAATGAATTACCTGCGGTGTGGCGATGGCTGTGGCATTCTTTCTTCTTCCTCTTCCTCTCTCAGAAGAGCCCTAACCCTAAGATATGAATAATGCCACTCGGAACGTGAGCGTCATTCGTCAGAACAGGCTGCCCCCTTGAACACGCACAAGGTTTTGCTTGTGTATCATTTTTAAAACACGTCTATATTAAACCTATTTATTTAATCCATCGTAATATATATTTAAAAATCTCTTACTTGTTTAAAATTAAAATTGTTTGTATATTATTATAACAAGCGTGTATTTATACGAGAGTGAGATGTGTGTGTATACGTTTTAGAGCCACGGAAGATTCTCTTTCTAGAAAGTCGAGGTTTTCTTCTTAGTCATTTGACGGTCAAGATTGATCGTTTGACGGTCAAGATTGGTAATACACGCTCACACACGGTATACATCTATATACTAGGAATACAAAAATTCTATTAAATTACGTATTACTTAATATTTATCATTACTTAATTCTATATTATCAAATTCTAATTTAAATTTGTAAATTCTGTAATTTTAATTTTTTTAAAGTATTATATAATGAATTCTGAATTATATTAACCAGCAGCTTAGAAATATAGATAATTCGTAGATGTATATAGTTGTAAACCTAAACATGTATATACATATAAAGTATAAAATTGTAAGTTTTGATATTATTTATTTCATTTTTCTAATTTAAAAGAAAAATGTGTAATATAATATTTTATTTTAAAATAGATTAAAACTTAATGTAGGGCGTTTCTAATTAAGGTAAAGTGTGTGTGTGAGTCAATTCACATGCTCATATATAGAAAAATTAATATTATAATTATTTTGCTATATTTCATTATGAAAGAGCAGATATATATTCAAAAATGTCAGATATATTCAGCTACAAAAACCCTGCTTATATACAAGAGACCTCCTGCCACGTGGCACACATGCGACACGTGGCGCACACATGGGCCAGATCACCACCCATGTGTCACTATACGCATGTGTGTATATACACATGCGTATATACATTACGTTACATAATATACAGTATCTTACATTATCCCCCTCTGCGGTTGTGTAGATGGTGATGGATCTGATGGTCCTGGATCCGTGTGAGTTGGGCCATCTAAGGTATGACCGAATGTAGTCAACGAGTCTCGAACAACAAACCGTTTCATTCGAACTACGTGAACTATCTCAACCTCATGAGATCCCACCAACTGTACCTGATACACCTGAGGACCAACCTTTCGGAGAACTCGGTAGGGACCAAGCCACTTATGTAATAAACCAGTTGCAAGCCCAGGTGCAGTTAGCTTGGGAAAACGTACCAGTACTAAGTCACCGTCAGCATAGTCTGGTGGAATTTGATGTCGTGCATTGTAAGAAGATTGTGTATTTGAGCTCGACCAAGATGTTCAGCAGACTCTGCACGCAGAAGAGGTAAGACAGCATCCAAATGTCGAGCCCACATTTTCGCATCCTCGGCACGTGGCAGATTCGATGATAATCCCAATTCACTAGGCAACTTAGGATCATATCCATACAATGCCTTGAATGGAGAGATACCAATCGAACTCTGAATGCCTGTTACATAAGCAAATCTCAAGCATCGCAAATACCAATCCCAGTCAGTGTGATTGAAGTTCACATACTTCGAGATCATACCCTTGAAGGTCCGATTCAATCGCTCCACCAAACCATCAGTTTGTGGATGATATGGAGAGGCAAATGAGTGTTTTACCCCTAACCTCTCACACAACACTCGGAATACCTCTGCAATGAAAGCGGGGCCATTATCTGATAACATCCGCTCTGGACAAGAATGCTGCAAAACCACATTATCGAACAAAAACAAAGCTGTTGACAGGGCAGTTGCATCCGGAAGAGCACCAACCTCCACCCAACGAGTTAAATAATCAGATACGACAATGATGTACTGGTTACCTTGAGAAGAACGTGGAAAAGGTCCCATTAAATCCACTGCAATTAACTCAAAAGGGCGAGAGACGTTGATGGATTCTAACACCCCATGGCCCGAGTCGTAGAGGAATTCCGAGTTTGACAAATGGGACAACTTGAATATACCTGATCACATCACCACGCATGCTAGGCCAATAAAAGGATCTGCGGAGCTTCTCCAACACTCGTTGGTGACCAAGATGACCTCCAACAATAGGCGAATCATGATATGCTCGAAGAAGGTGTGGAACATATGTAGAGGGCACAGCCAACGCCATCTGTCTCTGGATTTGTCCCAATAAAAACAATAAACCATCCTGAAGTCGAAACTGAGCATGATATTGTCGAAACCGGTTCGGAAGAAGGACTTGCAAACGCATCCCGTAATTGCCTCGTCCACGGTTCACGTTTTTGGGCATCCTGCCACTGTTCCAAGGATGGTAAGTCGGCATCGAATACCTGAGGGGCTTGTATCAAACCGAATGCTGCAGCGACTGCATGAGCAGGCAAAGTGGAATCAGAAAGGGGTGCTCGAGAAAGTGCATCCGCATCCACCATTGTTCGCCCAGGCCTGTGCACCACCTTAAAGTTATATACTTGGAGACGTAATGCCCATCTGGCTACACGACCCACTAATTCTTCCGTTTTAGCAAGGAAGTGACAGCAGCATGATCACACTCCAAAAGTGTTTCACTCCCATGTAAGTAGGCATGAAGTCGTTCAAAACCCCAAACAGCAGCAAGGCATTCTTTTTCAGTAGTGGAATAATTCCGCTCAGCCGCGTGAGTACTCGACTAATGTAAGCCACCGGGTGTCGAATTGAAGAATCCACAGCATCAGTTTGCATCAATACACACCAATACCAACATCTGAGGCATCTACTCGTAAAATGAACGGACGAGTAAAATCTGGGTATTGAAGCAATGGTGGAGTTGTCAGGAACTCTTTTAACTGGTCAAATGCCTGCTGACACCTGCGAGTCCACCTGAAAGATACCTGTGGACGAACTAACTCCCGAAGAGGGGCAGTTCGATCAGTGAGATGATCGATGAATCGACCCAAGTACTGCACCGTGCCCAAGAAACGCTGGACTTCCTGTACTGTACGGGACGAGGGAACTCTCGAACAGCTCGCAACTTCATTGGATCCACCTGTAAACCCTCTCGAGATATACGGTAACCCAAGTAAGTGGTGTCGGTCCGAACCAAACACACACTTTTCAAGTTTCAACTTCAGGCCAACTTCTCGAAATCGATCAAGAACGCGCCGTACATCACGAATGTGATCCTCCCAAGAACCAGACCCATGAATGAGCACATCGTCGATAAAATCGGCAGTGATATCAGGCATATCAAAGAAGCTCATCCATCATGCGTTGAAAGGTGGCAGGAGCTGAAGTCAATCCAAAAGGCATGACCAAAAACTCGTAAAGACCAAATGGTGTCCGGAAGGCCGTTTTTGGAATATCCTCCTCAGCCATAGGAACCTGCCAATATCCTGATGCCAAATCCAACTTAGTAAACCATCGACTCTGACCCAAACGATCTAATAGATCGGCAGAGTTCGGAAGTGGATAGACATCTTTGATGGTAACATCGTTAAGAGGTCGGTAATCCACACAAAATCGGAGAGATCCATCAGGCTTGGGAACCAAATGAGGTTCACATGCCCATGGACTCCGTGATGGACGACACACTCTTACCAATCATATGTAACAGCTGTTCGCATGGCTGATAACTCCTTTGGTGACCTGCGTCGAACCGGGACTTTGAAAGGCTTTGCATTGCCGGTGGGTATACAGTGTCGAGTCTTCACACGTGCACCTTGGGACAGATCAAATTTGAACAAACTTGCATACTGCTTAAGTTGTTCGATGCAGTGTGCTCGACACTCAGGTGACGGATCCGGCATTTGAACCTGTTGAGATGAACACCACCCCAAGACCGGAATCAAAGGAGCTGTATGCGTGATACAAACAGCAACAAGCTTCTCTGGACGTAAAGGAACAGACTGCAGAGACACAGACTCCAAGCGTAATACAGGAGGAGAGAGTGAAAAATCACATGTACCTTTCGACTGCTTTAACCAATCACATCCCAGAATGATGTCAAAGACCTGGGAAGGGACAACCCTAAGAGACCCAGAGGGAAACTTACATTTGGCACCCAAACCAGCGTAGTCAAAGTGGTGTACTGTGATACTGCACGAGACTGCCCATTACCATATAAAATGTGCAAGACCTTATCTGCACGTCTTAAGGGTAATGAGCACCGATGCGCTAGAGAAAGTTATGGAAGACATACTGGATCCTGTATCCACAAGCACTGTGACTGAAAGATCATTCACTCGTGCAGAAAATGTGAAAACTGGATGATCTGGTGGAACTTGCAAACCTTGATATGCATAGCGGAAAAATGGAGGTGAAGTCTCCATCGCACGGGATCCCTCCGTCGCCCGTACGATTAGTTTTCCGCAACAGATCCACCTGCAAGAGAGGCTTCGTCATCTGGAAGCTCATCATTCAGACATAATGGCCGCCACAGGCACACCATCCGGAACATATGGTCGCCAGCCTGGATGTGGTGGACGCCAATCAGGATACACATCGCATGCCCGCCAAGTATGTCCAGCGCCCAACAGGCCCAACAATGAACTTGATTGGGTCGACCTGCATTGTTCCGATTCCTCCTGTCACGAATCCGTGGATTTTGACCACCACGGGCAGGGAACTTGAGTAGGTGCAAGACATTTCGGGAGGAGGTCACAGGTGGGCCCCGAGTCGACCACCAAAAGGCTTGCCGTGCGGGCACATATGCAGCAGCATCAACCTCCATTGGATCAGCACGCTGAACAAGAGGAGCAGGTAACCCAAGGGGAACACGGCCCTCACCAGGCACCAACTCAAAACGTTGAGCTAGTGCAAAAGCTTCCTCCAATGTGGTAGGACGAAGAGCCCGAACGAATCGAACAAGTTCGGGTCGCATAGTTGGCCATAACATACCGAGCTTAATGGGCTCAGGCATGTTAGGATATGCACGCCGAACTAAATCCCCGAACCTAATACTGAACCGCATAACAGACTCACCAGGATGTTGTCGTATCGCATGCAGTTGTTGGAAAGCATCATCTGAATCCTCAACTTTGCCAAACGTACGTTTGAGGCATTCCGTTAACCGATTACTATTGGCTTGAATCTCCGCAGCCAATCCATTATACCACTTGAGCGCAGGCCTTCCAAACATGTAGGGAATTCTCTGAGAGCACGGGCCTCATCCCAACCATGGTAACGAACAATGACTTGGAAATGATCAAACCAGTGGTATACATCATCTCCCGGATCACCACAAAAAGATCGGGGTCGAACCCTCGGATTTGTGGCCTGTGAAGAAGATGAAGGAGTACTAGAAGCAGATCCCCCGGCATGAGGCTCAGACGGGGAAGAGGAGGACGGACCCTCAACAAAGCGCTCCAACAACTTAGTTTGTGCATCAATAGCAGTAGCAATAATGCTAAAAGCCGTCTCCATGTTCATTGTCATGGAAACAAGAAAAGGAAAAGGCGGAAGAAAGGAATACCCAACTTCTCCACAATGAAAGAGCGATATATATTCAAAATGTCAGTCAGATTATTAGCTACAAAAACCCTGCTTATATACAGGAGACCTCCTACATGTGGCACACATGCGACACGTGGCACTGACACATGGCAGCAGATCACCACCCATGTGTCACTATGCATGTGTGTATATACACATGTTATATACATTACGTTACATAATATACAGTATCTACAATTTTATTTAAATTTAATAACATATAAAAGTTATGACTGATTTACAATCGTATTTTTAGTTCTTAAATTTATGCTTTGTTTCTTTTTATATTGTTCATGTTAATTGGAAGTTTAAATTAAAATGCAATTAAATTTTTCCATAACAAAAAACATTTTATATTCATAACATTAAGGCAAAAATGATATATAAATACCATATTTTTTTAATTTTAGATAAACTTAGAATTAGTGACATAACATATTATTACATTTTTATAAATTAATTAACTAAATAATTATTTATTTAAGGGTTTGTAATATAATTTTCAAAAGTCATTTATATAATACATTAACCCCTTTATTATTTTAAAATATTCAAAAATATGTATTACTTATATATATTTATCCAATTAACTATAAATTTAATTTTGTATTTAATTAATTCATAAGTAAACATATATTGACAAGAATTATTTCATTAATTTTAAAATAAATGGCTATAATTAAATACAATTCTATATTAATAATTGTTAAAACATTATATGACATTTTTTGAAATAAACTGTCCCTTAGATAATTATATTTATACTATTCAAAATTTTAAATGGTAATGTTGAAATAAAATTACTTGTATTTGAATGCTTATATTTTAATCTTATAAATATAAAATTTCATTGAGGATAAAAATGTATATTTTTAAAATTGAAGGGTTATATATATAATTAATATGCACACTATATATTTAAATAGAACTTAAATGGTTTTAATAATATTAATTCATATGTGAAATAATTAAATTATTATTTTTTAATTATACATGCTTACACACATTTTGTATATTGATATATACTTTGTAATTCATAACATAATTATAAATTTATGATTAGGTAAAAACCATGCGATGGCATAGCCACGTGCATTTTGTGATGGGCTTAGCATATGAACACTAAATATACATTGGAGTGCACATACTTATATACATATTGTCTTCGTTAGACACAATTTCAGCCACTCTATATAGGTTTATACATAATATATAGTTTCTCTTTATAACTAGTACACATGCCCACTTTTAATGGGCTTATTTATTTGATAATAATTTATTAATTAATAAATTTTTAACCAACTAACCTTGTGAGTTTATTAAACCTTTATTTTAGTTGTTATACTTCACCTAATAAGTTTATCTCTAATTTGAATTTATATATAGCATTAACTTGTAATAGGAATTTAAAAATAAATTCCTAGGTTTACTTAGGATTAATTATTTAATGATTCTTAACTTAATTATTATTTTTAATATGGTGAATTTATTTTTGAGTTGATCCTAAATCTAATTAATCCTTAATCTAATAAATTTATCTCAAATTCATTCTTAAGTTAAAACCTTAATCTAATTATTATCCTTAGTAAGTTTATTCTTGAGTTTACCCTTATCCTTAATCTAATGTAAGCTTGAGCCTTAACTTGATTATCATATGCATTGGTTAACACCTTTAACCTAATTATTATTTTAATTTAATAAGTTTATTTTTAAATTAAACTCTTAGTTTACTCATGCATGGGCTTAACTATTCAACAACCCTTTAACATTTATCCTTATCATCCAACACTCTTATGAAGATTTATATACCTTTAACTCAATTGTTGTCATTAACATGATGAGTTTATCCTTAAGTTTGACTGTTAATGTAGTTATTATTCTTAATATAATGAGTTATTTTTAAGTTGAACCTTTAACCTAATTATTATTTTTAACCACCTAGTGAGTTTAACTCATCTCAACTTCCTAAGTTAATATAATTGTCATATTTGAATTTAAAATAACTACCGAATAGAATTTCAAATAACCAAGACATTTATGACCATTGAATAAACTTATTATATAAGATTAGTACACATGCCCCCTATTGGTGAATTAATTATTTAATAATAATTTATAAATTAATAAATCTTTAACCCACTGGTTATCCTAATTTGTTAATCTAATTATTATTATTAATTTGATGAATTTATCTTAAGTTAAGGCACTTAACCCAATTGTTAGCAAGTTTATTCTTAAGTTCTTATATTATTTAATAACTCTTAATTTAATTATTATCCTTAACTTAATACCTAAGTTTAACAATCTTTATTATGAATTTATTCATAAGTTAAACCCTTAATACAGTTGTTATACTTAAGGTAACCATTAGTTAGGGTAGGATATTAACTATCCAATGGAGTAGATAAATGGGGCGTCCATGACACACAGAACACATATATAAACTTATTGTTATCCTTAACTTTGTGAGTCCTTTTAACCCAGTGTTATCTTAACTTATTGATCATTCATATTTAAACTTAATTATTTAATTACATATAACTCAATTGTTATTCTTAATTTAACTTAGTTACTTAGTGAATTTTCAAACCATTCCTTTAACCTCAATTGTTATCTTTCTTAACCTAGTGAGTTTATTTTTAAATTTGATCTTTAATTTATTTAACCAAGTGAATTTTAAGATAACCATGATAGAATTTAGTATAGCATTAGATGAAAATTAGAATAATCATAGGATGACATATAATAATTTATTTAACCAAGTGAATTTTAAGATAACCATGATAGAATTTAGTATACCATTAGATGAAAATTAGAATAATCATAGGATGACATATAAACATAAGCATACACGCACACACACAATAAACTTATTATATGAGATATACACATTTACACATAACATATAATTTCTCTTTAATAATTGGTCTTTGGTGTGCAGCAAACATCCATCTAGTTGTTAGATGGAAACTCCACCTGTAATTGTTTCTCTATCTTCCTCTTCCTCTACAATCACATGTTATAAAGCATGTACCTACTACCAGTCTCCAGCTGCTCTTGTTCTAATATAACAGTCCGTATAAATAGTATTAAAAATATTTATTACACAAGAACATATATGGATATACACATTCATAGAGATATTTGAGATATTCAAATATTATGTATTATTTAATACGCATTGTAAAGTTTGTAAATACATATTTTTAGTTAAGTTTGTGTCATTTTAAGCTATTAGGTCTGCTAGAGACATTAATAGAAAAGATTAAATCTTATTTTAATTTAATAAGTTTAAAAATACTCATTAATGAATAGGGCAATTAATTATAACATATGCAATATTTAATAATCATAGCATTTGCACACTGTAAATAATAAAAAATTAAACAATATATAATAAAGACTATAGCATATATACATGCAATATCTGTTAATCTTTGCAAATTAAGTATGTGATATATATATATATATATAGACACACACATAAAGAATTTAAATGTGTTTTCTTAGAAGCCCTGAACAATATATTAATTTATATCGATAAATGTATGATTACTCATAAATAACACTTTTAAACTTTAATATATAGCTATATAATAATATAAACAAGTATGTAGAATTTATATTCATAATATAAATGTGAAGCCAAGCTTATTTAAATTAAAATAAAGATTCAATCTTAACTATTGCCTGACTTTTTAAAATATATTAATTTACTAAAAGTTAGTATATATTTTATAGCAATCGATAAAATTTCATTAATTCATCCAAAATATAACCAATGCAAAATATATATTAATTCATTTAAAATATTTAAAATATTTATTAATTATTAAAAGGTTTTTATTATATTACAAGTTATATTATATTTTTGAGTTAAACGAAATGCACAAAATTTTGTATACTCTGTTTTGTAGGGTTGGAACGAACGGCTTAGATTAACCCGATAGTGTAAACGGTAATGCGATTAGGGTTCTTCAGATGAAATGGCGAGGAAGAGCAGGAGCTCCGAAGATGGATGGACCAAGGAGCAGGAGGCCAAGCTGCGCCAGGCGCATCTTCTCGTCAGAGCCACGCCCAATTTCTGGCGCGACATCGCCAAGCTCGTAAGTCCTCGCAAATCCCCTCAAATCCCCTTAGATCCCATTCAATCTAATTCTGCTAACATCGCCAAACTCATAAGTCCCAAGACTAAATCTCTCGCCGCTAAATGTAGACAAGAAGATCTTCATATTCTTTAGAAAATCTCCAAACCCTATAATCTGATTAAGCAATTTTTTCATGTGTGTGGATGCATACATTTAACATATAAACATATATATATTGCTATTGAGAAATGTAGGTACCAGGGAAGACAGCAAACGAGTGCTTCAACAAGTTCTATGCAGCACATCCAACACCTCCGGCAGTAGCTCGTACACCCAAAGACCACGGCTAACAACTTCACCGATCAAATCGTTGGGGAAGTTACTTTCACCCACCAGCTTGTTAAAGCAGAAAAAGACCACAAAACCGGTACGCTTTTATACCCACGCACACACACACACACAATTAGCTGATTTTGTACTGAATATATAAGGTAAGAGCAAGAGCTCGATCGTGAAGTCGCACAAGACCGTCCGGGAAATATTGAGAAAGCAACAGATTGCTGATCTGGGCTATGAAGAGGACGCATTTGCTGCACTTGAATCGTCTGATGTTCCTTGTGGGGTGACAAACTTACTTCGTCTTCGAGTCCCAAGCCTAAGAGAAGGAAAGTTAATGTGAAGCCATGTTCTTCCAAGGTAAGATATTTGTGTGGTGTGTGATACGAACTATACTCCAGATGTATGGATGCCCCGACAAACACAGCTGTACACATAATCAGTCACACGCACGCACGCACACACACACATATACACACCACAAATGTAATATGTTTCTCTGCTACACTTTGTAGGCAAGCTCATCCAGTTCAAAGCCGAGTCCATCGCTTATGGACAGTCCGGAGGTTCTCAAGAAGCACTATATAGGCGGGAGGAAGCACGACAGGTACCTTGATTTGCTTGTACGGAGGAACAAATTGCCGTCAGCAAAGAAAAACGCAAGGAAAGCTGAGGCGTAAGTCCTTTTGTGTGTGTGTGTGTGCAGACGAGCAGAGAGTAGCTTACAACTTACTGAAGTCCAAGCTTAAGTTGTTTTTTATGTAACATAGGCATACACATGTATACAGGGGATGCATGCACTATATGTAGATGCATATGTATGCTGTTGCATATCTACAGATTTCTACTATGTATATGTACATGCATATATAATAAAACATGTACACCGCACAACTAGCATGTAAGTACACAGGTCAAAGACGAGGCTGGGATCAACTAGTGATTTATCAGCTGCAAAGTGTGCAGTGATTGCTAGTGCCAGGGATGTTCTCGAGCAGGCAGCATCCTCTGTACACAATGAAGACGAAGATCAACTATTCAGTGAGACAGACAGCGAGTCAGATAGTATTTAGAGGTACACATACATATACACAAATCTATATATGCTCTCTCTCTCTCTCACACACACACACACACTCACTCACGCACACGCACACTCACACAGCACATTTCTTTTTAGTACTAACTCAATAGTATTGGGGTGTTTGTAGAGATGCACACTTAAAGCACTTCACTCTTGAGAATTTGGATTAAAAATCATTATTTGTATATTCCTGAATAACCTGAGAGATGTTTACCATTAATCCTTTGAAATTAATCCTTGGTTAAGAATGGTTATGTTGTCTGGTATGTACACAAACGAACCCCGTAAGTGTGTTCAGTATTACTTAACATGAACCTGTAATTAATAAAAAAATTAATTTTTTTTATATACTATATATATAAGGTTAAATAACAGTTTTATGCAGTCTTGAAAACTTGAATATAATAGAAACAATATGGTTCGATTCACTGCTGCTGATACATCTTTACTGAGTACATAGACACATTGATGGGACAAAGGTACCTAGTTCGTAGCCTAAGACGCTTATCAAGCAAGAATGACGAGGGACTGGACAACTTAGACAGGTTTGCGGTGCTTATAAGAGAGTGCGGGAATACACACGAGTACTCAAGAGGTAAGCAAATACACCGGAAGATAGTGGAAGAAGACCTCTTTGGGAGATACTTAGGCAATCTTCTCATTGAGATGTATGGCAAGTGCGGTCACATAGACGAGGCTAAGTCAGTATTTGATAAGATAATGTGTAAGAATGTGTTTACATGGAACCTGTTGGCCGGTGCATATGTAGAGAATGCTAAGTACATGGAACAATACACCTCTACAGGTGCATGTGTGCGGAAGGAGCACGAGCTGATAGCATCACCATCTTAGCTGTTATTGCATCTTGTTTCGAGGAGAAGCTCGCTGCAGGGTTCCTTCCGAGCTTATATGGGACACACATACTTGAACACACTCTCATTCGGAACTCTATTATAACAATGTATGGCAGGCTTGGAAACATAACTCTTGCAAAGGCGACTTTCGATGATATGCCTGACACGAGGACAAGCTGTACATGGAATGCGCTGCTTACTGCATATGCCCGGAATGGATTGGGCCTTGAATGTGTGATTCTCTATAGAAGAATGCTCTCGGAGGGTGTAAAATGCGATACGTACACTTGTCTGGGTGTTCTCGGCGGTGTTACGAAGACGAATGACGTGGAATCCATCCAGTTGTTGATATCTGAGAGTGAATGTGTCACTCTAATGAATGCACTCATTGGTGCATACGGACGATGTGGAGAATCTCACAAGGCAAGATCCATCTTCGATTCCCTCACCGTGAAGAACGTAGTGACGTGGACTGTGATGATATCAGCATATGCCCAGAACGGGCATCTTGTGGAGGCCCTGGAGCTAATCAAACGCATGGAAGAGGTACCTGACGTGGTAACCATTGTCACCATACTGGACGTGTGTGGTGCTCTAGCTGATCTTGAATACGGAAGGAGTGTACACGACATTGCCGCGAAGAAGGAGCTCGACGTGTGTACCGCGGTTGGGAACGTGCTGGTAGATATGTATGGGAGATGCGGGGCGGTACAAGAGGCGTACAGTGCGTTCCGAAAGGTAACCTTGAGAGACGTGCAGTCTTGGAGTTTACTGATTGCGGCATATGCCCAAACAGGACGCGCTCTGGAAGTTGTCGACTTGTTCATGGAGATGCAAATGAAGGGTTTATACCAAGTGAGGTAACAATGACTGGTGTTTTAGATGTGTGTAGTCATCTTGGTTTAGTGTGAAGCTCGTATGTATTTCGTTAGAATGCAAGACGAGTGCGGTATTATACCTTGTGTAGAACACTATGGGTGTATGGTGGATACGTTAGGACGTTTGGGAAGGCTTGAGGAGGCCAATGAGATTGTAGAATGTATCGTAACGAGGCTGATGTAGTTATGTGGCATATTCTGCTGAGTGCTTGTAGAGTTCATGGTGATGTCGAGCGTGGGATATGGATCGCAGAAAATGTGCTTGGATTGGACGAGTTTGAGAGTGGTTCTTATGTGCTTGTATCAAATTCGATCATGTTTCTTTCTGAAGAACCTTGACATTTTGTAGCTAATGATTATGAGATATTAAAAGCAATGGGAAGCAATGCAGTAACAGCCAAGTTATTGGCTTTCTTCACACCGATATTGCCCTGACCTGGATCCAAAACTCATACACCTCCCCTTGGGCATTACCCATAAGCAACATGCCATCAGTAACTGTCACCCATGTCTGCAATTGAACAAATCCCGATCATCCGCAAGGGTAAACGGACCCGATCATCCAACTATCATCTGGAACGTAGAACCGATTCTCCCTGGGACATATAACTCGTCCTTTTCTGTAACGAAACTGTCTCTGCCGCCCACAATCTCATCTTCATGTCAAGAAGTTGCGGATCCCCAGTCGCCTCAAAAAAGAGCTCACTAACAGAACGTTCAGT
This sequence comes from Selaginella tamariscina, assembly GCA_003024785.1. Taxonomy (NCBI): domain Eukaryota; kingdom Viridiplantae; phylum Streptophyta; class Lycopodiopsida; order Selaginellales; family Selaginellaceae; genus Selaginella; species Selaginella tamariscina. The sequence continues at coordinate 83,248 of PUQB01000733.1, forward strand.
GCCATCATAGACACGAATAGCATATCCAGAAATGCTTATTTCAATTCAAGGCATCTGTTGTTATACGTTGGAATATGCTTAGGTTTACTTAACTACGTTGGTGGGTGATGATGAATTGTAACATGGCATCGGAGCCACGGCGGCAAGCAGACGGTAGACTCAAGCATTCAAAGGTAAATGCGGCTCAAGGGGAAGGCAAATCTTCCTCTTGTGCGGGTGCTGGGACAGCAATGGTAGCTGCAGTCAAACCCTTTGCTTTCCAAAACAAAGACTTTGCACTATGGAAGTGTTTCGTGTGGTTGTTGTACCATGGATTGTCCGTGGCAAGGATGTCGAGCCGGCGATCGAGAGCACAGTGGAGTCGATGAAGCTGCATATAGATTCAAGATGAGTACGCACGAGGCTGTATTTGTTGTTTTCTTAGTGCAAGTGTCCTGCTCAAGGCGAATATGAGTGAGGGTGCACAAAAGCTGTGGAGGTGGTTGGAAAACACCTATGGAAAGAAATAGGAGCTCATGGTCCTAAACATGCGGTGTCAGAAACAATGCAGAAACTACAGCTCTTAGGAGTTGGGGTCAATATTGATGGAATGTTTCTTCACGAGAACTTAAGTTTCAAGGAATCTTCACTTTGCCTAATCAACCAAGAAATTCTTTGTCAGGAATGTGGTGGAGGACATGAACTTCAATAAGCCATGCTCATTCGTGATGCTACTCTGGGTTTGACATTTCCTCGAGCGCAGTTTGCCGAGCGTACGGATTTCCGTCATACCGGAATATTCCATTCCGTACAGAATATTCGTTTTCATATAAAGAATATTCTGGTGGCCGGCGGGCGGGCAATCATGGCGGCACGGTAATGTGTCAAAGTTTCACAAATTTGGGGGTTAATCTGACATATATATTTATATATTTATATTTATATTATTTTTTTTTTTTTAATATTTATATTTATAACTATAATTATATTTTATATAAATACCGCATCAAACTAAATAAAAATTACAATAAAAACATAACTCAATCATGAAGACTCGTTTCCACCAGCCAGTGCCTCGTCGTTAATGAATGCATTGTTACGGTGTCGTGAACGTTTCTCCAAAATCTGTCTGTCGTAAACTTCGAACTCTTCAACCATTTTCTTTGCCATCTGATTAGCGTAGTCTGGTAGAACAATACTGAAAACATATTAAAGTTTAAAACCAAAGAAATGATAAAACAAATCTCACTCATCATCTGATGACTCGTATGATCTCTCTTCTGCTGACTCATCTGATGACTCGTCGTTGTGCTCCACGGACTTCTCCGTAACAACATCCTTGTCGTTTCGAGAAGGCGGATCCTGGTCTCCATCGTTGTCGCTAGCCAAAGGCAAATCCTGTGCTTCTGTTTCCATGGCCCTCTTCCACTCATCAAAAGGAGTAATCATGGAAACAACTTGATCATCCCCACCACCTTCAGCTGCTGTAACACTTGGAATGACCTTCCTGAAGACATCTCTGGCTGCTAAAACCAGATCCTTGTTGATGTCGATTCCATAACCATGTCTCCCTGTGTGAAAAGCTGCAAGAATACTAGCACCGGTTCCCACTGTTAGATCCACAACAGTTCCACCAGGCTTTGTGAGCTTCTCCACTAGCATCGCAAACAACTTGGGAGATTTCGGGCCAATTGAAATCCTGAAAGTTACAATATTAGAACATGAGAAATAACAAACAACATTATACCATGGGAGCTGGAAATCTTCTGGCTCATCAAAAAGAAGAGTGTAGCGAGTGTCCAAGATCTCCTTGTTCTTGGCAACCTTAGAGTAGGGGGAACCAAAAATACACATGGCAATGATGCTTTCCTGAAAAAATAAACATTAAAAAATGACATTCTCAAAAAGAAGAATTACCTTTCTAGAGAAACGGTATCCCCATGACTTTGTCGTGTGCACATAACTCATCTGCAGAAACTTTAGCTTGCAAGTTTCTGCAGTGTTCTTCAAAGCTAGAACATCATCCGGTAGCACAAACACTACCACATGGCCAGCTCTGTCTAATATCCCGAAAGCAAGGTTCACCAAGTTCTTCAGCAAAGCATCCGAGAACTTCGTGTATTGATCCACCATCCCGCCTGCCTCAGCAACGCATCCGGTAGGCGGGTCGATGACAACGAGATCAACAGCTCCCTGGATGCATTTTGGTGGAGGCTTCGCACCAAACACATGAATAGTCCAACTTGACTTGTGACTCACGATCCAATCCTCAAGCTCCTTCAATCCTGACGGAAAAGGCCTTCCGGCTTTGAAGTACTGGACTGCAAGGTTCTCTGAATCTGCATGAATGATTTCCCAGCTTCCATTTCCCTTCTCAGGCATCACCATCCTCAACATATCATCTTCTTCCAATCCAGCCGAGATGAAGGATGGGGCTGAAGAAGAAGCTTGTCCCTTGCTGACCTTGCTCGCCGATCTAGCATACCTGATATCCATCTTCACATGGAGCTTCCTTGCAGCATTGTCGTTCTTCCATAATAGCTCTCGCCGATCATCCTTGTGTATCTTATAGCTGGCCATCTCCCATTCGGGACAGTCACCAGGAAGGAAATCCAGCCAGAAAGGACAGTGTTCCACTTCGTAATCACTGATATCACGTAACAACCGGCTCCACATGCTAGAATCCTTGGTAACATCCATCCACTCTTTGAAATCTTCAGGGAGTGCATCGTTCTTCCATTTTAAAAACCTGTAAAAATAGATAAAAATCTGTAAAGAAACAAAAAAAAAACTTGCCTGAATGCCATTCTTTTTGCAGATTTTTCCAGCTCAAATAGTCGAGGAGGTGGAATTGTCGCACCGAACTCCTTGTTCTCGAGCATGTTCTGGTACATATCCAACTTAATTTCATTGTGCATCTTCATATACCATGTCATGAACTCCTCTACATGCTCGACCAAAAGCTCTTTAGCTGCCTCCGCGACCTGGCACGATAAAACGAATAAAAATGAAAAATATAAATATTAAATTACCTGGAACCAGTAAGTAAAGATGTGCAAAAACTTGATGAAGTCCTTGTCAGGCCAGCCGGTGACACCTTCCTTCTTGTCTTTCTCCGTCATGTTCACCAGCTTCTCAAGAACGCCACGTTCTTGAATGTGCACAAGCTTTCCAAGGATATCAACCTTGACGTTGGAAGGAAGCTGGGACTTCGCGAGCATTTGAAGCTTCTCCAGAGTTATTTGCTTCGTTGATGGTTTGATAGTGATATCTGTGATCGCCTTGAACCAATCTTCACCGACCGCCGGATCAGCAATGGTGAGGAATTTGTTCATCCGAACTGTGAATGTCTTGTAAACGCTGGAGAGGATCTGAGATTCTGTCTGGTTTGGTTTTCTGTTCGCAAGTTTTGTAGCGATTTGTCGCTTCAGTTGATTCTGCAAAAGAAACCGAAAATCAAAAAACAGTCAAAAGAAGAAGAAAAGATTACCTCCCAAAAAATCTTCACCAATGTCGTCTTTGGATACTCGTACCAAACGTCTTCTTTTCTGTTCGATCTCCACACTTCCACAGCTTTTCTATCTTCCTCCGGCATCCCGCGAAGAACATGATCGGTAGAAAGATCTGCAGACTTCACACAACAATTCCGTAAGAACTGCAAGGTGTGAATGATTGTTGTAGGAACCACACGAGCAGTTGCTCTGCAAAACAAAACAACATTTATTTAGTATTTAAATAATGAAACAAACAAGTCACTTACTCATTCAACCGATTGCAAGCAGCGATTAGTCTCTTCTCCTCTTGCACTGTGGATGCTATGAGTGTTGCACGTACACGCAAAGTCCATTTCAAACCTGGCTCTTCAGCAAGCAAAGTGTTCAAAGCAACCCGACGATGATTCCCATCCCACACCAGAAACTTTGCATCTTTCAGAAATCGATACCATGCAGAAAATGCTGGCTTATGCAAATCCGCTTCAAACTCTCTATCGACCTGTGCTTCTGACTCATTCCAACTTCGGCGTTCGTCTGCACTCAGCTGTGGTCCGAAAGATAAGGTGAACACTGACGTCTCCTGGTAAAATCCTTCAGCTCTAATCCATCCAACAAGGTCTTTCACGCCGTCCTTAGTGACATTCCTCAAACGTTGGTGTGGGAGCAACCTGTGAACCGGGATACGCGGAGGCTCACCAAGCTCAACTGGAACGTAGTGGTCTCGTCCTTGTAGCGATGTGTCAATATCTGTGTCATACCGAATAACAAGATCCCGAAGAAGCTTGGATGGAGCCTCAAGTGTCAGCCGCTCCGGAATTGCATATGATTCGGCAACATCCTCAGGAGCATCCAGTTTCCTCTTCTTATTGAACATTTTACTACCAAGATCAATATCCGGTACTTCCTCTGCATTACCGTGTTCTGCAGAGCTTCCTGCAATCTCCCTATTTCTAGGCATCCATTCACTCACCACAGTATGTTCATCAATGACTTGCGAACTATCCACAGGTTCATTGTTCGTCGGCATCATCTCTTTGTGTTGCAGTTGTTGCTTGGCGCCTCGGCCTCCTTTCTTGCCACGAGGTTTTGGAGCCATATCTGCAAGAGCTTCTTGGACGATATGTTCTTGAAGTGTCAAAGTCTTGTATTTATCTCGTAGTCTCTTACTCTGCCTTTGTCTCATTCTGCAATTACAACAACTGATAAGTGTGTGTGTGTGAGTTGTTTTAATTTATGGACACACATTTACTATATATGTATACCTATCAATATATATAGACACACACGCACACACACACATATTTATACGTGTAATGTTGTTTGTGTGTGTGCTCACTATATAATGTTCCTTGTGTATGTGTGTAATGTTGATTATGTGTGTGTGTGTGCAATGTTGTTTGTGTTTTGTGATGTGTCTGTGTGAGAGAATATGGGTATATTCATATCTCTTCACATGTATATACAGACGAAAAAGCATCATCTCATATATACAAGTCTTAAATTCATACTTATACATACATACATACATATATATATATATATATATATATATATAAGTCTTTTTAAGTATGTATTTAAATATATATATTTATATATACACACACACATGTATACAAGTCTAATGTTGTATAATCATACGTGTGTAAAATGTTATTTATGTGTGTGCGCAAAAAACACACACACACACACACACACACACACACACGGATTTCCTGCCCGAATTGGGCAGGAATCCTGCCGCCAGATGGTGCGGCCGCCGCACCATCCAGGCGGCAGATTTCCTGCCCGAATTGGCAGGAAATGTGTGTGTGTGTGTGTGTGTTTGCCGAAATCGGCAATAACTCATGCGTCGGAGGTGTGTGTGTGTGCACACGCGCGTGCGTTTGTGAATACAAAGAAATCCTACTGAATTTGCACATACATTCACAGAAATTACTATACACATATATAAGATTTTACCTGTAGCCATGTCGCCGTGACGCTCACACTAGCCTCTTGTCGCCGCAAAAAAAAGAACAAAAGTGCCCTCTCTCAACAATGGAGAATGGAGAAGAAGAATGGGTAGTCCTGAACCTTTACCCTAAAATCTAACACTTAACCCTTTGACCCTTAACTATAAAACTGTGTTTAATTAAACCATACAACAGTATATATAATACTTACGATAAATAACATACTATATAAAAGGATACAAATACAAACACATATTTAAGTAAAAATTTGTATGTTAAAAAAACATATTATTATATAATTAAATAAATATTCGTGTAAAAATATGTATTTATAATTGACAATTGGTAGCGGAGCAAGTATTAATCAACATCTACATTTGATAAAATACTGGATCAAATAACTATATAATTATAATAAATAAATTAACAGAATATAAACAAGTCATAAATAAATATGTCAGATGAATGTAGATTAGACACACATTTATTTAAAAGACAATAAAGATTGCTCTATCTCTACGTGAAGTGCTATACTATATTAGCATCTAAGATCTATACGTTTCCTTGAATTAAATATTCGCCCACGTTGAGTCATGATTGTGAATTTTTGAAATGGTAATATCCGATATTTACCAAAAGATGATTAAGTAATGCTGTTGTTTTTCTGTCACGTTTGTGGTAACTGCTTGCAAAATGGCCAGGATTGTTTACGGCAATTTGGATCACGATGTTCCTGTGATAGATGGTGTTGGAATCATTCTTACTAATCAGATTAGAACGTTCTTTGGCATTTTTGATTGGCAAAGTGTTCGTCTTTTTAAACTTCTTCATGGGCAATCTGCTTTACAGATCGAAATAAACGAGGACCAAGATGCTGGAGGGAAGGATAATCCAGGATATGTTTTGTTACCGGATGAAGGACCATTGTTTAAGCTTGTCGTTGCTTCTGACTCTGAATACTCAACGTTGAAGAACCTTTTCACTTCTAATACCTGCAAAAAGGGAAGAATTCTTATCGAGGGTTCCACGATCATTCATACAAATGAATTGCCTATTGCGTATGATGGGGATGTCATTTTTGAGCTCCCTCCTTCCGAATACAAATACAAAGGAATGAATCGGAAAGAGGATGGACATACCTGGACAGCAGGAACGACCAGCAACTGGAATTTTCAAGCGAGGGTGTCCAGGAGCAAATGTGTTGGGAGCCTTTGCTGTATCAACCCGGACTGCCCTGCTTCTAAGGCAGGATTTCCGAACTGCACTAAATGGAAAGGATGTATTGTTTCCCCACCTTCAATCGACAAACTGGCAAAAGGATTGACATGTTTTTTCTGTAAAGAAAATCCATTGTGCCTTGAAGTTTGTCATGCTGTGGCGTTTTGCGTTTTCCCAGACGACATAACCAAGACTAGATTGTTTATCCACCAGGGAAAACATTCACATCCAGTGGGTGATGGTGTTTCTGCATCGAACAAAGAAGAAATGCATATGGCGGTCCAGAATGCAACAGAAAGAACTCCCAGAGCTAGTCCAAGAGTCATCGAAATGGCAGCATGTAAAGATGCTATCTTTGGTTTTCTATTAGATAATTCTGAGCCTGGAAGTTGGGATAAGCTCATGGATCATTTGCAACCATTATCAAACAATCGAAGGTACAATTAGAGTTTTACTTTGTGCTGAGCATTCTTTGATAATACCTTTGATGCAGAGTTCGTCAATGGGTAGCGTCCGCAAAGAGAACTGCTGCTGAAATGCCAGAGAATATTGATGGATTATTGGAGCTGAAACGAAGGTTGTCTATCCCATTCATCCACGTGATTCACTATCCTGGGATGAATTTCCGTGGTTCAGACGACCAGGCATTAGTTTTTAAGATGACGGTTTCAGGGCCAGGTTCTGGAATCGATTATGTAAGGATGTGCCAACCTCCTCTTGGCCCTTTGCAGAAGAGTTGGGTTCTACTTGATCACACACACCGTGTTGTTGATAAGTGGATCACTCTGGCATTGCATGTTTACGACCCAAAGTAAGATGTTATCTTTTTGTTGTTTGCTTAACTCTTTGATTATTTTATAGTGTGCGCCGATTATCCACCATTGCTTATGGTGACATGAAGAGACAAACGGCTGGAGCTGTGGAGAAGTTTTTTCGTGCTATGTTGGATGTCTGTTCCGAGAAGGGAATCTACAATGTGCAGTTCGCTGGGTTTATGTCCGATGAAGCAGGAGCGATCTGGCAAGCAATTAGGAATGTGTTCTTTAATGGCCAAGAAATTCCTGGACGTGAACGGAGCTGTATCTTTCACTATGAACAAGCCATACAACGTGTGACAAGGAAGTGGGTCCCTCTTGAACATCAACAACAACATCTTCAACTTTTGAGATCATGGCCAACAGCCACATCAACAACTGATCGTGAAGAAATTGAAAATAATCTTTTCCGCTTTTGGAATGAAAATGTGAAGGATGTTGGAGTTATGCAGACGTGGTTTTCATGGTGGGAAAGACAGAAGAATCATATTTCAAATGTTGTTCTTGAAAGCATGCCGGAGAATGCTGCAAGGGTTGTGCCCATGACAAACCAGTCGGAGTCTGTTCACGGAAGATGGAGGAGGGCTAGAGATTCAAAATACATTTCATTGTACCAAGCTACAATCCACGACCTGACTGAATCAGTGCGACAATGTGCTCTTGTGAAGGCTTTTAGAGATGGAAGGTATAGTGGTTCCGGGCCGACTTCAGAGGAGCTCTCAGCAAGGTTCGAGAGAAGAATGTCAAATGCTAACTCAACAACACCTACAGCAAAGGTTATCATCGACTTAGTTGAAGATGTTGCTCCATCAAGCATGCAGGATACTGCTTTTGTGGCTGCCACGAATGTTGAACATCGCACTGTGCAAAGAAATATGGGGTCAGAGGCTGAACGATCCCACCGACCGGACATCTTCTATAGTGAACAGGTTATTCCAACACAGTGTAGACGGAAGCGACGATTGGATTTTCAACTTGCAGAAGAACATGAAGAATATGTTCTGGTTGAAGAACAAGATGTTACACCTGGACAATGGGCGATTAGAAGATGTGGTGAAAGAAGTTCTGTGAAATGTCTGGCAGGCTTTCCCTCTTCAGGAGGTCAGTGGAGTGCTTGTGACAAAAAGATCAGTCCTAGTGGTAATCGAGTGGCTGCTCCTTGTTTTTTTGGAAGGATCAGATACAATGACAAAGAAACTGGTGAAGAATGCTTTCGCTCACAAATGATGTATTTTTGTCCAACAAACATGCTTTGCAACAGACATCCAAGACCAACTATTGTTTCTCCGCCAGCTTCTACCTCGGTTTGGAAAGTTCAAGTGGGCACGAAGCTGATAGCAATGGAGATCAATGATCTGGCAAGATCAGGTTTTATGCTAGCTGGGCTTCCTTCAGCTCATGCAGGAGTGCCAGGTTTTTCAACACCTCATGTTCCTTCAGTTCCTGTTGGAGTCACTGGATTTTCAACACCCCCTGCACAATTTCGTGGACCTCCTGTTCCTGCAAGTGGTCGTGCAACAAGAACACCTTTAGGGATGTCTAAGAAACAACAGGTAAGTTTTGAAGCATGTTTGACGTTGGGAGCATATGTCGCAGAAGTTGACGTGGTTGATCCTCCAACATGCATTCGCTTCAGAGTATGTGACAACGACCATACATCTGCTTGGGTTGTCATTTGTAGCGCACCATCTTGTTCATGCTCGGAGTTCTGCAATGGTCGTCAGTGGGTGCCTTGCAAACATATGTATTTTGTTTACAAGCGTGTACTGGGAGCTGATCCTCGAGTTGTCAAGCATTTGCAACGTCGTACACTTGCACCCCGTGAACTAAGTTCTTTATTGATGCTACCAAGGAACCTCCATCCTCCACCATCTATTTAGTGTGTTTGGTTTGTTTTCAAACAGCTTCGGTTTTATATTTGTTATTTCAAACTTATAATTTTCAATATAAATTTTAATGGTAATTTTATGTTTAGCATATTTTTAAGTAATTTAACATATATTTTTTTAAATACAACAAAAATATACTACCATATTTTGTATGCGGCCGCCGCACTAGAATATTCTAGAATATTCTTGAAAATTTTGGAAGGTCAATTGTGTGTACACTTGGCAGTACGAAAAATTTCCGTACAGAATATTCGAGGATATCTAGACGGAAATCGTACGGAACAACGGAATATTCAAGAATATTCGAAATCTAGGTCAAGCTCGTTGACCTGCGCTCGAATTTCGCCGTGCCCCTGCTACTCTGGGAGGTGGGGACGTGGAATGCAACATGGTGGTGCTTTGGACATGGTGGCATTGCACGTGGGATGTAGACAATGGAGAACACATTGGAAATGGAGGAGCTAAAGGGTGTGGTCGAGAAAGGCAGATCAATCGTGATTAGTGCAAGCACTGTTGGATGCATGGGCATTGGGCACACAACTGCCCACAACTCATGGGAAATGGTAGAATATGCAAAACAAGGAAAGGTTAAAGAATGTTGAGAATTTCAATCATGGACGCACTTGGGTCCTCGATTCTGGTTATACTAATCTCGTGACAGTGATCCTTGTGACAATACTTGCATTGGAGGTTATTCTCACGTTAGAGAATGGCCGACAACTTACGTCCCTAAATTGCGTGGCAACTTAGTCAAAGTTTGTAACCGGGATGTTGTTGTTGTGTTTGACGAGATCCAAGTCACATTCTATTATAAGAAGACATGCAACCTCCAAGGCAATTTGTACAAGGTTTCAACCATGAAATTGCACATGGTGTTGACGAACCTTTCAGTGATCTTTATTAACTATGACATTGCCGCCTGAGTTATGTTCATTAGCGTGCTTTGGAAGAACTAATCAAGCATTGCATAATCAAAGGACTCCCTCTTATAGTTCTCTAACTTGACCATTTTGCGAATTGGGAAACATCCTAACTGGAACTTTGCCCTCCAAATGATGCAGCAAGTCCCCTCCTTGACCTTGTTCACTAGATTTATGCGGCAGGTTGACAGTCATTGTGGTAACTACTATTTCTTCACGTTTATTAACGATTACAATAGAAAGACATATCTCTAGGTGCCTGAGGCCTTTTGTATCTACAAAGCTAGTGTCGAGAATTGTTTGGGTTAGACAATCAAAAGCATTTGCACTGATGGTTGACAAGAGTACATGAACAAGACCATGAGAGACCTTTGTCGTGCTGTAGGTAGTAGGCACCTACAACACGGTACACCTCTCAAAATGGAGTAGCAAAAGGGAAGAATCGAACCCTGGTGAGTGCTGCTTGTAGTCTACTATCAACGCGCACCTTGACAAGGCATATTGACAAGAGGCAATTGCTACCACACTTCATGTCCAACTGTTGCCCTCAAGTAGAAGACACCAAACAACTTTGACTGGTAATAAACATGATGTTTCTTACTTTCGTGCATTTGGTTGTACAACATATGCACATGTTTTTGATCAACTCCAAAAGAAGCTCGATGGTTACACTAAAGATGACAAGTACAATATCAGCTTTGGGACCACTTCATTACCAATTCATTATCGGCATCGATGTTGTCTTTCATCTCGACTAACCAACAACTACAAATGCATTTGACTTTGTCTGTGATGACATTCTCGTTCCTACTATCCTTTGACAACTCACTTAACCCTCATGTTGAACCACGTATTGAACCTCCTATTCCTACTCTTTCTGAGCCTCTATCACCACCATCGCCCCAATCCAACCATCCCCTAACCATAACCCTACTCCTCCCAACCTCTTCTTTAACTTTGCGGCATGCTTGATCCTAGAAGGACCTAGACAATGCCTCTCAAAAAGTTATTAAAGACTACACCGACTTCTTGGATGAAGCTGAGTTTTGCATGTATGTGGATGACATGGTTCCTCTCACCTTTCATGATGCCACTATTGGTTCCGATGCATCACAATGTACTATTGATGTACGTGACGAGATGGATTCTCTCATTGAAAATGGAACCTTCACTAAGTGTGCAACACCTCCTCACCAACGGCTCGTGGACTTCAAAATGGGGTATTCTGATGCACAGTTCAAAGCTTGACTTGTAGCAAAAGATTTCACTCAAGTTAATATGACTAGTGTTCGGACTCTTGCCCTTGCCCACGCTCGACGTTGACAAGTTCATCAAATGGACTTCAAGACTGCTTTTCTCCATGGTAACCTTTAAGAAGCGCATTCCCGATGCTTCTCTGGCTTTGGCAGTACATGGCATCTCAACAAAGCACTCTATAGCCTTAATTAAGCAAGCATCTCGTGTCTGGTACCAAGAATTTGATGATTCTCGAAGACTTTATCGATCAACTGTTGCCAAGAAAAACAACCATAGCCACAACTTCATGTATCCAGGCAAACCACCAACATAATCGAGAACCACCAACACCATATTTCAAGCAGAGAAAATCAAATACTTATGCATAAGCTCCTCCTCCTTCTTTCTCAAATAGTCCTTAGCTGCTTCTCCCGCATTCCTAAGTTAACCTTATATCTGCAATCCACAAATCCAACGGCATAGGATGTCTTGTCTTTAATCTGTCCGTAGATCCAATTGCAGCGGATTAAGTTGCCTCTTCGTGAATATAAGTTTAAATGTTTTATAAAATTTAAAAATAATATTTATATATTCTTATAAAATCATATATTATGTAATGTACTTACTTGTGGTCGTTTTAGAATATCATTAAATTATTATACCTTTTAATAAATGTGAATAAATTAGACCAATGCAAAAATAGCAAACTTATTGTAAAATTGATTAAATCAAATCATTAACAACATATTTGTCATAGCATTAATTGTTTAAAATGTAAGTTTATAAATCTAGATTAATTTTAGTTTAATATTGGGATTTATATTTAAAGATGAAAATCTCATTGTAAATTTTGAATTTTAATTTCAAAGTCAATAATTTATAATAATAGTTATATATAGTAATCAAATTATATTATATTTAAAAATATACACAATGTGTAATGTGTATTTATGTATGTATATATATTAATTAATATAATTATAACTCTTTATGTTTGAAATTGAGCTAAATTATAATCTAGTTAGTATATGTTAGTATATTTGCTTATATGGAACATTAAAAAGATTCTTAACCTTAGGCTTTGGTTTAACTATATAGAAGTTGTCCATGATTTATTTATTTTAAAATGAAAAATAATTTCTTTTGAATAATATAAAATTGTTAAAAAAAAAACAATTTTCAACTAATGATAATAATTTCATTTTAAATATAAGTTTTATATAATATACACATTTTAAGAGCAAGAACAATGTTAAGCCTTAAAACAAATAAAAGAAAAAAAAAAAAGGAAATCAAATTTTAAATTATATTCATTTTTATCATCCCAATCTTGTTCTAGAGTCAAATCTTAATCAAGGGTTAATAATTCGAATCAAATTTAAGAAATTTAATTATTTATATAACATTTTAGTATAATTATATGTTAATAAGGTCATACATGACACCTATGTGGTTAGATATGTGATATGAATCATCTATTTTTTATTTTTATATAAGGGTCTATCGTATAAATATTTTTTTCATGGTATAGTCCATTCTTTGAAGTGAAGTGAATTTATGAGTTGACAAATTTAAGGTTTATCATGAACTTAATTAAAATTCTTAATCACAATTTAATTGGTTCCTCATGAACTCAATAGAGTTTATTATTAGTTAACAATGCATTATTTAATTACTTATTCATTCATAAATAAGGTAGAGTAGGAATGAGGGTTTTTGGGTTCATAACTAAGCTCATTACTCTTCTCCTGGTGCAGTGCTAATGTTTCGAACGTATTATATAATAAGTACCGAAAGAAAGATCATGTGACAATGTTACAAGATGTAAGTAGTGAGTTGGGCACCAAGGTTATAGTGCCATCACAGATAGGTTAGTAAGGATGGGTTCCTTGCGTGAATCAATGTTTTCATTAACTTTATACTGACTCATTTGACAGATTTAGAAAAAGGTTAACCCATCATGGTAGAGATGTTAGTCATTTGTTAAAAAATAAAATACCAAAACAATTAAAGAACACAATGTAAACCAAAAGGAAAACAATTAAAAAAAAAGAGAACCAAAAGATTGTTCTTTAGATACGAAGAAAAATGATTTTTAAATAGTTTTAAAAATAATCAAAGTTATAAATTGCTTAAATAATTTATTATAATTAGTAAATGATCAAACAACTATTAGTTCTTCTAATTCATTGTTTTAAAACATTTATTATAAAGTCATTATCTTAAAATCTTTATGAAGTTTCTAATAAAGATATTTATCATTAATAAATCATTTTAATATGATTGTTATCTATCATTGTTAAAATTTTATAAGCATACTATCTTTCTCTTGTTAAACCAACTGAAACGGGTGAATTAATTATTATAAAACAATTCATTTATCATACACATGAATAATGCATAATATATTTGACATTGCCCTCAATATCTCTTGTTATATTCAATTATGTAATGATAACTTTAACATTCTTTTGCCCTTTTAAATACCGACATCACATATAAGTAATACAACGTGTGTTAAAATGCAGCCTTTTTATTTATATTTGAGGTAGAGTGAAGATGTTTTCCATAAAAATCAAATTCTCTTTAATACCAAATGTAAAAGTATTATTATCTCTCTTCATTGAAATCAATTAAAAAAAGATTGTTATGAGAGGTCCCTTGTACCTTACACATGAATAATAATATAATCTATTTAATCTTGTTAATAAACTTTAGTTGGAGGATACCACTCTAAAATAATATAATAACTTGAGTCTCACATATGTATGGATCTCAACCAATTTCTGGAGTGCTTTAAATATAATTTTGGGAAGGTTGAGAATTTAAATTATGCTTTTCAATAATTATATTTACTTTGTTAACAACTTGATGAGAGTTATACATTTTGATATGTAATTTAGAAATTATTTAACGTGTACACTCTAACATGTTATTCTCTCATATAGACTTTAGTTCATAATCACCATCCGCTGCTAGTTCATTATTTGGTGAGAGTTGGGGTTGAGGTAATTGTGTTTAAAAAAGCAATTCTTGAGGCAATTTAGTGGTCATCCAAACCATGCCCATTATTAAGCTTGTTGGACTCCTAATGCATATGAAGGACTTGTAATATCTATTTCAATTGGCACTATTACTAAGGCTAAAATTATATCAATTACTAGTTGCTCCAATTGTTGTTGTGGTTGTTAATAAAGGCTTTGAAAATGATTTTGTAAACAATACCTCTAAAGGTATTGCTATAGGAACCCAATAATTGCACATGTAGTAAAGGGATCGTGTTAGTTTTTTCTAATTATATGCTTCCTTTTATGTTGATATAGGTTCTAGCATGTCATCACTTCATATACAAAGATACATACAAATAAAAGTTTGTAAATATATTTAATTATTGGACTTGGAGAGTTAAGTTTCATTATTCACACACGTATAAGCTTTTCTCTGTAATGTGTGCATTAAACATGTGGTTATTATCAATATTCAAAAGTGGTTATTATTAATATATTCATTATATTGAAAAGCGGTGAGCAATAAAGAGCATACTTCCACCTATAATATTTATATGCACGTTGTAACTAAAGTGGGCATGATACGTGAAAATGGGAATATAAAATAAATTACTAATTAATACTTAAGTTTTAATTATTAATTAATCATTTAATTAATATGTAATTAAGCCTTAAATATTAATTAATTAATTAATTAATCCTTCAATAACCTTACTTAGTAAGGAATATTCCTAAAATATCTTAGAATATTCATATTATTCTAAAAATAGTTTACAATAATGAAGAAATACTATCAAACATAATTACAAATGAAATCATTTTCTTATCAACATGTTAATTTTTTATAAATACTTTCTTTCTATCATACAAAGAAATCTTTTCATTTTGTCTAAATCATCACTCTCCGGATTAATCAAATCATTTTGGTCAATATCTTGATGTTGTTGCCACCACTTAACACTCTCACGAATGCAATTGGGAGTTGCCATCCTTGTTAATACATAAGATGTGATAAGAGAAGGTCTGCATAAAGGCTCATCTAAAAACTGACGTTCCTTAAGAATAATATTATAAAGCGCCCGGTTGCTATCCTTCATTTTATAAAATTCAATATCACGAGAAAGAAAAGCTTCAGGAAATGTATGATACGGTGGATACTGCTCACAAAAATTTTCGAGATTCTTCTTTCTGAGGCACGTATCCAAGTAGTTCACTAGCTCATCCATGATATCGGTATCAGAATATGGATCGAAAGTGATTGGATGAATACAAGCAATGTTTTGGTTGAGCATAGCCTTCTGAGGAGAGTCGTCTACTACTAAGATGTGCGTTCTTCATTATCCTTAAGCGACTGATCTCCCCATGAGTCCCAATTATTCTTTCATTCTTGAAGAAGTATGGCTTGCTTTCCTTTCTTATATTGTGAAATTCGAGAGGTTTATGACACATTCGCTGGTCAAAAATCCAATCTTTACGAATCACCTCTTCTGCAACACTACAATGTTTCTTAAGTAAATTCAACAGCGGTGTTAAGTTATGAATCTGCATGCATGACCAAATCCCCACAAGCGCACCCATCTCCTTAAGCTTTTGAAAGAGACGATCCAACCCTGGACGAAAAATAATATCATATCGAAATTTACCATGACAAGGAATGAAATCTCCTTGTTTGATTTCTTTTTTCTATCCTCGGGCCTTTGTCGATGAAGCAGAACACCATTGACATCCAACAACACAATATGGCCATGAGTAACATGAGATAGCGTTGCCTCTTGAATACTTTGCAAATCACTTGTTTGCTCCCTTTCACATTTATCCGTTGCCACTATCTCGTTGCCTATCCCTTCATCATTTAATTGTACATCATCCTTACAAGATTCAGATATTGCATGCGCTGAAGAAATTGATTTCGGAACTGAAGCCAATAAAAATGATGATGAAGTGGCCCCCATGGTAACGATGTTTTGAGCTGCATTATTATCCATTTCCTGCATGAACTCTGTCATTCTGACATGTGGCACAAGAAATTGTCGCCAAACCCCTCTCTTACCTCATGGCAATGCTGAAAATCCATGTTCTCAATTATTTCATTACATCTGCAAAATGATAATTAGCTGACCTTAAAATTATCAAGGTATATTATTTACCTTGTTAATGTGTGACCCATGTTTGAACTAAAAGCTTCATTAATCCTTGAGAATTTATTTTCTGTACAAATATAAAAGAAATATACAAAAATGCCTTATGTTACACTCATTTACAACTATTCATCACTCTATCAATTCATTATCAATTCTTCTTCGCTATTACCTTCTGAGTGAGGCGAAGAAGGTCTAAGCCGCTTGTGAGATGGTTCAAGATCTTCTGCATCTTCTATTGATGTTTCCATGGGTCCTGGAGTGTGCGAATGTTCTGTACTCCTCGAGATAACTTCCGGTCTAATATCTGATTGAAGTTCGTTCTCAGACTCCGAGATTGAACCAGATTCACCTTCAGAGCTATCGCACTTATCTGGAGGGAACTTTCTCAAATACGCCTTTATGGATCGTTGGGGTACTCAGTTGAGACCCAATCTATCCACTTGTTCAGGTCCTCAACCATGGTCTTATCCTTTTCAACGGCAAACACACATGTATGCCGAAGGTAACACTCCTTCAAGACGGACCCCCTAGTGCAGTAGTCAAAAACCCACGCATCACTGTGAGGACCCCTGATCAAGTTGACGATGCTCCGTGCCGCTTGACTTGTAATGTTTGGATAACGTACATTGCCGAATACGTCACTCATACCTATCGGTGTATCGGATGGAGGTTCAGGGCCGTTGGAGTGCAAACAGATGCCTGGCCAGTCATTTGGAAGCTTGAAATTGTTTGGCGCATTCCTAACAACCAAGTGAACAACGGTATCAATGCACTTGGGATTAGCATCGTTCATATAAAATCCTGTCCAACGATGTCTATTCTTCTTGGCGAAGGCGAAGGCAAAAGTATCGGTGACATGAGCAAGAATCAAGAAATAAATACCTGAAAAAGTAGGTATCAGTGAAGAGCGCAAGCATGAATTCAATAATAAATACCTTCTATGTATATGCTTGCACGGCTAAGTTTCTCCACCAGATCCTCTAGTGCCCTATCTGTCGAAAGATTTTTTGACACCCGCCGATCCATCACGAACAATTGAAACGGTTTCCTACAAGCAGTGATGTTACCCCATAAAGTCTCCGAATCTAACAACAAACATCTGTAGGGCTTGTCGTGATTCGTAGCATCCTCCTTTATAAGGTTCAATTCGGTTCTCCGCTGCTGAAGGACTGCCATAAGAGAAGGCGTCATCCCAATGTTCTCCTTTTTGGCGTTGGCGTGCAATAGATTCTTGCCAGATCTTCCGATTGGTTCACCCATTCGACAAGCATATCATCGTTCGTCACATGCAAATATTTGCTGACCTCTTCATATGTTGAAGTCGAGGTCCAACCCAGTTTGTGGCAGTGTATTCCCAACCACTCCTTGAAATGCCTGACCGTCTTCAACTCCATTGCCTTGAGATGAAAAGGAGAGGTTGGGCTGCTGTTATTAATTTGTAGTTTGCCATCGATCACCAAATCAGCCAAGACTTCCATCTCCTCCATCGTTGTTCCATTTAAAGGCTTCAACCATGTGAGCTTGAAATCGTTGTCTACATCCTTTGTAGATTGAACAGACTTAGCCTTCGGCGTCTTACTGGGTTTCTTTGCAGACTTTTCTGAGGGCTCCCCTTCACTTGTCTGCTTCTTCTTCAGTGTTCCTTTTGAAAAGGATTCCATAATCCCCAACCATTTGGCAAAGATCCTATCTTCGGGGCAAGAAATCAACATCATCAGAAAGGATGTTTCCTTCCCGCCCACCTGGGCAAAATCAACTGCTGCAATTTCTTCAACTCTCTGAGGAAAAAGACAGATTAATATACCGGCGAGATAAATCCCGCCCAAACAATTTGCTTACCCGGTATTCCGCAGATTGTGTATTCCCTGCGGTAGCTCTTTGTGGTCGCTGAAGAGATTCCCACACGGCTCG
The DNA here is from genome assembly GCA_003024785.1 of Selaginella tamariscina. Taxonomy (NCBI): domain Eukaryota; kingdom Viridiplantae; phylum Streptophyta; class Lycopodiopsida; order Selaginellales; family Selaginellaceae; genus Selaginella; species Selaginella tamariscina. The sequence goes on from PUQB01000733.1 coordinate 101,811, forward strand.
CGTGTGTTTAAACTTCTCCCATATTTTGCTGTTGTAGTGGTTGGTGTCGGCAGCGTCCCATTCCGCCGATAACTTATGGTACTGCTCGATTGTGAGATTCGGCTTAGCTAAAAACGCCGATCTTTTTGTCAGCTTCTCACGGGTATGCTCGGAAAGTTTTGTTGCCATCGTTCCTTTGTTGTGTTCTCGAGAAGTCGTTGGGCTGCCGTTATTGTGTGCTGGCCACTAATGATGTAGTACTTGATAGATTTTTATTCTCCGTCTGAATCTTCATGAGTTGTTCTGGTGTTGTGATCCAGACTTTGTCAGCCCTTCCTTCTTTCATAGTATGGACAAAACAGCATTATGTGGAACGGTATAAGAATTGTCGTCCTTCATCTTCTCCATGAGCTCAGCTACACGTTCCTGGTTGAGTGGCCTGTAATTGAAGTTTGGGTTGACGCTGCAATATTTAACCCTAAAGGATAAATCTTATCATCCAACATCATTTCCTTGTGACTTATTGCAGCATGAGATGCCACAGGTGCAGCTGACAAAACGATTGATGATTTTCTTTTGCGATCCGAATCAACATGTGTGATCCCCGACTGCAGCTGTTCTAGTGTTCTCGGTACACTCTTCCAGCTCCCAAAGCTCCTAAGCAAATTGAACGTGATCTGTAGAGAACCTGAGACCGAGCCACCCTCTCAATCTCCATTATGATGTCGCTGTGTTCTTCTTCAATGTGAAGAGGGAAGATTGCTCCACTTGCTGATTTTCTGTATTGTGAAGCAATATCTCCTGACAATACACCTACTCGATGAGTCTGAAGATTTTCGAAGTAGACATCCAGATGGATCCCCTCCATAGATGGGCTTTCGTTGAGTTGAAGAAGAACTCCAAGGTCAACATCATTAGTGAACACGTGAACGTCATTATCCACAAGTCGACAAAACCACCCGAAATTAATGTTGTAACTGACGACCTCTGGATCCGAGAACGTGACATTGGATGGAACAAGGCATATGTGTCGAGCATCGTCCAATCTGGGTTCGCAGCCTGCTTTCGGGTGCTTGACTAGCGAATCTACTTTCCATTGTTTTGCTTGTCCATGAGATGTGACAGAGGTTAATTTGACAGCAGCCATGGTTGCTCCAATGCGCTTCCCATTTATCTTAAAATATGGCCAAGTTGATTCCAGAATCCCCCTGCCATCTCTTCTCCTGCTCTTGTCTTTAATGTCACCTCAATTCCACATCTGAATACAAAAATGATTAGTTCAAGTATCCGAGTATAACAGATTTTATTTTAATTCTTACCCAGAATTTGACGACGACTCCATACTAATGACTCGATCTCCTTGTTTGATCAAATCGTCCTTCTGCAAAATAATACACTATAAATATAAATTATATAAAAACGCACACACACTTGTATAAACCCGAATATACAAAAATAATACACAGAGAGAAGTAGACGTAATTAACTGTCCGAAGCTCACATTTGTGTTAGTGCAAAAGAAAGATAACATTTCGTTTTAGAACCACCACAAATGTGAGCTCTGGACAGTTTTACATAGATTCCTAGCTTTTACTCGAAATATTATGATAAGATGATAAAAGTAAATAAAATGAGATATGCAACTTATATATACTAATACACATATATATTCACATGGAAGGTGCGGCGGGATTAATCTCGCCACCCCTTCAATGCCTCCTGAAAGAGTGGGCGGGATTAATCTCGCCACCTTTCTGGAGGCCTTGAACGGGAGTGCGGAATTAATCTTGCCACCCTTCTCGGTTCAGAGAGAACTGGGCAGGATTTATTTCTCACACCCCTTCAGTGACTCCAGAAAGGGGGCGGGATTAATCTCGCCCACCATGTAAGTGATGGTTAAATGAATTTCCCCACCCTTCCCAATTCTCTCCATTGGTATGTTGAAAACCTTCTACGTCTCAGACAGAAACGTTTGGGATTGGTCCGACTCACCAATGGAGAAAAAAAGGAAGGGTGGCGGGATTCATTCCTCCAACAGGCATTGAAGACTCGGCGGGATTAATCCCGCCGCCCAGGGCCTTCACTCGGTCCCTATGCGGCGGGATTAATCCCGCCGGACGCCAATTCCCTGCGCGGAATCGGGCGGGATTAATCCCGCCGCCTAGGCACTTCAGGCAGGCCAATGGCGGCGGGATAAATCCCGCCCGATTCCGCAGGGCATGCGTACGCGGATTAATCCCGCCCCAGGCCCTTCACTCGGCCTTAGTCGGCGGGATTAATCCCGCCGAACGCCAATGCCCTGTGCGAAATCTTGCGGGATTAATCCCGCCGCCTAGGCCCTTCAGGAGGCCAATGGCGGCGGGATAAATCCCGCCCGATTCCGCGCAGGGCATGCGTACGCGGCGGGATTAATCCCGCCCACCATGTAAGGGATGGTGAAATTAATCCCACCACCCTTCTCAGTTCCCTCCATTGGTATTTTGTAAACCTTCTCCGTCTCAGACAGAGTTAGTCGGGATTGATTCAACATACCAATGGAGGAAAAAAAGAAGGGTGGCGGGATTAATCCCGCCACCGGGTAATGAAGGTTCGGAGAGACTAATCCCGCCCCTCTCGTAAATCATGCGCTCACACATATATATTGGCTGCGGCATTTTGAACAGGGATGGGTGGGGGCGGGATTAATCCCGCCGCTTATATCCTGCGGAAGTGCCTGAGCGGCGGGATTAATCCCGCCGCCCTCCGCGAAGGGCATGAGCGTGGGGCCGGATTAATCCCGCCGTTCATGTCCTGCGTGAATTCCCTGGGCGGCGGGATTAATCCCGCCGCCTTACGCGCAGGACATGTCATGCAGGCTCTTCGGTTAGCCTTCCGTGCAGGATCTTTCATGCAGGCTCTTCGGTTAGCCTCATGAGCGGCGGGATTAATCCCGCCGCCCATCCCCTGTAAATGCCCTGCGCGGAATCCGGCGGGATTAATCCCGCCCATTAGGGCCTTCACACAGGCCATTGCCGAGATAAATCCCGCCGCATTCCGCGCAGGGCATGGGTGAGCGGCGGGATTAATCCCGCCGCCGAGGCCCCTCACGCAGGCCATGGGCGGCGGGATTAATCCCGCCGCTCTTCGGTTTGTCGTAGAGCGGCGGGATTAATCCCGCCGCCCATAGCCTGCGTGAAGGGCCTCGGCGGCGGGATTAATCCCCCGCCGAGGCATACCTATAGCCGGGATTAATCCCGCCGCTCGAGGGCTTAGCGTGTGTGCGAGAGATAAAATTAATAAATAAAAAATTATACAGATAAACACACATATATATATGTGTGTGTATATATATATATATATATATATATATGTATGTATGTATATAGGAGTGTACGTGTGTGTGCAAGAGATAGATAAATAAATAAAATTATACAGTACTGGTACACATAATATATGTGTGTACATAGGTATATATATGTGTGTATATGTATATCGTGTGTATGCGTGTGAGCGAAACAAATAAAATCATACAGATAAACAAACACACACACACATATATATACACAGGAGTGTGCGTGTGTGTGCGAAAGATAAAACTAATAAATAAATAAAATTATACAGATAAACACACACATATATAGTGTGTATATAGATATATAATCCATAGAGAAAGAGAGAGAGTCTGTGAATATATATATATATAAACTAGTGTTGTATGTATGTATATATGTATATAGGTATATATATATGTGTATATGTATATTGTGTGTATGCGTGTGTGAGCGAAACAAATAAAATCATACAGATAAACAAACACACACACACACACATATACATACACAGGAGTGTGCGTGTGTGTGCGAGAGATAAAACTAATAAATAAATAAAATTATACAGATAAACACACACATATATATATGTGTGTATATAGATATATAACCCATATGAATATATAAGCATATATATAAACTAGTGTTGTATACTATTTGTTAATATGCATTGATTATATATTATATATATATTGTGTGTGTGTGTGTGTGTGTGTGTGTGTGTAAAGCAGTGTGCGTGTGTGTGGGAGAGATAGATCAATAAAAAAAAATTTACAGATACTGGTACACATAATATATGTATGTATATATGTATATAGGTATATATATATGTGTATATGTATATCGTGTGTATGCGTGTGTGAGCGAAACAAATAAAATCATACAGATAAACAAACACACACACACACATATACATACACAGGAGTGTGCGTGTGTGTGCGAGAGATAAAACTAATAAATAAATTTATACGCACACTCCTATACATATATACATACATACACACACACACACATCTCACCTGTGTGCACAGCCGCCGCCGATTTCACAGCCGCCGCCTCTTGAAACCCTAAGAATATACCTAAACCCTAAAGGAATTAAATATATATATTAACCCTAATAGAATATTCCTTCTGAGAATATACTTAAACCCTAAAAAGAATAAAATATAGATTCGCCCTAAACGAATATTCTTTCATTATATTATTAGCGCGTGCGTGTGCGTGGGTGTATCACATACACCCCAAAAATATAAATCATGCAGGGATTTAACATGTGTGTGTCCATGAGAGTGTTAAAGTTTCATGTGTATCAATACATACATACACATTGCATATATTAATACACATATATATACATACACGTGTATACACACAGACATACATACATATTACATGGGTTTAGGGTTTAGGGTTTAGGGTTTTGGATTTAGGATGGATCATGCATGGTGTGTATGTATGAGAGAAGAGAGAGTGTTGAAAAATTATTTTTGTACACATTGCATATATTAGTACACATATACTTACACATATTATACACAGATATACATACATAGTATATGAGAGAAGAGAGACAGTACATATTATGGATCATGCATGGTGTGTATTATACACACAGACATACATACATATTAGTACATAATATTAGAGAGACCGAGTACATATTATAGATCATGCATGGTGTGTATGTTTGAGAGAAGAGAGACAGTACATATTAACATGGATCATGCATGGTGTGTATGTATGAGAGAAGACAGAAAGTACACATATATACATACAGAGTACACATATATACATGCACACGTGTATACACACAGACATACATACATATTACATGAGTAAATTCATTGTGTTACATATTAGGGTTTAGGGTTTAGGGTTTAGGATGGATCATGCATGGTGTGAAGAGAGTGTTGAAAAATTATTTTTGTACACACATGTATACACAGGGTTTAGGGTTTAGGGTTTAGGGTTTGCTCCCAACAAGCTTAATATAAATATTACACATGTAAATTCAATGTGTTACATACACACAGATTGAGTACATATATCATACATGCGTTGAACATGATGTTTTCAATAAAGACAACATATTTCTTCAGTTTGGTTTAGGGTTGTGCATGTGTGTGCATATGTGTTTTTGTAAGTTCTTGTAATGCGTGTGTAAATTTATGATTGTGTTTATATATGTGTGCAAAACAAACATCGAATAATTAAGAAAATAATATTAATAACACACTATGAACATATTTTAAATTATACATAATAATATATGATTTTATCTAATATATAGCCATATATAGTTTTAATAATATATATTAATTTAATATTGATAAAAAGGTTTAACATTGAAATATTCTTGAAATAATAAGAAATTAATTGAGAAAATCCCATTAATATATACAAATGTAAATTAAGTACTCAAATAATTAACTAAATTAATTATCATAATCATGTTTAATATTGGAATATTCTTGGAATAATAAGAAAATAATAAAGAATATCCCATTAATATAAAGAAGATTAATTACTCAAGTAATTAAGGAAATGATATTAATATAATATTATTAAACTATATATGACTATATATTAGATAAAATGATGTATTATTATGTATAATTTAAAATATGTTCATAGTGTGTATTAATTTAATATTGATAATAAGGTTTAACACATGAATATTCTTGAAATAATAACAAATTAATTGAGAAAATCCCATTAATATATACAAATGTAGAATAATTACTGCAATAATTAAGAACAAGACTAATTTAATTATGATAATCAGGTTTAATATTAGAATATTCTTCAAATATTAATAAAATATTAAAGAATATCCCATTGATACTAGGAAATGAAAACTAAATACTCGAGTAATTAAGAAAATAATAATAATAAACAGACTATGAATATATTTTAAATGATACATAATAATATATCAATTTATTTATTGTATAAGTATATTTTATATATATATATAATATAAATATACTTGAATACTAAGAATGTAGAATATAGTCTAAAATTTCGTAATATTAAACAGCTTGAATCACTTGAATAACATTAAATGCAATTTTAAAATACTCATTGGAACTGGAGAGTATATATGTCAGAGTGTCGGATATTTGTGTCAACTCATCTTAAATTTTATTTTCTGTTCTTTTTAAAAATTTGAATTTCTGACATATGTATTGTCGGTCTGACATGTAAATTTGAAAATGCATTTAATTTCCCACTCAAATTCAGATCTGGTTCTTTCTCCGGCAAGGGTTTCTTCATTTCTGTATTTTTCACTCTTTAGATCTTCTTTTTCTTCATAGTGATCATCTCAGGAGCGAGATTAAATTGGGTGCTATTCTTTATAGGAAAGCACGGCGCCTTCAGTGCTGTTTACAAGTAAGTATTATAAACAAATTTAAAAATACTTATAAAGATTCACTCTCTTACATTCTCTCTTAAAATTACAATTTAGGGGTTTAGGAATGCATTAGGATTATAATATATTCCGTTAGGGATTTATCCCGTTTAAATATCCTTTTAACTTAATATTCTAGGTTAACCGGGGCGGCGGATTAATCCGGCCATTTCTTTTTCGCCTCTTCGAAGAGGTGGCGGGATTAATCCCGCCACCATCTCTCGGGCAATGCTTCTCCGCCACTGAAAAAGAGTGGCGGATTAATCCCGCCGATAACCTTCTCAACTGATGAAGAGTTACCAGAATTTATTAGAAAGAGTTGTCGGCGGGATTAATCCCGCCAACCATTTTAGGAGGCAGGGAAGGGGTGGCGGGATTAATCTCGCCACATCCCTGTTTTAAGGATTTGGGGACAGGATTTATCCCGAGATCTCTTTGAAATCATAGTTTTGGAGAGAGTTATGTGCGGGTTTAATCCCGCCACCCATTCCCCGTCGTAAGAATTGTGGCGGGATTAATCCCGCCTTGGACTCCCTCCGACAAGGAAGAGCGCGGGATTATCTAATCCCGCCACTCCCCCGTGGAGGAAGAGGGCGGATTAATCCCGCCCG
>PUQB01000734.1:0-108578 GCA_003024785.1 Selaginella tamariscina
TAGTCATATATAGTTTTAATAATATATATTAATTTAATATTGATAATAAGGTTTAACATAGGAATATTCTTGAAATAATAATAAATTAATTGAGAAAATCCTATTAATATATACAAATGTAGAATAATTACTGAGATAATTAAGAATAAGACTAATTTAATTATGATAATCAGGTTTAATATTGGAATATTCTTTCAATATTAAGAAATAATAAAAAATATCCCATTAATAGTAGGAATGTAAATTAATTACTCGAGTAATTAAGAATAATAATAATAAACAGACTATGAATATATTTTAAATGATACATAATAATATATCAATTTATTTATTGTATTAGTGTATATATATATATATATATAATAAAACTCAATAATATATACTTGAATATTAAGAATGTAGAACAATTACAAAAATTTCGTTAATTAAAACAGCTTGAAACACTTGAATAACATTAAATGCAATTTTAAAACACTGATTGGAATTGGAGAGTATATATGTTAGACTATCGGTTATTTGTTTCAACTCATCTTAAATATACATTTAATTTCCTACTCAAATTCAAATCTGGTTCTTTCTCCGGCAATGGTTTCTTCATTTCTTTATTTTTCACTCTTCAGATTTTCTTTTTTCTTCTTAGTGATCAACTCAGGAGCGACATTAAATTGGGTGCGCTATTGTTTATAGGAAAGCACGGCGCCTTCAGTGCTGTTTACAAGTAAGTATTATAAAAATTTAGATATATTTATAAAGATTCACTCTCTTACATTCTCTCTTAAATTTTAGAATTTAGGGATTTAGGAATGCATTAGGATTACAATATATTCTGTTAGGATTTATCCCGTTTAAATATACTTTTAACTTAATATTCTCGGTTAGCCGGGGCGGCGGGATTAATCCGGCCATTTTTTTTTGCCTCTTTGAAGAGGTGGCGGGATTAATCCCGCCACCATCTCTTTCATAGTTGGCAGAATTAGTTCGGGCAATGCTTCTCCGCCTCTTAAAAAGAGCGGCGAATTAATCTGCCGATAACTCTCTCAACTGATAATGATTTACTTGAATTTATTAGAAAGAGTTGCGGCGGGATTAATCTCGCCAACCATTTTAGGAGGCAGAGAAGGGGTGGCGGGATTAATCTCGCCACTACTTCCCTGTTTAAATATTTGTGGGCAGAATTCATCCGAATCTCTTTGAAATCATAGTTTCGGAGAGAGTTGTGGGCGGGATTAATCCCGCCGCTTATTCCCTCGTGTCAGAGTTTGTGGGCGGGATTAATCCGCGCCTATTCTGTCGTCAGTGTTGTGGGCGGATTAATCCCGCCGACTCTCGTCGAGGAGTCGGCGGGATTAATCCCGCCGACTTCCTCCTCGAGGGAGCGCGGCGGGATTAATCCCGCCGTCTTCCTCGACGGAGAGTCGGCGGGATTAATCCGCCGACTCTCTCCGATGGGGTAGAGTCGGCGGGATTAATCCCGCCGACTCACTCTGAAGGGGTAGAGTCTCGGCGGGATTAATCCCGCCCATCAGTTATATTAATAAAGCATGAGATATTATCTTATAACATAATTATGTATTATTGCACATGCATATTATTAAGCAACCGTTATGATTTCTTAGAAATATTGCATAAACAGATATCATAAATAACACAATTATTTATGTGCAGGACAATATGTATAATACTGGAGATAAAGTATGTCTTCTTCGGAACAACGAGATAGTTGGCACTGGAACTGTGGAAGTTCGAGATGATAATGCATCATGTCACAATATTGCCCAAGGATCTTGTGTGTACGTATGGGTGAACACCATTTTCAAGCATGTTGAGGTTCTGGAATGGAATTTGAGGAGGGTTCTCCTGTATTGTGGAATTTGGATGAAGTCAAGGCTGACACAGAATATACAGAGTCACAAACAAAGTAGCACGAGTTTTCCAGATGATGGCTTGCCTGCTGTGATGGATGAGGTGATTCTCTTTCTTCATGAGATTGAGGTTGGGAAGGCATCATCACAGCTATAAATCCAATGGAAGCAGTGTCAGAAGAGAAACTAGGGTCCGACTTCGTGGGTGTAGTTGTGACAGAGGTTTCACCTAATGGCACTTTGCATCCTGGATCCCTCGTGAGGTGGCGAACATCTGAATTAAGACGGCAAGATGGTTCAACATATTCTGGGTTGGATTTCAATAATAACAACCCGGAAGAACAACTCATATTTGAAGAGGTTCCTTGCATTGGTCCTATTGTAAGAAAAAGGCGATTCATGGGTTGCAGATCTTCCCCTGCAAGTTTCAGCAAGAGGGTGAAGATGGATCCTACATCTTCCGAAAGTGTTACGAGCATTTCCACGATTGACTGCTGCAAGAAGAAGTGTTGTCAGATGGCAGACCGGAATGAAATTACCCAATGTAGACATGTCTTTCGTACGCTCACCCAAAAGCAAAGGCATGAGTTTGTATATGCTGCACTAACTGGGTGTATTGATGGAATGGCTCGGACACAGGTTATCAGAGTACATCCATGGTATTTAATAAGGTGGCCATCTGCTTCAAAGCTTGGTACAGTATATACGGGATCCCAAAGACCACGTTCTACCGTCGGAGGGATGAGTGGTAGATGGAGCGCGAACCTCAGTACATGGGAACACTGGCTTGGTCAAAACCCGCTCTCACATTATGGCAGCCATAGAGATACTCAAGGCTTTTGTGGAAGCAAATGCAGACAGGATGCCTCACAAATGCCGAACCACAAATGCAGGGGTCAGGGAAAATCTCAAGGTTTTGCCTTCAATCTACACTCAATTGAAGCTGTGTGAACATGTGAACAAGTGCCTCAGTTGATGGGGCTGCAAGCAATCTGCACTGGTACCTTCAACAACATATGGAATACTCATTTTAAGGATGTGGAGATTGCAAAACACTCTAGCTTTTCCAAGTGTGACACTTGTACATCATTGAAGGCTGCAGAGGCTTGTGCAAAAACCTTGGTGGAGATCACTGCCATTCAAAAGAAGATGGAGGCCCACATGATTGCACAACAAACTTGCCGGTCTCAGTACTATGCACACCGCATGCTTTCTGTGTCACGCCCATCAGAGTACCTGTGCTTGATCCATGACAAGATGGATCATTCAAAGACCAGCATTCCAAAGCTCTTGCAACACCAAAGTGCCTTGGAAATGTCATGAAACTTCCGATTTCATTGACAGGTGTGCTAACACATGGACACGGTTGTGAGTCATATGGACACTTTTCACTTCCACATTGGTCTAGCGACTCCAATTTCACTATTGGGTCGTTGGCCATGTGTTTCAGAAACCTTGAAGCCCACTCACAGACAAGTCCTATCAGTGATCTCAAAGTGAAGAAACAACACCTTCAACCTTTACATAATGCTCTCATGAACACGTCTGCACTTGAGGCTACTTGGGAATATGAGAGGCATTGTCAGCAACCTGCACAAAAAACAGATGGCCCTGTTGAGAGTTCAGGTTCAGTGGAGGGATCTAGCTCAAATAGTGTACATGTGTCCTCAACATCAAATAAGCTTCCTCGTCATTTGCTTTTACAGATGGATAATTGTGCAGGCGAGAACAAAAATAGGTAAATCATTTTACTTAAGGGTTTCTCAAGCTCATACTTACTTTTATTTTCTAGATATGTGCTAGCATACTTGTCAATGCTTGTTGCCAAAGGTGTGTTTGAAACAATCACGCTCAGTTTTCTTATGGTTGGTCACACTCATGAAGATATTGATGCGTTCTTCAGCAAGGTCTCCAACTCTACAAAAAGGACAAGTGCACTTACCTTACCGCATATGATGAATCTTTTTGAAAATTGCATCTCCAAAAAAAGTTGTGCTTTGCTTGTGACTGAGGTGCCAGACTTCAAAAAATTTCTCAAGGAGTATATAAAAGAGGGGAGTGATTCTTTAGTTGGTCACCTTGTGCCGCTACAATTCTTTTTCTCCATACGAGATGGTATACCTATTATGCAGTACAAGTTACGGCCATCAGAGCAGGAGTGGTTACCGAAAGAGGGGTTAATGCTCTTCAAAAGTGGAGAGAATGGAAAGCCACTTCTCCCAGAAGGACAACCAGACCCTATTCCATTGAGTGCCCAGCTCAAGGAACAAGAGGTTATTATTGATGGCATCAAAAAATATGTGGCATGGGTTCAAAAATCGATGCCAAAGAATTCTGATAAGGCAACTGGTTACTCAGAACTATATAAGCATGTGGTCGACTATTGGGAGACTGTTGTTCGAGAGTTGGAAGGGCCTACTGTCACAAGTACAGAATTGCAACACCCTTTTTGGCCTAAAACAAGGTGGCGAGAGGAGATTGAAATGACATCACTGAGCACAGACGACATAGAAGCCAGTAGTGATGTGGAAGTGCAAACCCCACACTTTGTTGGACAAAGGAACCAAAAACCTAAAGCATACTTTGATTGCTGCCAGGATCTTCAAAAACTAATGATGGTTCTCATTACTCCAGATGCGTCATATAATCAGCCTATTTGGATGGGTCAAATTATCGACACACCTGAAGTAATCACAAAAAATAGTATTGTTAAGGTTGCATGGTTCAAACCACAAAAAAGGCGACACGAGAAGGAGAGCGAAAGATATAATGGATGCCTAGAGAAAACATGGTCTCCCAATCAAAAAGACCCAGCATGTTTTATAAATGTTAAATCCATTCGATATGGGTGGATGTCAAGAAGCGTTGATAAAGTCACGATTAACAAAACTGCAAGGGAATGTATGTTTTCTGAAGCTTAAAGCAATTACAAAATTATAAAATATCATATATTTAATATTATTTAAAACTCTTTAATAATAGTACCAAATTGTTTACTTAACTATATAAATTTAAAAAATGATATGGAAGATTGACTATATTATTATAGGATTTTATATATATTATTACTACTACAAATTTTTAATTAATAATGTTATATTTAAATATTAATATTTTAATAACAACATCAATATTTATATAATGTACCTCTTATGCTCTTCCTTAATTGTTATATTAGGCAATATATTATATAATTTAATACCTTCTACTTTTATAATGTTATTAATTTTTGTTCAATGAATGCTATAATTTATTAAAGGGTAGAATACAAAATAGAATATTCTAAAGAATATTCTTTTTCAAACATATATTCTAAAGAATATTCCTTTAATATTAGAAAATGCTAATTAAATAGCTAAAATTGCTAATTATTAGGAAATGGGACTATAGCCATGCCCATTTAGTTACAACATGCATTAAAAATGGAGTGCTTGATTTGAATGGACAGGAAATTACTTATTATCAATCTAAAAGACGTTGATGCATTAAGAGTGTGGCCACACTAGTAATTTGCTTTTGTATTTGTGGTCAAAAACTTATGTGTATTGGGAAGGAATATTACAAACCCATTTCCACATTTATATAGTCAGTTTATTCTTTATGTGGTGTGTGTTTGTTTGTGTAATGTTTGCCATCAATGTCCCATTAACGATCATTCTAAATCCTATTTAATAGTCATTCTTAATTGTCCCATTAATGGCCTTATTTAATAGTCATTCTAAATGACCCATCAACAATTATCCTAAATCACCTCATCACAATCATTCTAAATTGCCCTGTCAACATCATCATTAATTGCCCCATCAATAGTCGTTCTACATCATCTCATGAACGACTATCCTAAATCCTATCCAAATGGCCATCTTAAATTTTTTAAATATGTGTTATTAATATCCATTAATGCCATTTTAAATTTTATTCAAACAACCATTCTAAACGTAACCCATCCAATGTCATGCTAAATCTTGAAATCATGTTGGTTCATTGATGATTTACATCTTATAACTAAGTTTATTATGTGTGGGTGTGTTTATATGTCTAGTTGTCATGAAAGCCTCATCAACAACCGTCATAAATTTAAACTCACATGGCATATCGAGTTATTGAACCTCATCAATGATTATTTAAAATCCTAAATTCACATAGCAGTATTGATGTCATAGTTTTTTTTTAGTTATGGCCTTCACTTTACTTTGGAATTGACTATTGTTACCTACTGAGTTATGTTGATGAACCCTAGGTGTAGAAAAAGTAGGCTCACATAATGCACTTGGGTATCTAGTGATGGTCTAACCAGGTTTGTTAGGTATTTGTAAGAAACTCTAGGCAAAAGCTAACACTTCCATGTAATAAACTTCCCCCATTTGATCTTCCCAGTTAGATTTCTTGGTGAGTTAGGGACACCCCTAGGTTTCTCCTACTTAGAGGGTTAGGGTTTATCAAATTTCCTGGGGTATTCAAAAGAATTTCCAAGTTAGCATCTAGTGAGCTGCATTTGTGACACCAAGTAAAAAACTCTGATAATTGGTATTAGAGCAAGTTCTTTATAGTCAATAGGATTGTCTAAAGTTATAAAAGCTAGCCGCAACAGAGAGCAAAGCCACCACCTATCACAACCACTCTAGCATGACCTAGGATTAGGTAACACGGACATGCCAACAAATATGTCCGGGCATCTGGTTGATGGTGGTTGACCATTGTCAAACTGTCAGCTGGCATGGATGAGTGATGGGACAGGAGTGATCAAGTGGGGAAGGTATAGCAGGTACTAACTGACAACAACAAATATCAAGTGGTGCTTAACCCAGGCATAGATCAGATCATTTGAATCAACTACCAAGGTACTCGAGACAACACGCATGAGGGAGGCACTTAAATTCTACAAGCAGGATGTCACATGGCGGCAAACTAATGATAGAGTGCCACTTAGAACTAGGGTCTAGCATTGGCCAACCACTATATAAGTAAGAAGGCTGTGGTAGTGGGTCAAGGTCCTTCTAATCAATATTCTTCTTTGCATCTTGTGCCACCTTCCCTGTATCTAGTTAGGCAATATATGTATATCTCTAGATTTCTTATGTTCCTCGATCTCTCATGATTACTCTCCTCTTGCTCTGCTCCTAGCCAACGGGATACCAGGGGGAGGGGGAGTAACAGCCTTGCACATAGTGGAACTCTTGTACACCTACACATGAGCCCTCGTGGTGTTGGGTAGAGGCCATCATAGCACCTCCCAATGCTCCAGAGGCAAAGGCCAACTAGCTGACACGAACCCCCGGGATTGGATGTTGGTAATAGTGTTTGGTGACCACCAAAGCTTTGAAAGTCACCCCACATCTGGTCTGTGGAGTTCCCGACAACCATTTATGATGACCACAGAGGATATTAATTACACACATATAGAGTTCATCCTAACAAGCAGAGTTGTGGCTCGAATGAGAGACCTGAAAGTCGAGATTAACTCGTTCAAATAACTAGAGATTAGCGAATACCAGTTGGCTAGGAGATGCGTCAGGTGGGCCAAGAGAGGTTAATGGAGGGCAAAGAGGCACCCCAACTACCACAAGTCAGCACATGCCTCAATTCAAGGAAACGACGCAAACACTACGTGGCGAACCTCCGAGAAGTGGTAAACTTGACACAATAGCATCAAAGGCAATCGCAAGCCACAAACAATGAAGAAATGTATGAAGAACCCACAACACGTCAAATGTCATTCCAGGTGTAGGAGCGTGCAGTAATGAGTAGCACATGGACAGGATAGTCCTTCACTCTTCTTTGACGTACCCATGAGGATACGCAAGAGAACCCCAAGATAGGAAGGCTTGCACTGGAGGCAGGAATCTTGAGGTGGCAAAATCAACACGGATAGCAAGGAATCTTGAGGCGGCAAAATCAACACGGATAGCAATAGGGGACGAGAGCTGGAGGTCCTGCATGGCCAACGCCATGAGGGACGCAAGGTAGAAAGCGGTGGATCGTGGATGCTTGAAAAGAGGGGAGGAAAGAGCCTTATCCAAACGAACTCCATAGGGAGGGGCACTGATTACCAACAAATAACCTCTGCACCATGAGTTCAACTGGTCAAATGACATAGCAAGTTGAGGTGAGTGCCAGAATGAGAGCCTAAGGCTCCAAAAGGTTGGGTTACACATGGGATGACCACCCATGTGAAGGCAACTGGACTGGGAAAAGGTACCAACAGGGGGCGACACAGTGGTCACTTTAGGCAAGGGATGAGGGGATTTTTGTCCTAGGCTGACGAAAATCCACATGAGCGAGCAAGACCATACCCGCAAGGGAGCACGACAAAGTTGCAACCACCACAAGACGAGGGATATCATCTCAGGATGAGGAGAATCATGCAAGTTGTAACTAAAATGGGCATGTCTATAGTCCTTCTTAATAATTAGCAATTTTAGTTATTTAATTAGCATTATCTAATATTAAAGGAATATTCTTTAAAAATATATGTTTAAAAAACAAAAATATACTATTTTATAATTGACCTTTTAATAAATTATAACATTCATGGACCAAAAATTAATAACATTATAAAATAGAAGGTATTAAGTTATATAATATATTATATTTAAGATTGTATAATGGGCCTAATATAAAATTATTAAAGAGCATGAAAGGTACATTATAAATAATATTCATGTTGTTATTTAAATATAACATTAATTTAAAATTGTACTAGATATATATATATACAAAATCCTATATAGTCAATCCTCCATATCTTTTTATAAATTTATATAGTTAAGTAAACAATTTGATACTATTATTAAAGAGTTTATTATAATTATGAAAAATATATTATATTTATAATTTTATAATTGCTTTAAGCTTCATAAAATATAACTCTTGCTGTTTTGTTAATTGTGACTTTATCAACTCTTCTTAACATCCACCCATATCGAATAGATTTAACATTTATAAAACATGCTGGGTCTTTTTAATTAGGAGATTATGTTTTCTTTAGGCATTCATTATGTCAGAGTTTAACCCAAAGGGCCAACATGTGGTTGTCAAGTGGCCATCTAGGTAGAGTCCCCTAGAATGACCATCCTTGAACCTTAGAGGATAACCCAAAGTTTAGGATCCTGTTCCCAGTAGACCCAGACAAGCTCATGCCCTAACCCACAAAGGAGATGTGTCTCACACATACCCCCATGACAGAGCTAAGCATTGTCACTTACCCCTTGAGAATCACCTCATATGGGAGTAGAACCCCTTTTAGGTGACAAGGGGTACACTGAACCACGTCTAACCCCTAAGGGTTTGAGTGGCCAAGTTGCCTTGAGCATTGTATCGCGTGACGTCTAGTCAAGTGTCACATCTTCATATGACACTGTTTCCATGATGCGTAGCCCTTAGATTCAAGAGTTGCACCAAGTGCCACAAATGTGACTCTTAAATGCCAACTCTAGAACCCCTCAATTATCCCTTAGGACTCGGTAAGGAAACTTTGTCAATCAAGAACCCACGACCACAGTTGGACAAGGACACGAATGTGCCTACTTACTTGTGAGTGTTGCTCTTAGCTTGATGTGGAGGAGGAGAAGCCTCAATCTCTGCCTCTTGAAACATACATTCCCATAAGAATCCAAGCATGGATTTGCCAAATTAAGGTAAGCCACCTCAAAGGTGGACGTACCCTTGTCATCTTGAAGTTAAGGTGACACAATAAAGGGTTGTGCCTTAACAAACACAAGCTAAGCTTGCACTAGGAGAAGAGTAACGAACTCAGTTATGAACCCAAGAACCCTCACTCCTACATATTCTACCTTATTTATGTAACAGAGCCCCCCCCCCTCTTTTCTGAATGTGTAAGTGGGCTGGCACAAAATTAGCTAGCTCCTTATTAAGTGTTTAACTTAGCCTAACTCTAACCCTAAAACCCTACCCAAGGGGGTGGGTGTTTTTAGGGCGTGGGTTAGGGCAGCCCTAGGGTTAGGTCAACCCTAGGGTGTTCCTAACCCTACTAAACATGCCAAACTCATCTACATTAATTAATTAGCCTAATTGGGACGTCAAAATTGAGGGTGGATTTATAAAAGGTAAGTTCTAAGTTCGCTTAGAGTTTCCTGCAAATACCTAATGACACCCGGTTGGACATCATCAAATACCCAAGTGCACTAAGCGGACATGTTTCCTACTACATTTAGAGTCCATCAACATAGTACAGTACGAAACAACAATCAACGTCCAAAGTAAAAGGTTGAGTCATAGTAAAAACCAACATTATATCTTTCACTCTCCTTATCATGTCGCATTTTTTGTGGTTTGAACCATGCAACCTTAAGCATACTATTTTTTATGATTATTTCAGGTGTGTCGATAATTTGACCCATCCAAATTGGCTGATTATATGACACATTTGAAGTAATGAGGATCATCATCAGTTTTTAAAGATCTTTATAGCAATCAAAGTATGCTTTAGGTTTTTGGTTCCTTTGTTTAACAAAGTGTGGAGTTTGCACTTCCACATCACTATTTGCTTATATGTCATCTATACTCATTGATGTCATTTCAATCTCCTCTTGCCACCTTGTTTTATGCCAAAAAGGGTGTTGTAATTATGTACTTGTGACAATAGGCCCTTCTAACTCTCAAACAATAGTCTCCCAATAATCGACCACATGTTTATATAATTTTGAGTAACCAGTTGCTTATCAGAATTCTTTGGCATCAATTTTTAAACCATGCCACATATTTTTTGATGTCATCAATAAAAACCTCTTGTTCCTTGAGCTGGCACTCAATGGAATAGGGTCTGGTTGTCCTTTTGGGAGAAGTGGCTTTTCATCTTTTCCACTTTTGAAGAGCAGCCCTCTTTCGGTAACCACTCCTGCTCTGGTGGCCGTAACTTGTAATGCATAATAGGTATACCATCTTTAATGGAGAAAAAGAATTATAATGGCACAAGGTGACCAACTAAAGAATCGCTCCCCTCCTTTATATATTTCTTGAGAAACTTTTTGAAGTCTGGCACCTCAGTCATAAGCAAAGCACAACTTTTTTTGGAGATGTAATTTTTAAAAAGATCCATCATATGTGGTAAGGTAAGTGCACTTGTCCTTTTTGTAGAGTTGTAGACCTTGCTAAAGAATGCATCAATATCTTCATGATGTGACCAACCATAAGAAAACTGAGTGATTGTCTCAAACACACCTTTAGCAACAAGCATTGACAAGTATGCTAGTACATATCTAGAAAATAAAAGTAAGTATGAGCTTGAGAAAACCTTAACTAAAATGATTTACTTATTTTTGTTCTCGTATGCACATTATCCATTTGTAAATGCAAATGACGAGGAAGCTTATTTGATGTTGAGGACACATGTACACTATTTGAGCTAAATCCCTCTATTGAATCAAAACTCTCAATAGGGCCATCTATTTTTTGTGCAAGCTGCTAACATGCCTCTCATATTCCCAAGTAGCCTCAAGTGCATACGTGTTGAGAGCATTATGTAAAGGTTGAAGGTGTTGTTTCTTCACTTTGAGATCACTCATAAGACTTATTTGTGAGTGGGCTTCAAGGTTTCTGAAACACATGGCCAACGACCCAATAGTGAAATTGGAGTCGCTAGACCAATGTGGAAGTGAAAAGTGTCCATATGATTCACAACCGTGTCCATGTGTTAGCACACATGTCAATGAAATTGGAAGTTTTATGATATTTCCAAGGCACTTAGGTGTACAAGTGTCATATTTGGAAAGCTAGAGTGTTTTGCAATCTTAAACTGAGTATTCCATATGTTGTTGAAAGTACCAGTGTAAATCATTGTTTGGAGCCCCATCGAACTGAGGCACTTGTTTACATGTTCACACAACTTCAATTGAGTGTAGATTAAAGGCAAAACCTTGAGATTTTCTTTGACCCTTGCATTTGTGGTACGACATTTGTGAGGCATCCTATTTGGATTTACCTCCACAAAATCCTTTAGTGTCTCTATGGCTGCCATAATGTGAGAGTGGGTTTTGACCATGCGAGTGTTCCCATGTATTGAGGTGCATGCTTCATCCAGCCATTCATCCCTTTGGTAGTAGAACATAGTCTTCAAATTTCCGTATATGATGTACCAAGCTTTGAAGAAGATGGCCAGCTTATTAAATACCATGGATGTACTCTGATAACCTGTGTCTAAGGCCACTCTCTTGGGTTTGTTGTGGTAGAGTTTCCTCAAGATGGTTACTAGTATCTTGTTTGTGGATTCAGCTTGTTCGTTCCCTTGTGGATAGTAGGCTATTTACATGTGATGCTTGATGATGAACATGCTGATAAGCTCCCGGACAGTCTCATTGATGAAGTGGCTCACTAGCTCTAGCGGGCAACTAAACCTTGTCAAGATGTTTATATAAATAAATTTTGTTATTTGCTCTATTGTTGCCTCCATGAGTGCCTTTGCCTCTACCCACTTTGTGGCATAGTCCATCACTACCGTGGTGTACCTAGAGTGTGTTGTGTGGACCTTTGGGTTGATTGGGCCCATGAAGTCTAGGCCCCACTTCTCAAATGTTGCCATTCATGCTGAGGGGTGGTACTCCATGCCTTAACCCACCATTGGTTTGCCTATCTGCTAACAATTGGTGCAGCTCCTCACTACCTTGGTGGTGTCTCGAAAGATCATCGACCACCAAAGTCAAGTTTGTAGGATTTTCTTGGCCGTTTTGTCCTTTTCAAAGTGCCTTGCCCTATGTCCTACATGCGTTGCGTTGACAATCTTGGGGATTTCCCATGCTAAGGGACATCTCTAAAGTATGTCATTTCTCCCTCGCTGGTACAATTGATCCCCAATCAGCTGGAACATTAAGCACCTTCAAGCAAGGCTTTGGTAGTGTGTAGCCAATATTCCTAAGAGTTTATTCAACCAGTTGGTGAAGTAGCGTTGTATTGGTTGTTGCCATTCTAGGATGTTCGTGCCAGTTGTCAATTTGGTGGTTCATGGTGGGTTGTGTTGTTCTATAGTTGCTTCAAAGAGGTCGGTGTCTGGTATGTCTAGCATGGGTGTGGCTTTGGGTTGTTCACTGCTTGGTATCCTAAAGAGCAGGTCTGGTGATACATGCAGCTTACATGCCTTATGGACCACGGTGAACTTGAACTCTAGTAGGAGGATCCAATGAGCTGAGGTTTGTTGACGAGGCAGAGCAGGTTGTAATGATCCACGATCAACATGAAGTGATTACCCAGGGTTTTACCATTGTTGATGATGGGTTTTAGCTTAGTCCTATGTTGGCATAACTTCGGCGGTGGGGTCAAGATTTTGATGGTGGTGCTCGAACTTGTTTCGCCATAATAGATATTAGTTCTCCATTTGCGGGGAACTAGACCCATTGATTCTCCCATGTTGGCTGGCCCAAGAGTAAGTCGAACCCCCTTTTTCTGTGCATGTCAAGGATGACCACCATATTAAGAACTTAACACTTTGAATCCTGATCTCTACCTTCCTCATGATGCCCTTGGGCATCACTTGGTTCTGCCATACGTATGAGAAAGGGTGAGGGCTCCGGGGATGGCATTCCCATCTTAATGGAGCTCCACCGACATGATGTTTACACATGATCCCCTGTGTATGATCACATTGTGGATGGTGCAGCCCACCACATGGACTTGTATGGCTTTTACGTTGTCCATGAAGTCTAATGTTGTTGTCACAACCCTTGGGGGGGGGGGGCTATTATGGGCCGGTGTAGCTTCCGAGTGAGGACGTCATACAATCCTAGAGATAACTGGAGTAACTCAACTAGGGTCATCAACACCTGGGTTTCCCACACTTTTGTTGTGCCTCTTGCCCCTGGGCCTTGTGTGAGTCTCACCTACTTTGCAGTGGCCTCCAGTTCGGCACGCCTTCACGCCCACTGTCCTAGTTCTCCAGGTTTTGTCACCACTTTCTCTTCACTGGATTCCCCGTCATCCTCCACCTTGAGGTCGACTAATGGTCCTGTCTATTGGGCTTGTGACCTCGTAATTATCCTGCATTGTAGCTCTTGTGGTGACAATTCTACATGGTTATAACTTGTGGCGTGGGGGCTGGTGTTGTAGAGGCCCGGATTGGTCCTTCGGCCACCCTTGTGGGCCTAAGCATGTGCGCTTCTAGCATGGGTTTGAGCATCGTGATTTAAGAGCATCAGTACATCAGGTGATGCTTGCTGCACATCTTGTAAATTATCTCCTGGCGTTCTAGCCGTCTGTTCCTGTCGTTGTACCTCTATCGATATGGTTTTGTTCTTGAGATTGTGATCTCTGATTATGGTGGGGCTGGCCACTACTATTAGCCCCGTGCCATTGGCCCTCTAGTTGTCCATGTCCTATCACTCTACGGCCAAGGTAGATGTTTGGGGTAGTGTGTTGTTTATGAGCTCGGTCAATCGGTAATAGTTGTCTATGTGTAGGATCCACAAACATTACACACCTTCCAATATGTGTCCCCACGCTCGATGTACCCTAGTTGGGCAAGGGCGGTAGTTAGACCCTCCCTTTGTGCTGCCGCATTGTGGGTCTCTCTTCGTTTTAATTGCACATGCTCTTTTGCCCCGAATGCCACTCCTTTTTGGTAGGCTTTTGGATGTCCGAGATGTGCTCCTCATCCATGATGGTGTCATTCGCCTCCTCAGCATCCGATTTGTCTTGCACCTTCCTCTCATGGTGTTTCTTGACTTCTCGCCACTCTGCCTTCTTGGCGTACCAAGTAACTTGTGAACATTTGATTGTCATCCAGCCTGATCCATTTGTGGATCTCCATCGTAATCCTTTTCGATACCACATCTTCTTGGTCATGTCGACATGGGCATCCCTTAGTTAGGCGATGTACCCCAACATGCAGACCGTGTATTCATCAATCTACTCTCTCGCTTTCTATTTCAAGCTAGTTAATTTATGGATTACCTTTTCCTCGTTCTTTTCCTCTTGGAAGGTATCCAGAAATGCCCTTTGTAGTCTCACAACGAGCTCCTTCGTTTGCCTCATGGAATCGTATTCATCAGGTGTCTGCCTTTTTATTTAGAGTGCATGAAAATGCACTATGTTTCTTGTGGTTGTCGCTTATGCTTCTCAACTCGCACACATGCTCAAACTTGTGTACATGTTGATTAGTGTCTTTGTCCCTTGCTCCTTAGAATGCGGGTAAGGGCACTATCATTGTACTCTCTTGCATCCAATTGAGCGTGTAGGCTAGTAAGGTCACTAGATTGATCCTATGGTGTCCCATTGAGCATGGGAGGTGCTCCGATCTGGACCCTCTTCAGACATGTTGTAGTCCATGTCCCAGTATCTTACAGGTACCTTTTTCCTCCCTTGGCCCCCCACCCTTTGATTGAGAGTTGGTGACAAGGATGGGTTCCTCCTGATTGTCCCTCGGGGCCCCCTTCATGAGACCAACTTCATGGCTGGTGGTGTGGCATACCAGAACTAGATGGTATCCCCTCGTCCAATGGGTGGCTTGGCAAGACCATGCAACCTTGCGAAATCCCTTCGCGATGTCGAAACATTCATGGCTATTGTGGTGGATTCTTCTCCCCCTAAGATAGTATTTCCTTGTCTCATGGTGGTTGCGGCTCTGTTGTGCGCCCCTGCAGAATCCCCTCTTGTGGTTGGCGTGGTCTCGCTCGCTTGGATGTCAGATTGACAAAATTGAGTGTGTGTGTGCCTATAGATAATGTATAATCTTTAAACTCTCTCTCTCTTTATATATATATATATATCACACACATGTATGTATGTATATATGTGTGTCAGAGTTTTAACCCAAAGGGCCAACACATGACTGCCTAGTGGCCATCCAATGTCATCACCCTATGTGAGCAATGCTAAGTCTCGACCCCAAGAGTCTTGACTCATATGCTTAGTTAAATAGAAGATTTAGAGTTCTACCCTAAGTCCCTATAATGACCATCCCCAAACCCTAGAGGATATCCCGAGTAGACTTTAAGATCCTATCCTATTAGACCTAGACAGACTCATGCCTTAACCCCACAAAGGAGATGTGTCTCACACATACCCTCGTGACAACTAAGGCATCATCACTTACCCCTTGAGGAATCACCCTCATCTTGGCATACAACCTCAAGGGGCTCCCTGAACCATGACTAACCCCTAAGGGTTTGAGTGGCCAAGTCATACCCTAGACCTAGGGCTAGTACTTAGCAAGGACACAAGTGTGTACCATAGACAGACACGAGTGTTCTCTAAGCAAACTCCCTAAGGTTAGGTTTGGATAACCCTAAGTACATGACTTTGCGAGTGCTTCACCAAAGGGCTCCTACTAATAAGCTTAGGTTGTTCAGCCCCTAGATTTAAGGAGAACACTCCCCTAGCCAAGTGTGCCAAAGCACACCTAGTTGGCTCCTAAATGCCAACTCTAGAACCCCTTAGTGAATCTTAAAAAACTGGGTAATGTGATCCTATCAAATAAGATCCCACACCCACATTTGGACATCCCTTGCTTGATGTAGAGGAGGTTGGAGACAAGCCTCAACCTTTGCTTCTTACACATTTTGACAAGACCTTCCAGGCATGGATTCACCAACATTAAGGGTGAGCTACCCTAAAGGTGGGACTTACCCCTATTATCTGAAAGTTAGGCAACATAGGGTTGTACTTTAACAACACAAGTTGAAGCTTGCACCAAGAAGAACAACGAACTTAGTCGTGAACCCAGGAGCTCATGTACTACTTAATTTATGTGATAGAGCCCCCCCCCCCCCCCCATTTTCTTGTTTACATAAGTGCTGGCATTGAATCTCATTCCCAAAAGGGAATATACTTGGTGAGTTAATTAATGACTCATGAACCCCTAAACCCTAACCTAAGGGGTTTAGGGCAACTCTATGATTAGGTTAATCCTAAGGGTGTTTTTACCCATATTCGACATGCTGAACTGGGACATAGAAAACCAGGGTAAGAGTTTTTTAAATGGAAGTGCTAGCTTTACCTAAAGTTTCTTGTAAATACCTAATGACACCCAACCAGACCATCATTAACTATCCAAGTGCACTAATGGACCTGTTTCTTCTATACCTAGGGTTGGGTTCTTAATATGAGTTACTTTACCAGATTTTGTGAGGTTTCTATAGAGGGGATTCCATGGTTGGCATCTGGCAAATCGCCTTTGTGGCATTAAGTAAAAACTCTGACAATTGGTACTGAGTAAGTTTTTTACCGCATTACCAAATCTTCCACAACTAGACACACGAAGAAAGAAGAAGAGGCATGATTCAGAGTCAGGTTCCTCTGAATCAAATTCTTTAGCATATGAAGGTGGTAGTGGTTATATGATATGGAAAGTTATTTTGAGGCTACTTCCATGAGAAAAGAAAAGGTTGCGTGTGCCAAGTAGTTTCTCAAAGGTGAATGTGAATATTAAAACAATTGAAAACACATGAAAGAGAGATCAATATATGCTGGATGACCTTGGGTTGCACTCAAAGTTGCTTCATGGCCAGCTTGAATGAGAAGATGCAAAAGGAAATCTTAAGGTACAAGCCAACAAGTTATCAGGAATGTTAAGAGACAGCTTAAAAGGTTTCTTATGGCATGTTAGAAGACTTGTACAATAAGGGGGAGGAAACAAAACCTAAATCAAGGAGTTTTCCTCCAAAGTTTGATAAAGTTTGATAGACGACCAAATCAATCTTCATCAATTTGAAGTGCAAGTCCCTTTATCGATAATTCCAAGTTTTTAGATACATCAAAACCCATCCAATCTTGGAAACCGTTAGCATTATCACCACCTCACAAGCAAGTTCCAAAATGTCATAATTGTTACAATGGTCATTTCGCTAAAGAATGTCGGGCACCCTCACAACAATAGGGTCATATCAAGGCAATGGTAGAAGAGAAAGTTGTTGAACCAAAAATGTTTAAAGATCGAAAAGATAAGTCAGAAAAGGTAATGTTGTGCTAGACTCAACCTATGTTATTTGGTATTTAAGACAAAATTGACCCTTTGCTATATTTGATAGAAGGATACAAAGGGACCGAGTCCGAATGATGATCAATACTAGAGCAACATACAACTTCATATTGACTAGTCTAACTCATTGATTAAATTTAGATGTAATAAAAAATGTGAAATAAAAATTAATTTTGGTAAAGGTTCTTAAAATACTAAAAATATAACAAAGGCAGTTCCTGTCTAAATCAAAAGTTAAAAGGCTAAGATAGACTTAGTTGTCTTGAATATGACGGGTGACTTTGTTTTGAGTATGGAATGGTTTCATAAATATGTAATTGAAATGAGGGGTTACAGAAATAATTGAATCACGCTTGTAGCATATAAAGGGGATATTAGAAAAATAATGCTCAAGATGGAAACACTAACTGATAAGGATTGGAATTTTATATTTCTCACCTTAACTTAGTTGCGTAAGATGGTTAGACATTGGAAACATGTATTTCATGGTTTTAGATATTAGTGAAGTTAAGATAGAAGATGGTCAAAAATCTATTCCTAAACCTATTTTGAAAGTCTTGAACATGTTTAAGGACGTGTTGTTGGAAAAATTGAGGTGTCGAGGTGTGGACCACATGATAGAGATTCTACTAGGTTCGTCTCCACCAGCAAGAGCCCCATATTGGTTGAATCCTCAAGAGTTAATAAAATTGAAGAGACAGTTGACATAATTGATTGGTCGAGGACACATTTGACCTAGTCAATTGTCATATGAATGGAACGATGCAAATGTGTGTGGACTATCAAGCATTGAACGCAATAATTATCAAATATAAGTATCCTCTTTCACAAGTGAATGATTTATTTAATATGCCATCAAAGCAAAATATTTTCAAGAATAGACTGGAGATCTAGGTACTATTAAATTTGGGTAACAAAGAACCAGTTGTATGCTAAGGAAAGCAAATGTGCATTTATTCAAACCAAAATTGATTTTTTTGGGACACTTAATATTAGGTGGGGAGGTTACCATGGATACAAAGAAAATTCAAAGTTATTACTGAGTGGATGACTTTGAAAGACATGCATGAAATTAGGTATTACCAATAACATATCCCACGAAAAACATTCCATGACATTGGATTCCAGAGTGCCAATGGGTGTTTATCAAACTCAAATAAACTATTCCTTTTGAGCCAGTTTTGCAACTAACCATCTTTGAAGATCCATTTGAAGTAAAGTGTGATGCTTTCGACTTTGGTGTATTGCAATAAAAAGGACATCCAATGTCCTTTTTTCTTCAAGAAGTTGGATGCTGCATAAATGTAATGGCCTACTTATGAAAAAGAGATGTATGCTATTGTTGCTTCCTTAGAGTATTAGCATAATTATCTTCCAAGTCATGGCACTGTGGTTTAGACAAATAGTGTAACTCTAAGGTACTTTAAAACGTAGCCGAAAGTATTACCAAAGTATGTTAGATGACAAGAGAAGTTAGCTCGATTTCAACCTAAAATTAAACATATAGCTAGACAATGTGGTAGCTAATGCACTTAGTAGGAAGAGTCATTTTCATATAATGTCAACATCAGTGTCAACTCTGGTGAATGAATTCATACTCTCAAGACTAATTTGCTAAGGAGGTTTTGAACTTGGTAGCAAAGAGGAAACATGTTCATTAGTTATGAAAAAGATGGTAATATTTTAGCAAAAATAGAAAGTCGAATGGATGCACTCAAACAGGCGCATTTTGCAATACGAGATGGAGGCATAAGACATTGGCTTTGTTGAAATAAATTTTTTATTGGCCGGGTATGATAGACCGTCGATGTTGTCATGTCAACAAGTGAAAAGTCAATTACAAAAACGAGCTAGGAAGTTATAGTATATACTAATTCAAAGAACTTTATCATGGGGTTGCCAAAATCTTGTGGTTTTAATGCTCTCATGGTGGTGATCAATCATTTTTTAAAAGTTGCTCATTTCATTCCAATTATAAAAACAATGAATGCAAAACAAGTAACAAAGTTGTTCTTTCACAAGGTTGTAAGAGTGTGCAGGCTACCAGAAACGATAATCTTATATCGGGATCCTTGATTTACGGGTAAGTTTTGGGGAACGTTGTTTAAGCAATTTGGCAGGATGATGAAGTTCAATACAGCTTACCATCTGCAAACAAATGGTCAAACGAAGAGGGTGAACCAACAAGTCGAGGACTATCTCAGATGCTATGTTCAAGGTTGTCATAGTTTTTACTATGACTCTACCCTTTATTTTGAACGTTGACTGTTGTTACCTATTGTACTATATTGATGGACCCTAGATATAGTAGAAACAGGCCTGTTTAGTGCACTTGGGTATCTAGTGATGATCCGGTCGGGTGTCATTAGGTATTTGTAGGAAACTCTAGGCGAAGCTAGAACTTACCTTCTAGAAACTCTCCCTCGTTTTGACGTTCCAGGTTAGGGTTCTTTGTAAAGTATAGCTTGTCAAAATAAGGGTTATGGACACCCCTAGGGTTGACCTAACCCTAGAGTTGCCCTAACCCCACGCCCTAACCCCCCAGGGGTTAGGTTAGGACAACTCATTTTTTCTAAGGGTTGGCATTTCCGTGCCAGCCCACTTACTCACTTAGAAAAACGGGGGGGGGGCGAGGGGGTAGAGTATGTAGGAGTGAGGGTTCCTGGTTCATGACTAAGCTCGTAACTCTTCTCCCGGTGCAAGCTCTAGCTTGTGTCGTCAAGCACAACCCTCTGTTGTGCCACCCTAACTTCCAAACGACAGGGGTACGTCCCACCTTCAAGGTAACTTACCCTTAACGTTGGCGAATCCATGCCTAAGAGGTCTTGTCAGGATGCACGTTCCAAGAAGCAGAGGTTGAGGCTTTGTCTTCAGCATCCTCCTCCACGTCAAGCTAAGAGCAACACTCACAGCTAACCAGGGCACGTTTGTGTCCTTGTTCAATTGTGGTTATGGTTTCTTGATTGACAGGGTTTCCTTACCAAGTCTTGAGGGATAATTGAGGGGTTCTAAAGTTGGCATTTAGGAGCCATGTTTGTGGCACTTGGTGCAACTCTAGAATCTAAGGGCTATGGCATGATAACCCACATTAGGGAAGGCAATGTCACATGGAGATGTGACACTGGGCTAAATGTCACATAGTACAACACCCGAGGCATGCCCTTTGGGGTTATGTCATGCATGCTTGTACTCGCGCTAGGCTGTTAAGTCTTGGGCATTTGCTCAAGGGAGGTTAGGTCTCATAACTAGGTGTGCTTTGGCTAGGGGAGTGTCCTCTTTGGAATCTAGGGGTTGAACAACTTAAGCTTGTTAGCAAGAGCCTTTTCGTGAAGCACTCGCAATGTCATGTACTCAGGGTTTTCCAAATCTAGCCTTAGGGAGTTTGCTTAGTAGAACACTCGTGGCTGCTTACGATGCACACTTGTGTCCTCACTAAGTACTAGCCTAGGACTAAGGTATGACTTGGCCACCCAAACCCTTAGGAATTAGTCATGATTCAGGGTACCCCTTGTCGCCCTAAAGGGGTTATACTCCTGGATGAGGGTGATTCCTCAAGGGGTAAGTGACGATGCCTTAGCTCTGTCATGGGGGTATGTGTAGAACACACATCTCCTTGATGGGGGTTAGGGCATGAGCCTGTCTAGGTCTTCTAGGGCAAGACCCTAAGTCAACTAGGGTTATCCCTCAAGGGTTTTGGGGGCAAACACTCTAGGGAGTCTTAGGCTAAACCCTAAGTCAACTAGGGTTATCCCTCAAGGGTTCTGGGGGCAAACATTCTAGGGAGACTTAGGCTAAACCCTAAGTCTCCTGTCCACTTGGGCATTAGAGTCTAACCCTAGGGGTCATTGGGGTTGTTCTGGGAAACTTCACATGGTGGTGACGCCGAATGGCCACCTGGCAACCACGTGTTGCCATGTGTTGGCCCTTTGGGTTAAAACTTTAACACAACCCAGTTTGTGGCAGTGTATTCCTAACCACTCCTTGAAGTGCCTAATCGTCTTCAACTCCATTGCCTTGACATGAAAAGGAGAGGTGGGGCTGCTATTGTTAATCTGTAGTTTACCATCAATCACCAAATCAGCCAAGACTTCCATCTCCTCCATCATTGTTCCATTTAAAGACTTCAACTATGTGAGCTTAAAATCATTGTCTACATCTTTTGTAGATTGAACAGACTTAGCCTTCAGTGTCTTACTGGGTTTCTTTGCAAACTTCTCTGAGGGTTCCCCTTCACTTGTTTGCTTCTTCTTTAGTGTTCCTTTTGTAAAGGATTCCATAATCCCCAACCATTTGGCAAAGATCTTATCCTCGGAGCAAGAGATCAACATCATCAAAAAGGATGTTTCCTTCCCGCCCACCTGGGCAAAATCAAATGCAACAATTTCTTTAACTCTCTAAAAATAAAGAGATAGATTAATATACTAGCGAAATACATCCCGCCAACACAATTTACTTACCCGGTAGTTTGAACATTGTTCTTTCCCTGTAGTAGCTCTTTGTGGTTGCTGAAGATTTTCCCATACGGATTGCGTGTGTTTGAACTTCTCCCATATTTTGCTGTTGTAGTGGTTGGTGTCGGCAGCATCCCATTCCGCCAATAACTTATGGTATTGCTCAATTGTGAGATTCAACTTAGCTAAAAACGCCAATCTTTTTGTAAGCTTCTCACGGGTATGCTCAGAAAGTTTTGTTGCAATCATTTTTTTGTTGTGTTCATCAAAAAGTCGTTGGGCTTAACACTTCTTTGATCTACCATTTTTAAATTAATAGGAGCATGCTAAAAAAGACCTAAACCCATTTTCTTACAAGCATATTCTTCAATAAAGTTAACTCTTGAGTTTTCATCTATAAGTGCTCCATTTATCTTATTTCTACCAATACATATTGTGATACTTGGTACATACTCATCATAATCACCTTTCTTTTCATAATGTTTTTACTCGGTGAATTTCATGTCCTATATAAATAAAGATTTTGGGATAATGTTTAAGATTTGCAGAATTTGATTTTAATATATGTGGCAATATGTATTAATTGTCCAATGTGATTGTGATTTCTTGACTCAATGCATTGTCAACCATTGATTCTGCCATGTCATCCTAAATCTGCTTCGCACGAATGCTCTATTTTCTAGGGATACTTTGTTTTATAGAAATATTCTTTTTTTACTGAATATTCCTCCCTAAAATAGAATGAGTTATTTTTAGATCTTTAGGTATATCTATCGGTTGTTTCTTATCACCCAAGATATACTCATGGAGATTTTATTCTTAAAGATGAATGTTCATTTCTTTCATTAATTGCTTGCATATTATTTTATGATGGATACACAAAATTTCCTTCTTTTGCTATGAGGTATTCCTATTTTTTATATCTTTTTTTTTTGTACAAGTTAGTACTCTCATAGTAAGCTGATTTTCCATCTCATTCTTTTTCACATCAATTAATCGAGCTCTAGGCTACATTTAAGAGCATTCTTTAAAGTAAAAGGTTGATTCCTAAGACAATTTGGATAAATATGTCCTTTCTTCCTACATGTATAACAAGTAAGATTAATAAAATTCCTTCTTTGCACTTGTCTTTGTTTATACTCATTTTAATCTCCATATATTTCTTTTCTTAGATAAGAACTTTTTGGTCCTCTGTAGGACGTTTCATTCCTTCCCATATTAGGCTTGTTTGGTGGAGCATAATTAATTTGATTCCTTTCATATAGCTTATCATTTTTGTGTAAGGAGCATCCCTTTTATTATTGAAAGAATTTTTTATTTTTTCTTCATACCAATTCCCAATATTTGCCCCATAATAAAGCTTTGTATTATGAGATGGAAATGTGTTAACAAGAGGTTGTCTCACAAGAAGCAGCATGTCATACTTCTCATTAGCCTTATAGTCCCAAACTCTCTATTTGTTTTCTCTTCTTTTCATAATTTTTTAAATACTTTACAAGATCTTTTTTTTGTCTATTTTATGAATGATCATTGCATAATGCCTATATGGCTTCTACAATCCTTGTTTATACCATTGAAGTAAAGTATATTTCTTAACATATAATTTACATTTCTTTTTATGTTTTTTAAAACAATGTGTATATTCTTTTATAATTTCAATTTTTTCTTGTAGGATATTTTTGAGCTTCTCTAAGTGCTCTTTCAACAACTCATTCTTTTTAAAATATTCTTTAAAAACTTCTGTAACTTTCTCATAATTTTTTCTCACATCTTTCTCTAACTCATAAGACCAATCAAATGCATTTCCTTTTAATGTGTGAGAAACTATAAGTAACTTATTTATATTGCTTACTTTATACAACTTTACAATTTCTTTAAAATGTAACAAGTATCTTTTAAGATTTCCCTTCTTTCATGTGGAAAATATTGGGTACATCAATGTTCTTCCAAACATTCTAGGGAAAAGTGTCATATTAAACATTCTTAGTGGGCCACCTTCCTCTGCACTAAGACATGAACTTCTAGAAGATCCTCCTCCCGGGCTACTATGAAATCTTATTCTCTGAGGAGTTCCTTCCAACTTGTCTTCTTTTGTAATTTGATAATCACTATTGTATATCCTTCACACCTTTAGTGACACTTTTTTTATTTAATTAATGAGTCTTATAAGAGCTTCTTGCCTATCAGCAAGATTTATTTACTTTGCTTTTCAACCTAGTTATTATCTTTCTCTTTTGTTAGAAAGGAATTAGGATTATGATACTTTTAAGGCTCCATCCATCATCATATATGCACGTTGTAACTAAAATGGGCATATCTATAGTCCCATTTCTTAATAATTACCAATTTTAATTATTTAATTAGCATTTCATAATATTAAAGGAATATTCATTTGAATAATATATGTTTAAAGAAAAAATATTCTTTAGAATATATGTTTAAAGACAAGATATTCTTTAGAACATTATATTTTTGTAATTGACCCTTTAATAAATTATAGCATTTATGAACAAAAAAATAATAAATGCATGTTGTAACTAAAATGGGCATGATACATGAAAATGGGAATATAAAATAAATTACTAATTAATATTTAAGTTTTATTTATTATTTAATTATTTAATAAATATGTAATTAAGCCTTAAATATTAATTAATTATTAAATTAATCCTTCATTAACCTTACTTAGTAAAGAATATTCGTATTATTCTTCATTGTAAAAATATTTTACAATAATTAAAAAAATATCAAACATATATTACAACTAAAATCATTTCCTTATTAACATGTTAATTTATTTGTAATTGCTTTCTCCTTAACCATATAGAGAAAATTAATTTCTTCATCTTATCTAAGTCATCACTCTCCAGATTAATTAATTCATTTTGGACAATATCTTTATGTTGTTGCCACTACCTAACACTCTCACGAATGCAGTTAGGAGTTGCCATCCTTATTAATACATAAGCTGTGATAATAACAGGTCCTTGAGTGCATAAAGTTTTATTTAAAAAATGACGTTCCTTAATAATAATATTGTAGAGCGCCCGATTGCTCTCATTTAATTTATAAAATTCAAAATCACGAGAAAGAAAAGCATCATGGTATGTTTTATATGGTGGATATTGCATAAAAGTTTTTAAGATTCTTTTTTCTGAGGCACATATCTAAGCAGTTTACTAGTTCATCCATGGTATTAATATAAGAATATGAGTTGAAAGTGATTGAATGAATACAAGCAATGTTTTGGTTAAGCACAGCCTTTTGAGGAGAGTTGTCTACCACTAAGATATGTGCGTTTTTCATTATTCTTAACTTATTGATCTCCCAATGAAGCCCAATTAATCTTTCATTCTTAAAGAAGTATGGCTTATTTTTCTTTCTTACATCGTAGAATTCGAGAGGTTTATAACATATTCGCTAGTCAAAAATCTAATATTTATGAATCACCTTTTCTGCAACACTACAATGTTTGTTAAGTAAATTCAGCAGCGGTGTTAAATTGTGAAACTGCATGTATAATCAAATCCCCACAAAGCACCCATCTCCTTAATCTTTTAAAAGAGGTCGAACAAAAAATGATATCATGTTGAAATTTACCATGACAATCAAAAATTAAAATATAGTATTAATATTTTATACAATGTATTATACCATGGTTAGACTGCTAAAATTTTATTTGACACCAAAAAATTCTCTATTTGATTCTATTTTTGTACATCATCCTTACAAGATTCAGATATTGGAAGAATTTGTTTAAGAACTAAAGGCAATAAAAATGGTGATGCAAAAACTAAAAGAGTTAAAGATGGTAGTTTAATAACCTTAGCAATAAATTCCTTTTGTAACTTGTCAAGACAAGTGGTCCTCATAGTGACGATGTTTTGAGCTGCATTGTACATTTCTTGCATGAACTCTATCATTCTAACATGTGACACAAGTAATTTTTGCTATAGTACCCCTCTCTTATCTCATGCCACTATTGAGAATCCTTGTCCTCAACTATTTGATTACATCTGTAAAATGATTATTAGTTGGCCTTATAATTACCAAGGTATATTATTTACATTGTTAATGTGTGACCCATGTATGAACTAAAAGCTTCATTAGTCCTTGAGAATTTATTTTATGTACAAATATACACGAAATATATAAAAATGTCTTATGTTATGCTCATTTACAACTATATGTCACTCTAACAACTCATTAACATTTCATCTTCACTGTTACCTTCTAAGCCAAGCAAAGAAGGTTTTAACCACTTAAGAGATCGTTCAACATCTTCGGTTTCTTTAGTTGATGTTTCCATGATCAGTGGAGTAACTGAATGTTTTGTGCTCTTTGAGATAACTTCCGGTGTGATATTTGCTTACTTGCCGATGTATCATGAACATTTGAAACAATTTCTTGTAGGTAGTAATGTTACTCCATAAAGTCTTTAAATCCGACAGCAAACATCTGTAAGGCTTGTCATGATTTGTAGCGTTCTCTTTTATCAAGTTCAACTTGGTTCTCCTCTGCTAAAGAATTGCCATAAGAGAAGGCATTATGGTGATGTTTTTTCTTTCTCGCATTGGCATGCAATAAATTCTTGTCCAAATTTTCCAATGCCTTGAGATATAAAGGAAAGGTGGGGATGCTGTTGTCATCTATAATTTACCATCAACCATCAAATCAATTAACACATCAATCTTCTCCACTATTGTTCCGTTCAGAAGCTTTAACCATGTGTTCTTCTTTCTCGCGTTGTCTACATCCTTCGTAGGTTGAATAGACTTAGCCTTAGGTGTCTTAATGGGTTTCTTTACAAAATTCTCCGAAGGGCTCCTCTTCACTTATCTACTTCTTTTTTAGTGTTCTTTTTGTAAAAGATTCCATGATTCCCACCTATTTGGTGAAGACTTTATCCTCGAGGCAAGAAATTAGCATCATTAGGAAGGATGTTTCTTTTTCGCCCACATGGGCAAAATCAACTACTGCAATTTCTTTGGCTCTCTACACATGGATTAATTAAAAGATTATTATTCTGGTGGGATAAATCCCGCCAAGAATTTTTCTTACCCGGTATTATAATGTAGTACTTTATTGGCTTTTTACACTCCATCTGGATCTTCGTGATTTGTTCTAGTGTTGTCACCCACACTATCTCAGTCCCTTTCTTTCTTTCACAAAATGACATTATGTGAAACAATGTACAAATTGTCGTCATTCATTTTCTTCATGAGCTCATCTACACATTCCTGTAGTTGAAGTTGAGGTTAATGTTACAATACTTAACCCTACACTCATAAATCTTGTCATCCAACATCATTTCCTTGTGGCTTATCGTAGCATGGGATGGCAATGATGTAGCTGATAGAATGACATAAGACTTTCTTTTACAGTCAGAATCAAGATATGTGAATCCCGATTGTAGATGTTCTAGTGTTCTTGACACATTCTTCTTCCAATTGTTTACCCATTGAACAAACATATCATTACGATAATGTTCAATTTGCTTGGGAATCTTCAAAGACTGCCTCTGAAGATTCCCAAGCAAATTGAACGTTATCAGTAAAGAACTTGGGACTAAGTTACCCCCTCAATCTTCCTAATAATGTTGTTCTGTTCTTCATCAATAAGAGTTAGAACGATTGCTTCATTCATGAATCTTCTATAATGTGAAGAGTGAAACACCTACTTGATGGGTATTCAGATCCTTAAAGAAGACATCTAGCTGAATCCCCTTCATAAATGGGTTTTCGTTTAATTGAAGAAAAATTCGATGGTCGACATCATTAGTGAAAACGTGAACATCGTAATCAACGAGCTGACACAACACCCAAGGTTCAAGTTGTATCTGGCCTCCTCCGGATCTAAGAACGTTACATTAAATGAAACAAGATATATGAAACAAGAGCATCGTTCAATCTCCATTTGTAGCTTACTCTCGAATGCTTGACTATTGAATTTACTTTCCATTGTTTTGTTTCTCCACATGATGTGACAGAGATTAATTTGATAACAATTATGGTTGATCCAATGTGCTTCCTGTTTATTTTAAAATATGGCCAAGTCAATTCCAAATTCCCCCTACCCATTTCATCTCCTCCTCTTGTTTTAATGTCACCTCAATGCCACATGTGAATATAAAAATCATACATGAACATTACAAGATTTATAAATATTTTTCTTTGAAGTGGTCAAACTAATTAGATGATGAGATTAATCCTGCCAGTACCGATTAGAAGAGTAATCGTCTTGGCTGGATTAATCTCGCCATGCCCAAAAAGTGGGGGAATTATAATATACAAATAAACATGTACATATAAGTAAAGGTGTGTGTGTGAGAGAGAGATAAAAAACTTATATATACTAATACACTAGTACATTCATATACACCCTTCATTGTTTCAGAGAGAAGTGAGTAGGATTAAGTGTCCAAAGCTCACATTTATGATAGTGCAAAAAACACACATCATTCAGTTCTAACACTACCACAAATGTGAACTTTGGACAGTTTTACAGGTTTTATTGACTTTCACTCAAAATATTATAATAAGATTATAAAAGTAATAAGAAGAGATAAAGAACTTCTATATACTTATACATAGGTACATTCACATACAGGGTGGCGAGATTAATCCCGCCACCCTTCTCCATATCGAAGAGAAGTTGGCATGATTAATTTCACCCACCATTCT
This sequence comes from Selaginella tamariscina, assembly GCA_003024785.1. Taxonomy (NCBI): domain Eukaryota; kingdom Viridiplantae; phylum Streptophyta; class Lycopodiopsida; order Selaginellales; family Selaginellaceae; genus Selaginella; species Selaginella tamariscina. The sequence goes on from PUQB01000734.1 coordinate 28,919, forward strand.
AAGAGGCAAGGAAGGGTGGCAGGATTAATCCTGCCACCACAACCATACCTCCTAGAAAAAGAGAGTTATATGTACAGATACACATGCACATATAAATACACGTGTGAGTGAGAAAAAGATAAAGAACTTATATATACTAATATGCATGTACATTCACATACAGTGTGGCAGGATTAATCTCACCACCCTTCTCCATCTTAGAGAGTGGTGGAAAAGGGTGGCAGGATTAATTTAGCCACCCTTCTAGGAAGCAAGGAAGGGACGGCAAGATTAAGTCCGGCCACCCTTTTAGGAGGCAGGGAAAGGGTGGCAAGATTAATCTCGCCCACCAAGTAAAGAAGGGGTGGCAGGATTAATCCCGTCACCACTTCCTTACCTTAAGCATGTGTATGTCTGACAAAAAGAGAAATATAAAGAACTTACAAAATACAAATAAACATGTATATATACATACAGTTGTGCGTATGTGTGAAAAAGAGAGATAAAGAAATTACATATATACAAATACACATATACATATACATTCAAGAGTGTGTGTTTGAGAGAGAGATAAAGTAATTATATACATACAAATACACAGGTACATACACATACAATTTATATGTGTGTGTAAGAAATAAATAAATAAATTATATTATACAAATATACACATATATATGTATATGTATATATAGGAGTGTGTGTGTGTGCAAGATATAGATAAATAAAATATAGTATACAAATACACACACACATATATATGTATATGTATATACAGGTGTGTGCAAGTGATAAATAAATAAATCATAATCATATACACACACATATATGCACGTTGTAACTAAAGTGGGCATGATACGTGAAAATGGGAATATAAAATAAATTACTAATTAATACTTAAGTTTTAATTATTAATTAATTATTAATTAATTATATTAATATGTAATTAAGCCTTAAATATTAATTAATTAACAAATTAATCCTTTAATAACCTTACTTAGTAAGGAATATTCCTAAAATATCTTAAATATTCATATTATTCTTTGTTCTAAAAATAATTCACAACAATTAAAAAATACTATCAAACATAATTACAAATGAAATCATTTCCTTATCAACATGTTCATTTTTTATAAATACTTTCTTACTAACCATACAGAGAAATCTCCTCATTTTGTCTAAATCATCACTCTCCGAATTAATCAAATCATTTTGGTCAATATCTTGATGTTGTTGCCACCACCTAACACTCTTACGAATGCAGTTAGGAGTTGCCATCCTTGTTAATACATAAGATGTGATAAGACCAGGTCTGCATAAAGGCTCATCTAAAAATTGACGTTCCTTAAGAATAATATTGTAAAGCGCCCGGTTACTATCCTTCATTTTATAAAACTCAAAATCACGAGAAAGAAAACGTCTGGAAATGTTTGATACGGTGGATACTGCTCACAAAATTTTCGAGATTCTTCTTTCTAAGGCACGTATCTAAGTAGTTCACTAGCTCATCCATGGTATTGGTATCAGAATATGGGTCGAAAGTGATTGGATGAATACAAGCAATGTTTTGGTTAAGCATAGCCTTCTGAGGAGAGTCGTCTACCACTAAGATATGTGCGTTCTTCATTATCCTTAACTGATTGATCTCCCCATGAAGCCCAATAAATCTTTCATTCTTGAAGAAGTATGGCTTGCATTCCTTTTCCTATATTGTGAAATTCGAGAGGTTTATAACATATTCGCTGGTCAAAAATCCAATCTTTACGAATCACCTCTTCTGCAACACTACAATGTTTCCTAAGCAAATTCAGCAGCGGTGTCAAGTTGTGAATCTGCATGCATGACCAAATCCCCACAAGTGCACCCATCTCCTTAAGCTTTTGAAAGAGACGGTTCAACCCTGGACGAAAAATAATATCATATCGAAATTTACCATGACAAGGAATGAAATCTCCTTGTTTGATTTCTTTTTTCCTATCCTCGGGCCTTTGTCGATGAAGCAGAACACCATTGACATCCAACAACACAATATGGCCATGGGTAACATGGGGTAGTGTTGCCTCTTGAATGCTTTGCAACTCACTTGTTTGCTCCCTTTCACATTTATCTGTTGACACTATATCGTTGCCTATCCCTTTATCATTTAATTGTACATCATCCTTATAAGATTCAGATATTGCAGGTGCTGAAGAAAGTGATTTAGGAACTGAAGCTAATAAAAATGATGATGAAAAAACGGAAGTGGTCCCCATGTAACGATGTTTTGAGCTGCATTATTATCCATTTCCTGCATGAACTCTGTCATTCTGACATGTGGCACAAGAAATTTTCGCCAAACCCCTCTCTTACCTTATGGCAATGCTGAAAATCCATGTTCTCAACTATTTCATTACATTTGCAAAATGATAGTTAGTTGGCCTTATACTTATCAAGGTATATTATTTACCTTGTTAATGTGTGACCCATGTTTGAACTAAAAGCTTCATTAATCCTTGAAAATTTATTTTCTGTACAAATATGAAATATACAAAAATGCCTTATGTTACACTCATTTACAAGTATTCGTCACTCTAAGCATTCAATAAAAATTGTTCTTCGCTATTACCTTCTGAGTGAAAAGAAGAAGGTCTAAGCCGCTTGTGAGATGGTTCATGATCTTCCGTATTTTCTGTTGATGTTTCCATATGTGAATGTTCTGTACTCCTCGACATAACTTCCGGTCCAATTTTTGATTGAAGTTCGTCCTAAGACTCCGACATTGAACCAGATTCGTCTTCAGAGCTATCGCACTTCTCAGGAGGGAACTTTCTCAAATACTCCTTTATGGATTCGTTGGGGTACTCAGTTGAGAACCTATCTATCCACTTGTTCATCCTCAACCATGGTCTTATCCTTTTCAACGGCAACACACATGTATGCCGAAGGTAACACTCCTTCAAGACAGACCCCCTAGTGCAGTAGTCAAAAACCCATGCATCACTGTGAGGACCCCTGATCAAGTTGACGATGCTCCGTGCCGCTTGACTTGTAATGTTTGGATAACGGACATTGCTGAATACGTCCGTCTCACCTATCAGTGTATCGGATGGAGGTTCAGGCCTGTTGGAATGCAAACAGATGCCTGGCAAGAATCAACATCATTAGAAAGGATGTTTCCTTCCCGCCCACCTGGGCAAAATCAACTGCTGCAATTTCTTCAACTCTCTGAAAAAAAAGACAGATTAATATACCGGCGAAATAAATCCCGCCCAGACAATTTGCTTACCCGGTAGTTCGCAGATTGTGTATTTCCTGCAGTAGCTCTTTGTGGTCGCTCAAGAGATTCCCACACGAATCGCGTGTGTTTAAACTTCTCCCATATTTTGCTGTTGTAGTGGTTGGTGTCGGCAGCGTCCCATTCCGCCGATAACTTATGGTATTGCTCGATTGTGAGATTCGGCTTAGCTAAAAACGCCGATCTTTTTGTCAGCTTCTCACGGGTATGCTCGGAAAGTTTTGTTGCCATCGTTCCTTTGTTGTGTTCATCGAGAAGTCGTTGGGCTGCCGTTATTGTGTGCTGGCCACTAATGATGTAGTACTTGATAGATTTTCTATTCTCCGTCTGAATCTTCATGAGTTGTTCTGGTGTTGTGATCCAGACTTTGTCAGCGCCCTTCCTTCTTTCATAGTATGGACACAAAACAGCATTATGTGGAACGGTATAAGAATTGTCGTCCTTCATCTTCTTCATGAGCTCAGCTACACGTTCCTGGTTGAGTGGCCTGTAATTGAAGTTTGAGTTGACGCTGCAATATTTAACCCTACAAGGATAAATCTTTTCATCCAACATCATTTCCTTGTGACTTATTGCAGCATGAGATGCCACAGGTGCAGCTGACAAAACGATTGATGATTTTCTTTTGCGATCCGAATCAACATGTGTGATCCCGACTGCAGCTGTTCTAGTGTTCTCGGCACTCTTCCAGCTCCCGAAGCTTCCTAAGCAAATTGAACGTGATCTGTAGAGAACCTAGACCAAGCCACCTCTCAATCTCCCTTATGATGTCGTTGTGTTCTTCTTCAATGTGAAGAGGGACGATTGCTCCACTTGTGGATGTTCTATATTGTGAAGTAATCTCTGCTGAAAATACACCTACTCGATGAGTCTGAAGATCTTCAAAGTAGACATCTAATTGGATCCCCTCCATAGATGGGCTTTCGTTGAGCTGAAGAAGAACTCCACGGTCAACATCATTAGTGAACACGTGAACATCATTATCCACAAGTCGACAACACCACCCGAGATTATTGTTATAACTGGCGACCTCTGGATCCGAGAACGTGACATTGGATGGAACAAGGCATATCTGTCGAGAATCGTCCAATCTGGGTTCGCAGCCTGCTTTCGGGTGCTTGACTAGCGAATCTACTTTCCATTGTTTTGCTTGTTCATGAGATGTGACAAGGTTAATTTGACAGCAACCATGGTTGCTCCAATGCGCTTCCCATTTATCTTAAAATATGGCCAAGTTAATTCCAGAATCCCCCTGCCCATCTCTTCTCCTGCTCTCGTCTTCAATGTCACCTCAATTCCACATTTATATACAACAGTATTTAATTCTTCAAGCACATATCCGAGTATAACAGATTTTATTTTAATTCTTACCCTGAATTTGACGACGACTCCATACTAATCACTGAATCTCCTTATTTGATTAAATCGTCCTTCTGCAAAATAATACACTATGAATACAATTTATATAAAAACGCATAAACACTTGTCTAAACCCGAATATACAAAAATAATACACTGATAAATTCACATACACCTGAAAGAAGTGGACAAGATTAACTGTCCGAAGCTAACATTTGTGATAGTGCAAAAAATTGATAACATTTGGTTTTAGAACCACCACAAATGTGAGCTTTGGACAGTTATACATGGTTTACTGGCTTTTACTCAAAATATTATGATAAGCAAAATTTATGATAAGATGATAAAAGTAAACAAAATGAGATATGCAACTTATATATAGTCATAAATATATATATTCACATGGAAGGTGCGGCGGGATTTATCTCGCCACATCTTTTATGCCTCCTAAAAGAGTGGGCGGGATTAATCTCGCCACCTTTCTGGAGGCCCTGAATGGGTGTGCGACATTAATCCCACCACCTTTCTCGTTCTCAGAGAGAATTGGGCAAGATTTATTTCTCACACCCCTTCAGGGGCTCCAGAAAGGCGGCGGATTAATCCCGCCCACCATGTAAGGCATGGTGAAATTAATCCCACCACCCTTCTCAGTTCCCTCCATTGGTATTTTGTAAACCTTCTCCGTCTCAGACAGAGTTAGTCGGGATTGATTCAACATACCAATGAAGGAAAAAAAGAAGGGTGGCGGATTAATCCCGCCACTGGGCATAGAAGGTTCGGAGAGATTAATCCCGCCGCCCTCTCGTAAATCATGCGCTCACACATATATTGGCTGCGAGATTAATCCCGCGGCATTTTGAACAGGGATGGGTGGGGGCGGATTAATCCCGCTTATATCCTGCAGAAGTGCCTAAGTGGCGGGATTAATCCCGCCGCCCTCCGCGAAGGGCATGAGCGTGGGGCAAGATTAATCCCGCCGTTTGTCCTGCGTGAATTCCCTAGGCGGCGGGATTAATCCCGCCCACCATGTAAGGCATGGTGAAATTAATCCCACCACCCTTCTCAGTTCCCTCCATTGGTATTTTGTAAACCTTCTCGTCTTAGACAGAGTTAGTCGGGATTGATTCAACATACCAATGGAGAAAAAAAAGAAGGGTGGCGGGATTAATCCCGCCATCGGGCATAGAAGGCTCGGAGAGATTAATCCCGCCGCCCTCTCGTAAATCATGCGCTCACACATATATATTGGCTGCGGGATTAATCCCGCGGCATTTTAAACAGGGATGGGTGGGGCTGGGATTAATCCCGCCGCTTATATCCTGCGGAAGTGCCTGAGTGGCGGATTAATCCCCGCCCTCCGCGAAGGGCATGAGCGTGGGGCGGGATTAATCCCGCCGTTCATGTCCTGCGTGAATTCCCTGGGCGGCGGATTAATCCCGCGCCTTACGCGCAGGACATATCATGCAGACTCTTCGGTTAGCCTTCCGTGCAGGATCTTTCATGCAGGCTCTTCGGTTAGCCTCATGAGCGGCGGGATTAATCCCGCCGCCCATCCCCTGTAAATGCCCTGCGCGGAATCCGGCGGGATTAATCCCGCCCATTAGGGCCTTCACACAGGCCATTGCCGAGATAAATCCCGCCGCATTCCGCGCAGGGCATGGGTGGGCGGCGGGATTAATCCCGCCGCCATGGCCCAACCATATAGCGGCGGGATTAATCACCGCTCGAGGGGCTTAGCGTGTGTGCGAGAGATAAAATTAATAAATAAAAAAATTATACAGATAAAACACACACATATATATATGTGTATATATATGTATATATATATGTATGTATGTATGTATGTATAGGAGTGTACGTGTGTGTGCAAGAGATAGATAAATAAATAAAATTATACAGTACTGGTACACATAATATATGTGTGTATATATGTACATAGGTATATATATGTGTGTATATGTATATCGTGTGTATGCGTGTGAGCGAAACAAATAAAATCATACAGATAAACAACACACACACACACATATATATACACAGGAGTGTGCGTGTGTGTGCGAAAGATAAAACTAATAAATAAATAAAATTATACAGATAAACACACACATATATATGTGTGTATATAGATATATAACCCATAGAGAAAGAAGAGAGTCTGTGAATATATAAGCATATATATAAACTAGTGTTGTATACTATTTGTTAATATGCATTGATTATATTATATATATATATATGTAAAGCAGTGTGCGTGTGTGTGGGAGAGATAGATCAATAAAAAAAATTATTTAAATACTGGTACACATAATATATGTATGTATATATGTATATAGGTATATATATATGTGTATATGTATATTGTGTGTATGCGTGTGTGAGCGAAACAAATAAAATCATACAGATAAACAAACACAACACACACATATATACACAGGAGTGTGCGTGTGTGTGCGAGAGATAAAACTAATAAATAAATAAAATTATACAGATAAACACACACATATATATGTGTGTATATAGATATATAACCCATATGAATATATAAGCATATATATAAACTAGTGTTGTATACTATTTGTTAATATGCATTGATTATATTTATATATATATATATATATATGTAAAGCAGTGTGCGTGTGTGTGGGAGAGATAGATCAATAAAAAAAATTATAGATACTGGTACACATAATATATGTATGTATATATGTATATAGGTATATATATATTGTGTATATGTATATCGTGTGTATGCGTGTGTGAGCGAAACAAATAAAATCATACAGATAAACAAACACACACCCACACACACATATATATACACAGGAGTGTGCGTGTGTGTGCGAGAGATAGATCAATAAATAAAATTATACACACTCCTATACATATATACATACATACATATACACACACACACACACACACAGATCTCACCTGTGTGCACAGCCGCCGCCTCTTGAAACCCTAAGAATATACCTAAACCCTAAAGGAATTAAATATATATATTAACCCTAATAGAATATTCCTTTGAGAATATACTTAAACCCTAAAAAGAATAAAATATAGATTCGCCCTAAACGAATATTCTTTCATTATATTATTAGCGCGTGCGTGTGTGGTGTATCACATACACCCCAAAAATATAAATCATGCAGGGATTTAACATGTGTGTGTCCATGAGAGTGTTAAAGTTTCATGTGTATCAATACATATACACACATAGTTTTATACACATAGACATACATACATATTAGTACATAATATTAGAGACACAGTACATATTATGGATCATATTGTGTATGTTTGAGAGAAGAGAGACAGTACATATTAACATGGATCATGCATGGTGTGTATGCATGAGAGAAGAGAGAGAGTGTTAAAGTATTAAATTCATACACATTGCATATATTAATACACATATATATATACACACGTGTATACACACAGACATACATACATATTACATGGGTTTAGGGTTTAGGGTTTAGGGTTTTGGATTTAGGATGGATCATGCATGGTGTGTATGTATGAGAGAAGAGAGAGTGTTGAAAAATTATTTTTGTACACATTGCATATATTAGTACACATATATACTTACACATATTATACACAGATATACATACATAGTATATGAGAGAAAGAGACAGTACATATTATGGATCATGCATGGTGTGTATTATACACACAGACATACATACATATTAGTACATAATATTAGAGAGACCGAGTACATATTATAGATCATGCATGGTGTGTATGTTTGAGAGAAGAGAGACAGTACATATTAACATGGATCATGCATGGTGTGTATGTATGAGAGAAGAGAGAAAGTACACATATATACATACACACGTGTATACACACAGACATACATACATATTACATGAGTAAATTCATTGTGTTACATATTAGGGTTTAGGGTTTAGGGTTTAGGATGGATCATGCATGGTGTGAAGAGAGAGTGTTGAAAAATTATTTTTGTACACACATGTATACACAGGGTTTAGGGTTTGCTCCCAACAAGCTTAATATAAATATTACACATGTAAATTCAATGTGTTACATACACACAGATTGAGTACATATATCATACATGCGTTGAACATGATGTTTTCAATAAAGAAGCAACATATTTCTTCAGTTTGGTTTAGGGTTGTGCATGTGTGTGCATATGTGTTTTTGTAAGTTCTTGTAATGCGTGTGTAAATTTATGATTGTGTTTATATATGTGTGCAAAACAAACATCGAATAATTAAGAAAATAATATTAATAAACACACTATGAACATATTTTAAATTATACATAATAATATATGATTTTATCTAATATATAGCCATATATAGTTTTAATAATATATTAATTTAATATTGATAAAAAGGTTTAACATTGAAATATTCTTGAAATAATAAGAAATTAATTGAGAAAATCCCATTAATATATACAAATGTAAATTAAGTACTCAAATAATTAACTAAATTAATTATCATAATCATGTTTAATATTGGAATATTCTTGGAATAATAAGAAAATAATAAAGAATATCCCATTAATATAAAGAAGATTAATTACTCAAGTAATTAAGGAAATGATATTAATATACACACTATGAACATATTTTAAATTATACATAATAATACATCATTTTATCTAATATATAGTCATATATAGTTTTAATAATATATATTAATTTAATATTGATAATAAGGTTTAACACAGGAATATTCTTGAAATAATAACAAATTAATTGAGAAAATCCCATTAATATATACAAATGTAGAATAATTACTGCAATAATTAAGAAAATAATTTAATTATGATAATCAGGTTTAATATTAGAATATTCTTCAAATATTAATAAAATAATAAAGAATATCCCATTGATACTAGGAAATGAAAATAAATACTCGAGTAATTAAGAAAATAATAATAATAAAACTATGAATATATTTTAAATGATACATAATAATATATCAATTTATTTATTGTATAAGTATATATTTATATATATATAATATAAATATACTTGAATACTAAGAATGTAGAATATAGTCTAAAATTTCGTAATATTAAACAGCTTGAATCACTTGAATAACATTAAATGCAATTTTAAAATACTCATTGGAACTGGAGAGTATATATGTCAGAGTGTCGGATATTTGTGTCAACTCATCTTAAATTTTATTTTCTGTTCTTTTTAAAAAATTTGAATTTCTGACATATGTATTGTCGGTCTGACATGTAAATTTGAAAATGCATTTAATTTCCCACTCAAATTCAGATCTGGTTCTTTCTCCGGCAAGGGTTTCTTCATTTCTGTATTTTTCACTCTTTAGATCTTCTTTTTTCTTCATAGTGATCATCTCAGGAGCGAGATTAAATTGGGTGCTATTCTTTATAGGAAAGCACGGCGCCTTCAGTGCTGTTTACAAGTAAGTATTATAAACAAATTTAAAAATACTTATAAAGATTCACTCTCTTACATTCTCTCTTAAAATTACAATTTAGGGGTTTAGGAATGCATTAGGATTATAATATATTCCGTTAGGGATTTATCCCGTTTAAATATCCTTTTAACTTAATATTCTAGGTTAACCGGGGCGGCGGGATTAATCCGGCCATTTCTTTTTCGCCTCTTCGAAGAGGTGGCGGGGATTAATCCGACTCTCTCCGACGAGGAAGAGAGTCGGTGGGATTAATCCCGCCGGACTCCCCCCGAGGAGGAAGAGCGCGGGATTAATCCCGCCGACTCTTCCGTCGGGGGAGTCCGGCGGGATTAATCCCGCCGACCGTTCTCCGGAGGGTCGTGGGCGGGATTAATCCCGCCCATCAGTTGTATTAATCAAACATGAGATATTATCTCTAAACATAATTATGTATTATTGCATATGCATATTATTAAGTAACCGTAATTCAGATTTCTTAAAATATTGCATAAACAGATATCATAAATAATACAATTATTTATGTGCAGGACAATATGTTTAATACTGGAGATAAAGTATGTCTTCTTCGGAACAACGAGATAGTTGGCACTGGAACTGTGGAAGTTCGAGATAATAATGCATCATGTCACAATATTGCCCAAGGATCTTGTGTGTACGTATGGGTGAACACCATTTACAAGCATGTTGAGGTTCTGGGAATGGAATTTGAGGAGGGTTCTCCTGTATTGTGGAATTTGGATGAAGTCAAGGCTGACACAGAATATGCAGAGTCACAAACAAATAGTAGCACGAGTTTACCAGATGATGGCTTGCCTGCTGTGATGGATGAGGTGATTCTCTTTCTTCGTGAGATTGAAGTCGGAAGAGGCATCATCACAGCTATAAATCCAATGGAAGCAGTGTCAGAAGAGAAACTAGGGTCCGACTTCGTGGGTGTAGTTGTGACAGAGGTTTCACCTAATGGCACATTGTATCCTGGATCCCTCGTGAGGTGGCGAACATCTGAATTAAGACGGCAAGATGGTTCAACATATTCTGGGTTGGATTTCAATAATAACAACCCGGAAGAACAACTCATATTTGAAGAGGTTCCTTGCATTGGTCCTATTGTAAGAAAAAGGCGATTCATGGGTTGTAGATCTTCCCCTGCAAGTTTCAGCAAGAGGGTAAAGATGGATCCTACATCTTCCGAAAGTGTTACGAGCATTTCCACGATTGACTGTTGCAAGAAGAAGTGTTGTCAGATGGCAGACCGGAATGAAATTACCCAATGTAGACATGTCTTTCGTATGCTCACCCAAAAGCAAAGGCATGAGTTTGTATATGCTGCACTAACTGGGTGTATTGATGGAATGGCCTCGGACACAGGTTATCAGAGTACATCCATGGTATTTAATAAGGTGGCCATCTGCTTCAAAGCTTGGTACAGTATATACGGGATCCCAAAGACCACGTTCTACCGTCGGAGGGATGAGTGGCTAGATGGAGCGCGAACCTCAGTTCATGGGAACACTCGCTTGGTCAAAACCCGCTCTCACATCATGGCAGCCATAGAGATACTCAAGGCTTTTGTGGAAGCAAATGCAGACAGGATGCCTCACAAATGCCGAACCACAAATGCAGGGGTCAGGGAAAATCTCAAGGTTTTGCCTTCAATCTACACTCAATTGAAACTGTGTGAACATGTGAACAAGTGCCTCAGTTTGATGGGGCTCCAAGCAATCTGCACTGGTACCTTCAACAACATATGGAATACTCATTTTAAGGATGTGGAGATTGCAAAACACTCTAGCTTTTCAAGTGTGACACTTGTACATCATTGAAGGCTGCAGAGGCTTGTGCAAAAACCTTGGTGGAGATCACTACCATTCAAAGAAGATGGAGGCCCACATGATTGCACAACAAACTTGCCGGTCTCAGTACTATGCACACCGCATGCTTTCTGTGTCACGCCCATCAGAGTACCTGTGCTTGATCCATGACAAGATGGATCATTCAAAGACCAGCATTCCAAAGCTCTTTGCAACACCAAAGTGCCTTGGAAATGTCATGAAACTTCCGATTTCATTGACAGGTGTGCTAACACATGGACACGGTTGTGAGTCATATGGACACTTTTCACTTCCACATTGGTCTAGCGACTCCAATTTCACTATTGGGTCGTTAGCCATGTGTTTCAGAAACCTTGAAGCCCACTCACAGACAAGTCCTATCAGTGATCTCAAAGTGAAGAAACAACACCTTCAACCTTTACATAATGCTCTCATGAACACGTCTGCACTTGAGGCTACTTGGGAATATGAGAGGCATTGTCAACCTGCACAAAAACAGATGGCCCTGTTGAGAGTTCAGGTTCAGTGGAGGGATCTAGCTCAAATAGTGTACATGTGTCCTCAACATCAAATAAGCTTCCTCGTCATTTGCTTTTACAGATGGATAATTGTGCAGGCGAGAACAAAAATAGGTAAATCATTTTACTTAAGGGTTTCTCAAGCTCATACTTACTTTTATTTTCTAGATATGTGCTAGCATACTTGTCAATGCTTGTTGCCAAAGGTGTGTTTGAAACAATCACGCTCAGTTTCCTTATGGTTGGTCACACTCATGAAGATATTGATGCGTTCTTCAGCAAGGTCTCCAACTCTACAAAAAGGACAAGTGCACTTACCTTACCGCATATGATGAATCTTTTTGAAAATTGCATCTCCAAAAAAAGTTGTGCTTTGCTTGTGACTGAGGTGCCAGACTTCAAAAAATTTCTCAAGGAGTATATAAAAGAAGGGAGTGATTCTTTAGTTGGTCACCTTGTGCCGCTACAATTCTTTTTCTCCATACGAGATGGTATACCTATTATGCAGTACAAGTTACGGCCATCAGAGCAGGAGTGGTTACCGAAAGAGGGCTTAATGCTCTTCAAAAGTGGAGAGGATGGAAAGCCACTTCTCCCAGAAGGACAACCAGACCCTATTCCATTGAGTGCCCAGCTCAAGGAACAAGAGGTTATTATTGATGGCATCAAAAAATATGTGGCATGGGTTCAAAAATCGATGCCAAAGAATTCTGATAAGGCAACTGGTTACTCAGAACTATATAAGCATGTGGTCAACTATTGGGAGACTGTTGTTCGAGAGTTGGAAGGGCCTACTGTCACAAGTACAGAATTGCAACACCCTTTCTGGCCTAAAACAAGGTGGCGAGAGGAGATTGAAATGACATCACTGAGCACAGACGACATAGAAGCCAGTAGTGATGTGGAAGTGCAAACCCCACACTTTGTTGGACAAAGGAACCAAAAACCTAAAGCATACTTTGATTGCTGCAAGGATCTTCAAAAACTAATGATGGTTCTCATTACTCCAGATGCGTCATATAATCAGCCTATTTGGATGGGTCAAATTATCGACACACCTGAAGTAATCACAAAAAATAGTATTGTTAAGGTTGCATGGTTCAAACCACAAAAAAGGCGACACGAGAAGGAGAGCGAAAGATATAATGGATGCCTAGAGAAAACATGGTCTCCCAATCAAAAAGACCCAGCATGTTTTATAAATGTTAAATCCATTCGATATGGGTGGATGTCAAGAAGCGTTGATAAAGTCACGATTAACAAAACTGCAAGGGAATGTATGTTTTCTGAAGCTTAAAGCAATTACAAAATTATAAAATATCATATATTTAATATTCATAATTATTATAAACTCTTTAATAATAGTACCAAATTGTATACTTAACTATATAAATTTAAAAAATGATATGGAAGATTGACTATATTATTATAGGATTTTATATATATATATTATACTACAAATTTTTAATTAATAATGTTATATTTAAATATTAATATTTTAATAACAACATCAATATTTATATAATGTACCTCTTATGCTCTTCCTTAATTGTTATATTAGGCAATTTATATATATTATATAATTTACTTTTATAATGTTATTAATTTTTGTTCAATGAATGCTATAATTTATTAAAGGGTAGAATACAAAATAGAATATTCTTTTTTAAAACATATTTCTAAAGAATATTCCTTTAATATTAGAAAATGCTAATTAAATAGCTAAAATTGCTAATTATTAGGAAATGGGACTATAGCCATGCCCATTTTAGTTACAACTTCATATATGTATGTATATATATATGTGTGTGTATGTGTGCGTGCAAGAGATAGATAAATAAATTATAATATACAGATATTATTGTATATGTTGTGCAAAAAATAGATAAATAAATATACATACATATACACACATATAAATGTATATGCGTATACACGAGTGTGCATGTGAGAGAGAGATTTAACCTTGCTGCATCGCCACCCTAAACCCTATTTTCATCGCTGCGCCTTCTTACACTACCATGCCTTTTGGCTTTCTTGTGAGAGTGGATCTATGAATCTATGGTGCCATTGCTCTCAAATCTTTCGCCGCCTCTCTCCTCCACCACCCTGTATACATGTGTGTATGTATATATGTACTAATGTATGTAATGTTTGTAAAATTAATTTTTCAACACTCTCTCTCTCCACACACACACACACCATGCACGATCCATATGTACTAACGTGACACATTCAAATATGTACAATATGTGTATATATGTGTGTATGTATGTATTGTGTGTACGTGAAAACTTAACACACTCACAGACATACATATGTTAAACCCTTGCATGATCTATATTATTTATGTGTATGTGATACACCCACACACCTACACACACAAACACTATAAACTTATTGATAATATAATGAAAGAATATTCGTTTATGGTTAATATATATGATTGATCCTAGGGTTTAAGGTATATTCTTAGGGTTTTACACATACATACATACATATTACATGTGTGAATGTGTTACATACATTACACATAGTACATATGGATCATATATGTGTTTAACATAATGTTTTCTATAAAGAAGCAATAGATCTCCTTAGCTGAGCATGGTGACCTAACGATGATTATTCCAAATCAATCATTTATCTCGGTATGCCACATAGGCGATAAGATAATATGTAAGTTAAAATTAAAATTATATAAACATTATCATTACTAGACATACGATCACTGTCACATATCAATGATTACTTTTAATATCTATATAAAAGTCTATTATTCTTATAAAAATACATAAGAAAACATGCATAAAAAATTGTTTATAGTCAAGTAGTTATTATATCACAAATCATTCTACTGATTTATAAATTAGTTTTAAAAATTTATTTTAAAAATGCAATTTATAATTTGATCATGCATTAAAATTGTGTACATATATTTGAATTTTACCCTATTGTAATTTAAAATGACATAGTGATATTAAAACATATTTTAAAGCAATTATAACACATAATATATATAATGTATATTATATAATCTTTAAGACATGGAAATGCACATTTTAATAATATTTAATATACATTTACTTTTAACCTTAAACATAAATTTATGGTTTAGGGTTTAAACCCTAAACACTAAGCCCACATGTGTTGAATCTATAAATATTTTGTGTGTGTATATGTAAGCCCCAGTGTAGAGTGTGTAATGATAAATGCTTGGTTTAGGGTTTAAACCGTAAACCCTAAATACAAAGCTAGATGCTAAACCCCTAACATTATTTATATTGTGATCCACTCGGGCGTGTGTATGTGTGTGCATGTGTTCCTATGGATGTTTTTAATGTGTGTGCATGTATATGTAAATTTTTTAATGTGTCTATATATGTGTGCAAAAGAAACATTGAAATAAAGTGAAAATAATAGTAATATACACACTATGAATATATTTTAAATAATACATAATATGCATCATTTTATCTATTGTATAATTATATATAGTTATAATAATATATACTAATTTAATAATGATAATAAGGTTTAATATTGGAATATTCTTAGAATAATAAGAAAATCTCATTATAAACAAATGTAGAATAATTATTCGAATTTCATATAATTATATAGCTTGAATCACTTATTAATGTTAAATGTATTAAATACAATTTTAAAAAGCATTGAAATCTGTGCAATATTGTTAAAGAGTCGGTCATTTATATTAATTTATCTTAAATTTCTTATCATATCAAAATGTCATAACTTTTAAATTTTGACATAACTATTGTCAGTCTGACATGTAAATTTGAAAATACTTAATTTCCCACTTAAATTCAAATCTGTATCTTTCACAAGGGTTTTTTTATTTAAAACATTTTTTTTCTTTAGGTCTCCTCTTTCCACTGTAATGCTTAAATTAAGAGTGACACTAAATTAAGTGTTATCATTTATAAAACAACACGCTGCCCTCTGTGTTGTTTACAAATATTATAAATAAATTTAAAACTACTTTTAAAGACTCACTTTCTTACACTCTTTATTAAAATAAAAATTTAGGGTTTATATAAATAAATTTACATTTCTATAGTACTTATATGATTTTGGAATCCATTAAGATTATACTAGAATCCGTTAGGGATTTATCCCATTTACACATCCCCTTTACCTAGAATTCTCAATTAGCCGAGGTTTTTAAAGAGAACAGGGAAGGGGTGGTGAGAAAGGGTGTACTATGTGTGTGTATGTGTGTGTATATATATATTGTGTATGTGAAAACTCAACACACTTAAACCCTTGCATGATTTACATTATTTGTGTGTACACACACCTACACACAAACACAATAAACTTATTGATAATATAATGAAAGAATATTTATTTAGGGTTAATATATAGGGTTTAGGGTATATTCTTAGGGTTTTAGAGTGGTGGAGGAGAGAGGCGGCAAAAGATTTGAGAGTGATGGCACCATAGATTCATATATCTAGTCGTTAGGGACTCCGCAAGCCAGATGTGGTGCTTCTCAGAAGCTTCAGTGGTCGCTAGGATGCTGTGGAGAGCGTTCAACTCCGGGGGTCCAAACCGGCAAGCCGGCCTTACCTCAAAAGTGGTGGAAGGTGTTTGGATGGCCTCTACTTGGACGCCGCGAGGGTCCGTGTACAGGGTAGGGGAGTTCTATTATGGTGGTTTGGCAGAGAGCGTTGCTCAGGAACACCCACTTGTAAGGTGAATAAAAGGAATATGGATATATTATATTGCTTGTCCGAGTACAAACTATCTCCAACATAGGAGCAAGATAATAAGACGCAGACTTGACTCCCAAAAAGACCCCGACCCACTACCAGCCTTCCTGCTTATATAGTGGGTTACCTAGCGCTAGACCCTAGATACAGGTGGCGCCTTCCTACTGGTCTGCCGCCTTGTGATAGAGTCATGTCTGTCACATTTATGCACCTCCCTCACACGTGCTATCCTACGTACCCTAGGTAGTTGGTCCGGACGATCGGATCTACACCTGGTTACGCCACCACCTAACATTGGTCGCCATCAATTCATACCTGAGGTACCTTCCTTATCCGGTGCTTCGTCCCATTGCTCGTCCGCACCATCTAGCCGTTTGACGGTGTCTGACCACCATCAACCAGATGCCCGAACTTATTTGTTGGCACGTCCTCGGCTATGTGCTCTAGACATCTACCCCTTGGAGCTCCCGGTACATGGCGATTTTGTTCTCTGTTGCAGCTAACGTGGTCTTTAGTGTGGTTGCTTGCCTCTCGTAGCGCGATCACCCTCCGGAGCTTTGCCTCGGACCCTACATGTTGTTCCCGAACCTGCTTGAGCTAACCCTCCAGGTCTTGGTCCATTCTCACGAGTATTGCAGCTCCTGTTCCTTTGCCGTGAGTATACGTTGAGCCTATAGCTGGGTGTGACCTCTAGCTCCTTGATGGTCCGTGTCAATTCCTACGGGTCTTTGACTGGTTGGCACTCCGCAAGTGGGGCGACGGTTACTAGAGCTCCATACGACTCGGCGTGGGTCCCTCTGAGGAGGATGCGGGGATGACTTTGAGCTGGCTGGTGGCTCGGTGCAGCTCTTCTTTGGCCGCAACCAGCTCCCGATGAACCTGGTTGAGCTCTACCTCACGTTGCTCAAGTGTGGACCGGAGCTCGAAAACTGTCACTCCTTCTCCGTCGTGACCTGCTCAAACTCTCATCCTAATTGGTCATGGAGCTTTTGGATGTGGTCGTACTTGATCTGAAGTTGATCCAAGATGTCGGTCAACTGTTGACACGTCTCCTCTGCTTGCTTCCTCCGACTTCTGCGATATCCCAAAGGTGGACTCCCTTGAGAAGCTGGTCCGAGTACTCTCGGCCTCTTTTTGAGCGGTTCGGTAGCTGTCTGTGAGCTCCTGTATTATTGCATCGTGTTCTGTGGTAACCCCCGGGAGATCCAACCCATTGTACACCACTACGGACTTCCGAATTTGACCGAAGGAGCTGTCCAAGCCCTTCGGTCAAATCCAGAAGTCCGTAGCGGTGTAGAGGTCCATAGCCCCTTTGCATTGAAGTATTTGTACGTCGCCTTCAGCACGTTACTTGTGTCTTCCTCGCTGTTCACTTTGTTGGCCTACGAGGGCCGGTGGAACACTCCTCGTGTTCTGCAGCCTTGGATTGGTGGGGCCTCTACTCCGGAATTGTCAGTGGGACATTGTGGTGGAGGCCCTTCGCTCTCCCCGCAGTTCTCTTCCCCTGGCTTGCTCCATAGGGGAATCTTCTCTTGCACGTTTCCGCGAAGCTCTAATGTGTCCGGTTGTTTCCCTTCTTCAGTTTGGTTGGGGCTTGCCTATTCTCCTACCCTCGTTCCCCGATGGTGTTCGAGTAGAACTACTCCAGGAGGGGAATCATGCTTTGCTGATGATCCAGGTGATCATCACGCTGAGGTGGCCCACTGTCGTGAGCCTTTGTTCGTTCCTTTCCCAAATCTCGTTGATGCCGTGGGTCAGGGCCAGGATCATGTACTGCTTAAGGCAGTCCGCCCAATCCACTATGACTCCTTCCCAGGCGCTGCAGAGGGCGCTCGCTAGTCATGTGGCGACCCACCTCTCTGTTCTTCCGATGAACATAAACACTGTAAGTGCCAAGAACTTGTCCACGTCGTCCTCTTCTTGTATGGAGAGTTTGGACATTGCAATTTCATCTCGGTTGGTGGGGAACCACTGGCATTTGGGTTCCCCTAGGTCTTCTAAGAGTGCCGGTAGGCAGAACATGGCGGCTAGCTGATTGAGATCGATGCAGAAGCCCGTAGAGCCGCCCAATCTAAATCGCAGCTCCTCTCACTTGGTTTTCCTCGTCTCCATCTGTACGGTCTGGATGAAATGGCTGGCCCGCACTGCGAATTTGGGCTTCTCCACTTCTCCCCACATGGCCTTGAAAAGCCCGAGTAGTTGCATCTGCTTTCGCACCCTTTGCATGTTGGGTCTGCTGATCAACTCCTGAAATCTGGAGAACCTGGGAGCCACGAGCTCCACGATCCTATCCTGGCCCTCGTACCGCACTTGGACGTGCTGGATGGTCACCGACTTGTTCTACATGGTCCACTCCATCATCTTGATGCTGGGGAATGGTCGATCTTTCCTGTGAAAAGTGGGCGTGCCCTAGCTCACCCCTGTTGTCTTTCCAAAGATGGCACCTACATGGCGGCCTACCTCGCTGGATACGCTCGGCGCATCCTTCCACACGCCATAATCAGGGCATTAATGGTGCCCCTGCCATTATTGCCCCGTTTTACGTGCTCAAGCGTGTGGTCCACTCTCATGAACCATGTGACCATGTGAGTTGGCCACTCATGTGGGACTGGGGTTCCCGGTCTCTTGTTGAGTGCCCCTTCCCTCGATTCTTAATGACGCTACTTCGGCTGTGCCTTGCCTCGAAGGTTCATGGGGTTTACCCTTCTCCCGTTTCCCCCGAGCGGGGTTCTTGTCGGGTGAATGTATGGCTTGAGGTGGTTGCCATTAACCTTCTGTTGTAATGGTTGCCCGTTGGCCCCAAGTAGAATCGTGCCATTGTCAAAAGTTTTTAGCACCTCATATGGTCCTTTCCATCCTGGCCAGAACTTGCCTGTCCGGAGTGCTTGTGGTTTCTTGAACCACCATACCCATTGTCCTGGCTTATATTCTTGGAGTTTCTTTTTCTTGTCCCTAGCTTGTTTGGTCTGTTGTTGACGGTTTTCTCTCGTCAATTGAGCCAAGAATAGTACTTTGTCTTTTCCGTGCAACCACTGGTTCGTCTGTGATCCTATGGTCCAGGCTCGTCCGTAAGCTGGGTATGGTGAACTCCCATGGCATGATAGCCTCTAGACCATAGGCCAGCTGGAAGGGTGTTGTTCCCATTGCGATTTTGAACGTTGCCGGTACGCCCATAACACCGATGGTAGCATTTCTTCCCATCCTGGGTTCCCTGTGGCAAAGCTCCTCAAGATGGTGACCAATACCTTGTTTGTGGACTCAGCCTGTCCATTCCCTGTGGATAGTAGGCTGTTGACGTGCAATGCTTGATGACAAATGCTTGACCAATTCTCGGACAGTCTCGTTGATGAAGTGGCTCCCCGGTCTGACACCAGCTCCAGTGGGCATCCAAACCGTGTTAGAATGTTTATATAGATGAACCTTGCTGTTTGTCTGCCATTGCCTCCTTGAGTGCCTTTGCTTCTACCCATTTTGTGGCGTAGTCGTTGCCACTACGATGTACTGGAGTGTGTGTGTGCCCTTGGGTTGATAGGCCCTACGAAGTCTAGGCCCCACTTCTCAAATGCCACCATTCTTGTCGAGGGGTGGTACTCCATGCCTTGGCCTGCCGTGGGTTTGCCTATTCATTGACAATTGGTACAGCTCCTTGCTACCTTGGTGGCATCCCGGAAGATTGTTGGCCACCAGAGTCGGTTTGTAGATCTTCTTGGCCGTTTTGTCTCCCCCGAAGTGTCTGTCCCTGGTCCCACGTGAGCTGCCTCAACAATCTCGGGAATTTCCTAGGTCAGTGGGCATTTCCGAAGTATCTCATCCCTCCCTGCTTGTATAGCTGATCCTAGATCAGCTGGAACGGTAAGCACCTTTGGCCAAGGCTCTGTCTATGTGTCACCAATGTGCCGGAGAGGCCATTTAACCCGCTGGTGAGGTACTGCCATATCAGTTGTTGCCACTCTGGGACGTCCGGGCCGATCCTTGGTTCGGTTGTTTGTGGTAATGTGCCTTGGTCAACAGTTGTCCCGAAAAGGTCAGCGTCTAGTATGTTGAGCAAATCAGCAGCTTCGCCGGTTCGCCGCTCGTTATTCGAGAGAGGAGGTCTGGTGATATGTGCAGTTTACTTTCCTTATGACTATGGTAAACTCGAACTCCTACAAGAAGAGTATCCACTGCACTGGCCGCCCGATGAACTGTGGTTTGTTCATGAGGTACAATAGAGTGTGGTGATCTACGATCAGTATGAAGTGGTTACTCAGAAGGTAGTGGCGAAACTTGGATACCCCATAAATGACTGCCAGGCATTCTTTGTCGATCGCTGAGTAGTTGCGTTCATGGCGTCATGAGTCAACTTTCGTATGCTATAGGTCGGAGCATCTTCTCATTGTCCTCCTGGGACAGGATCGCACCCGCCACTATGCTTGACCATCCGTCTGCAAGTGGAACTCTCGGTTCCAATCCAATGGAATGAGGATGGGCGCTTCCACCAGCTGGCGCTTTATGTTTTTGAAGGCCGCTTGTCAGTGGGCGGTCTATTCATACGATGCATCCTTGGTGAGTAATTCAATTATTGGTTGGGCCCTATCGGCATACTTCTGGATAAACTTGCAGTAGAACCCTACTTTCCCCAAGAATTTGGAGTTCCATGACGTTCAGTGGCGGAGGCATTTCGGCCAGTGCTCACACTAAACATGGGTCCACCATGATGCCTTCCTTGGAAACGATGTGCCCTAGCAACTTTCCCGTTGTCATGCCCAATACGCACTTTGAGGGGTTAAGAGATATTCCATATTCCTGGCAGCGCAGAATACCCACTCCAGGCGTGTCACATGTCTTCTGCTGGTCCGTAAGCTGTGAAGTTGTTCAGGAATGCCCAGACAAAATCTGTGAGGTTAACCTTTGAAACGTGGCTAGAGTGTTGTAGAGTCCGAACAGCATAACTCTAAAGGCGTAAGCATCCCAGTCCGTGATGAATGTAGTTTTGGCTTGGTCATCCGCTGCGATTGTCACCTGGTTATATCCACTGAAGTCGTCCATGAATGAGTACATCTTGTGGCCCACTACATCTTTTAGGATGGCCTCTGTGAATGGGTAGGGAACGGGTCCTTCTCCTGTGGTGGCATTCAGTCGTGGTAATCTATGCAGATCCTCAATCGATCGTCCTTTTTCGGTACGATCACAATTCGTGATAGCCATTCCAGGTTCTCAATGGGGTAGGTGAAGTTACTTCAAGCCACTTATCAATCTCATGTTTAGCTTTTCATGTGTAGTTTGGGTTAATGTGGTAACGTTGTTGCCAGCTGGGTCAAATGTTGGGTTTTAGTTTAATTCGGTGCTGGCATAACTCTGACGGTACTCCCCTTAGGTTGTGGTAGGTCTAGGCGAATACCTCCCTGTATCTACGGAGACAGTCGGTAATCTACTCTCTTAGCTTTGCTCCGATGTGAGCATTAACATTTACTAGTAGGGGGTCTTCGTCGGTGCCTATGTTGACCTGCTTGACCGCTGCTTCGGGAGTCATGTTCCACCCATACATTGGCTTGCTACGGTACTCTTCCTGGGCCGATGGGGTTACACTCTGCATTTCTTTCCATAGAACATGCCGCCTCGGGATTTGAGCTTTTGGAGTGTCTACTCTGGTTTCTAGCCGAGTCATTATGTACATGGTGGCCAACTCCTGTACTTCCTGTCGAGGATCCACCTCTCCTATGACAAATAGCTCTGGCAAACATGCTAGGATGACCGCTTCTTCTTCATTATCCAATCCCTCTCCCTAGTCTGGGAGATGGTAAATCTAGGGTCGGGATTCCGATGGTGGCGCCGAACTTGTTTTGCAGTAATGGATATGACTCCCTCCTTGATGGGAAATCGAATTTGCTGATTCTCCCAATTGTGTTGTACCCTTGCGCCGCAGAGCCACGGCCAGCCCATGAGTAAATTGAACCCTTTTTTTTGTGTACATGTCGAGGACGACCACGTTTATCAGGAACTTGATGCTTTGGATCCTGATCCTTACCTCCCTCATGATGCCCTTAGGGGCCACCTTGGCTTGGTTCGCCATGCATATGAGGAAGGGTAAGGGCTCAGGGGGCAGCATCCCTAGTTGTTGATGGAGTTCTGTGGACATGATATTTACGCATGATCCCCCATCATGATCATGTTGTGCACTGTGCGGCCTGCCACTTGGACGGGTATGGCCAGTACATCGTCCACAAAGTCTACCGTTGTTGTTGCGACCCTTGGGGCTGTGATTGTGGGCCTGTGCAGTTCTCTAGCAAGGACTCATAAAGCCCTAGGGATAATTGTAGCAGTTCTTCTAAGGTTACCTACACCTGGGTTTCTCACACCTTCCCAGCGAGGGCCTCGTGCATCCCCGTTGTGCCCCTGGCCTCTGTTCCTGTGCAGCCTCACTGTTTTGTAGCCGCTTCCACCTCAGCGCGTCTTTGCTCCACTGACCTTGTCTCCCCTTTGACTGCCACTTCCTCCTCACTGGATTCCCCATTGTCTTCCTCCTCCAAGTCAATTGGTCGTATCGTCTATTGGGCTTGTGACCTCATGATTGCCCTACATTGCAGCTTAGGGGGTGACATCTCTACATGGTGGGCCTGTGGTGTGGGACCTAGTGTTGTTGTGGCCGGGGTTGGTCCCTCAGCCACCCTTGTGGCCTTTGGCACACGTGCTTCCAGCATGGGTTTGAGCATCGCAATTCAGGGGCATTGGTACAGTGGATGGTGTTCACTGCACAATGTGCATATCAACTCCCGGCGTTCTGACTGTCTGTTTCTGTCATTGTACCTCGGTCGGTTTTGTTGTCGCTCCCATGAGCACAACCTCTAGTTGTAGTCTCCTGACCGCGATCTATAGCGGGGTTGGCCACCACCGTGGCCCCCATACCTTTGGTCCCCTAGATGATCCGCCTCATGTCGCTCAACGACCTAGGCGCCGGTCTGGGGTGGCATGCTGCTTAGGAGCTTGGTTAGCTAGCAACAATCATCTGTGTTGTGGGATTCATGGACATTACATACTTTGCAATATCTATCCCTACGCACTATGTATCCTAACTGAGCCAGAGTCGTTGCTAGGTCCTCCTGCCTTGCGACAGCTCTGTAGGTCTCCCTTTGCTGGGATTGCTCGTGCTCCCTGGCCCCCCTCCGTCTCTCCTTCCGGGTCAAATTGGGAACGTCCGAGAGGTCCTCCTTATCCATGGTGGTGTCGTTGGCCCCCCCAGTGTCTGATTTGTCCTGCGCTTCCCTCTCCTATGGTCTTTCGGCTTCCCGCTTCTCAGTCTTTTTGGCGTACCGGAGTAGTTTATCAAATGTCCAGTCGTCATCTAAACCTATCCACTTGTGAATCTCTGGCCGCAGTCCCTTTTGGGACCACATTTTCTTGGTCAGTTCAACTGGGGCGTCTCTTAGCTAGGCAATGTATCCCAGCATGCGGACCGTGTATTCATTGACCGACTCTCCTGCTTTCTATTTCAAGCTTGTTAGCTTGTGGATCACCTCCTCTTCACTCTTTTCCTTCCGGAAGGTTTGTGCGGTTTCCCAACGAGCTCCTTCGTTTGCCTCGTGGAATCGCATCCACCAGGCATGTGTGCCTTCTTGTCCAAAGTGCATGCAAAGGCACTCAGCTTCTTGTGATCATCGATTATACTCCGAAGTTCGCACACCTGTTCAAACTTGTGTATGTGTTGGTCTGCGTCTTCCCCCTTCGCTCCAAGGAACGCGAGTAAGGGCACTGTTGCGGTGCTCTCCTGCATCCGATTGAGCGCACGAGCTAGTAAGGTCACCGGGTCGGTTCCCATGGCGTTCCATTGCCTGAGAAGTGTTCCGATCCGGACCCTCCGCTTTGGACGTGGTGTAGTCCACGTCCAAGTATTTTGCGGGTACCTTTCTCCTTCCTCACGGCCCTGCTCTCCCATTGAGGGTGGGTGACGAGGACGGGCTCCTCCCGACTGTCCCTCAGAGGCCCCCTCCGCGGGACCAACTTGACGGTTGGTGGCACAGCTTACCTTGGTTGGACGGTATTCCCTCCTCCAGCGAGTGGTTTTGTAGGACCGTGTGCAAAATCCCCCCGCGACGTTTAGACGGTCATGATCGATGGGGCGATTCCTCCTCACCTTGAGACGGTATCCCCTCGTCTGGTAATGGTTGTGGCTTTGCCGTGTGCCCTGGCGAATTTCCCTCGTGAGGTCGGTGCGATACTGGTCGCTCGGGCAAATCTCTCCTGCCCTTGGATGAATTCCTCTCATCCCTTGTCCAGAGTGGCCATTGTGTGGCCCCTCTTTCTAGTACCTCCTCCCAATCCGTCAGCTCATCAATGTCCAGTCGCCTTTGCGCAGGTGGTCATCCTATGTGTACCCTGGCCTTCCAAAGCCTTAGGTTCTCATCCTGGTAACCGCCCTGGCCTGCTGCATCGTCCAATCGGCTGAACTCCTGGTACAGAGGTTGCCTTGTTGGCAATCGATGCCCCTCCCTACGAGGGCCTTCCAAATGAGGCTCTTCCTCCCCTTTTTCCAGACAGCCACGGGCCCCCTGCGTCCCTAGTGGGTGACGACGGCCTTGGGTTTCCTACCTTACATCCGTCGTGGCGCTGGCCACGTTAGACTTCCGGCTCACGTCCCCCATCACTATCCATGTTGCTTTTGCCCCCTCGAGATTCCTACCTCCGTTGTAGGCCTGCCCTTTCATGGGTTGTCCTGTGCGAGGTTTCCTCCTTCAGGAGTACTCATCAAACACGGGTTTTGCTATTTGGTGTGGGGGCTCATCATGGCCATCACTTTTGCCTACATCGAGAGGCAGAGGGCTTTCATCGTCCTGCCATCCATCCCATTCTACATTATAGGTTATTGTCGGGCGAAGTCGCATGTCTGGGTGCTGTTCATACCTGCATACTGCTGTACCTGGACTGACATCTGAACGTGCTATAGTTCCTTCATATCCTTCTTCGTCGTCGGCGGTGTGCGACTGCCTCTGCTGCTGGTGTGCCGGGTCTACCGCTGCTCGAAGATTAGGCCATGCGGCATTTACGTCGTTCCCTCGGGTGGGTGAGGCAGGGGCCGATTGTAGCAATCGAGGTGCCTCATCGCCTTCCATCAACCTCCCTCAGCCAGCCCATCACATCCTCTTGGCCAGCTGTTGCTCGTCAATCTCTATTTGTTTAATGAGTTAATCCCGGCTCTCCTTCAGGCCACAACTCTGCTTGCTATAATGAACTCCATCCGTGTGTACTATCTATCCCATCGTGGTCGACACAAATGGTTGTCGGGGACTCCGCATGCCATATGTGGTGCTTCTCAAGAAGCTTCAGTGGTCGCCAGGACGTTGTGGAGAGTGTCCAACTCCGGGGTCCAAACCGGCAAGCCAGCCTTACCTCGGAAGTGGTGGAAGGTGTTGGATGGCCTCTACCGAACGCCACGAGGGTCTGTGTACAGGGTAGGGGAGTTCTACTACGGTGGATTGGCAAAGAGCGTTGCTTAGCCCAGGAGTGGGACAAGCGGGAACACCAGCTTGTAAGGTGAATAGAAGGAATATGAATATATTATATTGCATGTCCGAGTAAAACTATCTCCGATAAAGGAGCAAGATATAAGATACAGACTTGACTCCCAAAAAGACCCCGACCCACTACCAGCCTTCCTGCTTATATAGTGGGTTACCTAGCATTAGACCCTAGGTACAAGTGGCACCTTCCTATTGGTATGCCGCCTTGTGACAGAGTGTCTATCACATTTATGTGCCTCCCTGTGCTGTCCTACATACCCTGGGTAGTTAGTTCGGACAATCGGATCTACTCCTGGTTACGCCGCCGCCTGACATCGGTTGCCATCAGTTTGTACCTAAGGTACCTTCCTTATCCGGCGCCTCATCCCGTCACTCGTTCGTGCCGTCTGGCTATTTGATGGTGTCTGACCACCGTCAACCAATATCCACTCTCATAAGAAGGCCAAAAGGGTGGTAGTGTAAGAAGGTGCGTCAATGCAAATAGGGTTTAAAGGCTGCAATGCAGCAAGGTTAAATCTCTCTCTCACATGCACACTCCTATATATGCATATACATATATATATGTGTGTGTATTTGTATGTATATTTATTTATTATATCTCTTGCACAACATATACAATATTTGTATATTATAATTTATTTAGCTATCTCTTGCACACACATGCATATACATATACATATATATGTGTGTGTGTGTATTTGTATACTATATTTTATTTATCTCTCTCTCTCTCTCTCACACACACACACACACGTGTTGTGTATGTATAATTTATTATTTATTTATCTCTCGCACACACATGCACACACGTGTTTGTGTATGTATAATTTATTATTTATTTATCTCTCGCATACACATGCACACACCTGTATATACATATACATATATGTGTGTGTGTGTGTACACTATATTTTATTTATCCATCTCTCGCACACACACGCACACTCCTGTATATACATATACATATAATATATGTGTGTGTATCTGTAGAATTTAATTCATTTATCTATCTCTTGCACACTCATGTATATATATATATATGTGTGTGTGTGTGTGTAATATAATTTATTTATGTATCTCTCTCACAGACACACACACACACACACACCTGTATATACATAATATAATTTATTTATTTATTTCTTACACACACACAAAACTGTATGTGTATGTACTTGTGTATTTGTATATAATATAATTACTTTATTTCTCTCTCATACACACTCTTGAATGTATATGTACATGTGTATTTGTATATATGTAATTTCTTTATACACAACTATATACATGTTTATTTATATTTTATAAGTTTTTTATATTTCTCTTTTTGTCACAACACACGTGCTTGAGGCAAGGAAGTTGGTGACGGAATTAATCTCGCTTTCCCTGCCTTTTTAGAAGGGGTGGCCGTATTAATCCCGCCACCCTTTCCCACCACTCATACATATATATGTGTGTGTATCTATGTGTATATTATTTATCTATCTCTTGCACAACATTATACAATATCTGTATATTATAATTTATTTATTATTATCTCTCACACACACCTGTATATATATATTATATATATATATATATATATATATATGTGTGTGTGTGTGTGTGTGTGTGTGTGTGTGTGTGTGTGTGTATCTGTATATTATATTTTATTTATTTATCTCTCGCACACATACACACTCATGTATATACATATACATATATATATGTGTCTGTGTGTGTATCTGTATATTATATTTTATTTATCTATCTCTCACACACACACGCACACTCCTGTATATACATATATATGTGTGTTTGTATATGTATACTATCTATATAATTTAATTATTTATGTATCTCTCTCACAGACACACACACACACCTATATATACATATACATAAATATGTGTGTATCTGTATAATATAATTTATTTATTTATTTCTTACACACATACATAAATTGTATGTGTATGTACCTGTGTATTTGTATATATATAATTACTTATCTCTTTCTCTTGAATGTATATGTATGTGTGTATTTGTATATATGTAATTTCTTTATCTCACATACACACAACTGTATGTATATATACATGTTTATTTGTATTTTATAAGTTCTTTATATTTCTCTTTTATCACACACACATGCTTGAGGCAAGAAAGTGGTGGCGGGATTAATCCCGCCACCCTTTCCCTACTTGGTGGGATTAATCCCGCCACCCCTTCCTACGTCCTAGAAGGGTGGTCAAATTAATCTCGCCACCCCTTCCCTATCTACTAGAAGGGTGGCCAGATTAATCTCGCCACCCCTTCCCTGCCTCCTAGAAGGGGTGGTCAAATTAATCTTGCCACCCTTTTTCGCCACTCTCTGAGCTATATATATAATTCCTTATCTTTATCTCTCTCTTCACACACACACATTCTAGGAGGCATGATTGTGGTGGCGAGATTAATCATGCCACCCCTTCCTTGCTTCTTAGAATGGTGGGTGAAATTAATCATGTCGACTTCTCTTTGAGATGGAAAAGGGTGGCGGGATTAATTCCGCCCGCCACCCTGTATGTGAATGTACTTGTGTATTAGTATATATAAGTTTTTTATCTTCTCTTCAATAAACCCTATAAATTGTCTAAAGCTCACATTTGTGGTGGTGCTAGAATTGAATGATGTGCGTATCATAAACATGAGTTTTGAACACTTAATCTTGCCCACTTCTTTATGAGACGACGAAGAGTGTATGTGAATGTATTAGTGCATTAGTATATATATGTACATGATTATTTGTATATTATAATTCCTCTTCTTTTCGGGCCTGGTGAGATTAATCCTATCAAGATGCTTACTGTTTTAATTGGCCTAGCAAGATTAATCCCGCCATCTAATTAGTCTGAACATTTCAGAGAAAAATATTTATAGACCCTATAAAGTTTGAATAGTGTATTTGTTATATTCGGGTTTATATAAGTGTGTGTGCGTTTTTATAAAATTATATTCATACTGTAATACTGTGCAGAAAGGCGGGTTGATCAAATAAAATGATTCATTCATTAGTATAGAGTCGTCTTTAAATTTGGGTAAGAATTAATTAATTTGGTGGTTAATGGCAAATTACAGATTAATAATAGCAACCCCACCTTTCATTTTCATCTCAAGGCAATGGAGTTGAAGACAATCAGGCACTTCAAGGAGTGGCTGGGAATACACTGTCATAAACTGGGTTGGACGCCGGCTTCAACATATGAAGAGGTCAACAAATATCTACATGTGACAAACGATGATATGCTTGTCCAATTGGTGAACCAATCAAAAGATTTAGGCAAAAATCTATTGAATGACAACGCTAGAAAAGAGAACATTGCAATGACGCCTTCTCTTATGGCATCCTTTAGCAGCAAATAGAGTTAAACTTTATAAAGGAGGATGTTATGAATCATGACAAGCCCTATAAATGTTTGTTGCCAGATTCGGAGACTTTATGGGGTAACATCACTGCCTGTAGAAACCGTTTCAAATGTTTGTGATGGATCGGCAGGTGTCAAAAAATCCTTCTTCAAATACGGCACTAGAGGATTTGGTGGAGAAGCTTAGCCATGCAAATATGTACATAAAAGGTATTTATTATTGAAGATTTGCACACTTAGTTGATACTTATGTTTTATGTATGTATTCCTTGATTTTTGCTCATGTCACTGATACCTTCGCCTTTGTCTTAGCCAAGAAAATAGACATCGTTAGATTGGATTTTATATGAATGATGCTGATTTCAAGTGTATTGATACGGTTGTTTACTTAGTTGTTAAGAATGCACCAAACAATTTCAAACTTCTAAATGACTGGCCAGGCATCTGTTTTCACCCCAACGAGCCTGAACCTCCATCAAATACACTGATAGCTAAGAGGGACATATTCAGCAATATATATTATCTAAACATTACAAGTCAGGTTGCACGGAGCATTGTCAACTTGATCAGGGGTTCTCACAGTGATGCATTGGTTTTTGACTACTGCACTAGGGGATCCGTCTTGAAGGAGTGTTACCTTTGAGATACATGTGTGTTGCCGTTGAAAATGATAAGACCATAGATGAGGACTTGAACAAGTGGATAGAGAGGTTTTCAACTAACTACCCTAACAAACCCATACATAAGTATTCGGGAAAGTTCCTTCTTGAGAAGTGTTATAACTTTGAGGAGGAATCTGGTTCAATGTCGGAATCTGAGAACGATCTTGAACTAAATATTACACTGAAAGTTATCTCAATGAGTATAGAACATTAACTTACTTTATTGACCATGGAAACATCAACAGAAGAAATAGAAGATATTGAACCATCTTCCAAGTGGCTAAAACCTTCTTCACTTCACTCAGGAGGTAACAACAAAAAAGAATAGAGTGATGAATAGTTGTAACATAAGGCATTTTTGTATATTTCGTTTTATATTTATACAGAAAATAAATTTTTAAGGATTAAAGAAGCTTTTAGTTAAACATGGGTTACACATTAGCAAGGTAAATAATATACCTTGGTAATTATAAGGCCAGCTAAATATCATTTTACAGATGTAATAAAACAATTAAAAAAAGGATTTTTAGCAATGGCATGAGGTAAGAGAGGGGTTTGACAAAAATTTCTTGTGCCACATGTCAGAGTGA
This sequence comes from Selaginella tamariscina, assembly GCA_003024785.1. Lineage (NCBI taxonomy): Eukaryota > Viridiplantae > Streptophyta > Lycopodiopsida > Selaginellales > Selaginellaceae > Selaginella > Selaginella tamariscina. The sequence goes on from PUQB01000734.1 coordinate 60,187, forward strand.
CAAAGTTCATGCAGGAAATGGATAATAATGCAGCTCAAAACATCCTTAATATTGGGACCATTCCAGTTCTGCATCACCATTTCTATTGCCTTTAGTTCCTAAATTACTTTCTTAAGCGCATATAATATCTAAATCTTGTAAGGATGATGTACAAGTAAATGACGTTACCCCTTGTTACTCATGGTCATATTGTGTTATTGGATGTCAATGATGTTTTTTCTTCATTAATAAAGGCATGAGGACAGAGAAAAAAAATCAAACATGGAGATTTCATTCGTTATCATGGTAAATTTCAATATAATATTTTTTTTTTGTCAAGGGTTGGACCGTTTCTTTTAAAAGCTTAAGGAGATGGGTGCACTTGTGGGGATTTGGTCATGCATGCAATTTCACAACTTAACACCGCTACTGAATTTGCTTAACAAACATAGAAAAGGTGATTTGTAAAAATTAAATTTTTGATAGCGAATATGTTATACCTCTTGAATTCTATGTTGTAAGAAAGGAAAGCAAGCCATACTTCTTCAAAAATCAATTGAGCTTCATTGGGAGATAAATCAGTTAAGAATAATGAAGACGCACATATCTTAATGGTACACGACTCTCTCAAAAGGCTATGCTTAACCAAAACATTACTTGTATTAATCTAATCACTTTCGACCCATATTCCAATATTAATATCATGGATGAGCTAGTGAACTACTTGGATATGTGCCTTATAAAGAAGAATTTTAAAAAACTTTTGTGAGCAATATCCATCATATAAAACATGCCCTAACGCTTTTCTTTCTTATGATTTTGAATTTTCTAAATTAAAGGAGAGCAATTGGGTGCTCTACAATATTATTATTAAAGAACGTCATTTTTTATATAAGCTTTTATGCACTCTTGTTCTTATCACAGCTTATGTATTAACAAGGATAGCAACTCCTAACTGCATTCATGAGAATGTCAGGTGGTGACAACAACATAAAGATATTGGTCAAAATGAATCGATTAATCCGTAGAGTGATGATTTCTCTATATGGTTAAAGAAAAAGTTTACAAATAAATTAACAAGTTGATAAGGATATGATTTTATTTAATTATGTTTGATAGTATTTTTTAATTATTGTTAATATATTTTTACAAAGAAGAATAATATGAATATTTTAAGATATTTTAGGAATATTCTTTATTAAGTAAGGTTAATGAAGAATTAATTTATTAATAATTAATATTTAAGGCTTAATTCTATATCTATTAAATAATTAAATAATAATTAAAACTTAAGTATTCATTAGTAATTTATTTTATATTCCCATTTTCATGCATCATGCCCATTTTAGTTATAATGTGCATACATGTACACCTTTTTTCCACTTAAGCTCTACCTTTTTTAGAGCTATTTCATATATATCTATCCTCACTTAAGAATTTCACAAATTTTTACACAATAATGGCAAAATCTCTCTGTGATCGCCATGTGTTAACATGGGTAAATTTTCATGTGTACAAAAATAAATGTTCATAGTGCAGGATCTTAACATGAATGTTCAATAACTTTTGGCTAATATGTTTGTATTATGCACAGAGTTTAGTCTTGAGAACTATCACTCTTCATATAACACTTAATCAACAAGTCGGTGTGGAATTTTATGTATGACTGATATCTTATGCTTGTCAAAAGCTGGTGCATGTGGGTGTTTAACCTATGCAGGTGTTTCTAACCTTAGGTTGAAAATACTCTAAGCATATTCTCTGAGTGGTGATATTTAGGTTTAATAAGATAAGATGAGTAAGCGAAAACAACTTGAAGCTCAGAATGAAGAACAAGAAGAAGTTAATTCGACAACTCAACCTCCAAGGGTTGGACCACAAAACAATTGGCAAAAAAAATCATGATAGATGCCCTAAATGAACTTTGAAAAAATATTTTAGGGTTGAACAATCAAATCGATAATGTAGTAGTACAAGTTCTAGTAGCCACCTCAGTACCAAATGATTTAGAACCATGTGCACAAAGGTCAATGAACATTAGGTTCCTTTGAGTCCGAATCTCCAGTTGAAGAAGATTCCAGTGGTCCCAATAAGTTCAAACTAGTAAAGCCTTTAGACTTTAAGGGTTCGAAGGATTATAAAATTTTGGATAACTAGTTGTACAACATTAAGAGCTATTTTGAGGTTGCATTTGTTCAAAAAAAGAAAAGGTTGCATGCACTGAATAATTTTTCAAAGGAAAGGCTAAACTATAGTGACGAACTAGCGGGGACACTAAATAATTGGAATCGTATGAAACACAAAATTTAAAAGCAATACATGTCAGATGATTTTATATTGTAGTTGCATGTTGACTTGATAACTTGCAAGTAAGGAATTTGGGAGACATGATGGATTATGTTTATTGGTTTGAAAATGTATAGCATTTCCAAACATGAGTGACAATCAAGTTCAAAGTTAATTCATGACGAACTTAATCCTGAGGTACAAACCAACAAGATACCAAGATTGTCAGGAAGTTGTTTAAAAGGTTGCATATGGTATGTCTTTGGAGGATTTGTATGATAAAGGGGATGAACCAAAATCTAAGTTGTTAAATCCTCCTCCAACTTCCTTGGGGATGGGGATGCAAGCAATGTGGGGAATAGGAGCTAAAAATATGCTATAGAAAATGCATACATGGAACCTTTCTATTGTGGAAGAATAAGTTGTAGAAAAGGTTAGCAGGAAAATGTAACATAAAAGATTCTCTAGTAAGAAAATCTTAGCTATAGGACGGAATCCTATAGTGACATGATGGATAGTTATGATGATTAGTGTGACATAGCATTAATGGATATCGGATGCACAAAGGCATAAGGGAAGTAAGTCTCTACACTTGCTATCTTTTATATTCAATTTAGGAATGTAAGTGCATGTTTTATAATATCTTGTGTATTGTATTTGTTCTTGTATTATGAGCAAGAGTCTTATGATTTCTTTTACATGGAGTGGCCAAAGCAAAATCTTACCCTTAACTTTGAAGATTAGTTAAGTGGTGTAATACAAAACAGTTCAAAATACAAAATTCCAAATATGTACTACACACCTTTCCTCTATTGTGTGTATAATGTTTTCTATGCAACATAAAGGTTTAGCATATTAACATATGGCAACCAGAATGTTGTTGAGGTGGTTGGCCACGAACATGTTAAGGAGAGCATAAAAAATGTCATTTGTCATTTGTCATATGTTGGAAAACTCTTGGGGCATTGGTTAGACCAAGGGCATTGCCACAATGTAGCTTAAAAGAGTTCAAAAAGTTGTCTTCTATTCATCACTAGGACATATTCAATTGAGATTGTATGCTTTTATCAAGATTAATTTTGGTGGAGAACTTAGCACCACTATAAATAGGTCTTCACCAAGGGGTAGAACCATTTTCAAGATTAATTAATTAATCATATGGCGATGCTTTGGTAGTTTGGCTAGCTTAAGTCTTTTAGAATCTTAACACATCTTTAGAAGCTTTCACTGAGTTGTTCTTGATTCAAAACATGAGTTATCGAGATTGGAAAGACAAACTTGGAGTTTTTATATTCTTTGTTGATAAAATGTGTCATCGATATCATTTTGATTTTGAGCAAAGAAGAATTAACAATGGGAATGCTGAAACTAGATCAAAGAGTCAAATTAATAAATTGTAAACTTAAATCAAGGAAGATCGAAAGTAACAAAGTTGATGAATGATATTGAATGAGACAAAATAAGAAAAATTTGAGGCCTACTTCAATTAGAGTAGTGATAGTAATCAAATATGTGACTCTACCATCCACTACTTCCATTATAATAGTCAATTCCACAATATAATAATGTACAAGTGAACTTATCAAGAGTAAGTAGTATATTAGCATACACACATCACACAAGCTTGTGAGTTGATATGTGCCTATTGGTTTTAAAATTCTTTATGCTCTATATGTACAAAAATTGTAAATCCCGAGGATGGATATTGTAAGACTTTGATAATGCTCATGGGCCTCAGTGAGAGTTTGTCGTGCTATTTGCCAAGTTAATTGCAAAGTCAAAGTGAATTCCGTGAACCGCAGAAACTTGCATTTCATTTTCCACCCAAGGATTCACTAATGTACCACTTGGCCTCCCCATCATAATTTCCCAAGGACTATAACCTAATGTAGTGTGCATTAAATTATTGTAACGCGTTTTAGTAGTGTATTAATGTTCAAAACAATACAAAAAGTCTTGTTAATTCATTCTCTTAGTTTGACCATTCATTTGAGGATGATATGCCATACTAAACTTGACTATGGTACTAAGCAAGTTGAATAATGGTCCCCATAAATATCTAGTAAAACAAGAATCCCTATATATTCTCCAAACTTGAATAACTTCATGGAAAAATAATTTAGCCACTTGCCGAGTCTTTACATAATTATTAATTTACCTTAGGCCATTATAATGATCTTTTCAAGAAAGCCAGCGTATTGTTTCTCTTGCTATGTCCTGCCAATGATACATTGTAATGTTCACAAAGTAATTTTTATCACTAACCTCCTTTTGAAATGTAGTTGACTCTCTTTATGGAAATTGTGAAGTGAGCACACTTCATCCACTTTAACCTATTTAACATATCTTCTAATAAACATGCATGCTTATCCCTTCATAGGTACGTTTTACCCACTCTATCAAGTTGAGGATGTCTTGTGCAAGTCTATCATCTTTATATGCTTCAAAAAATTTTATAACCAAGCTAGTCTATCAAATTGATATTAACCATAAAAAGGCTTGTCAACTTAATGTATCTACAACAATATTGAACTTTCCATGTTTGTATACACCATCAATTTGAACATTAATACACTACGAAAATGTTTGTTCATGGTGGTGTACTAAAATGAGTTCACGGTGGTGTACTAAGCTTACTTCTCCTATCATTGTGCAAGCTTAGGAGTCACCCTAGATTAACCCTTGAAGTATTTAAGTGTGATATTATCTATCCACATCACCATTCAAGAGATAATGTTGATAAGGCATCAAAGCGACTATTGTAGCCCACAACTCCTCATGCATCAACTATTGTACGTTAGTTATGTTAAGCTTTTGAGAAAAATATGCCCATATTGTTGTAACATTACTTCAAGTCTATAATCCTAAGCATTAAAATTGATCTCAAAGAGTTTAACAAAATCAAGTACTTTAATACATGCTCGGTGATAATCGTTGTCTTGAGTTGAGTAAATGTGCATTGATATTTCAAAATCCATTACCATGGAATCTTCTTTGTCAAGTTTGTTAAGGGTGTGGCTATCTTGGTATAATCCTTGATGAACCTCCTATAATACCTTATCAACCCAAGAAAGGACCTCACATCATGAACATTGTTAAGGATTTACCAATCAAGAATTGACTTCATTTCTGATGTGTCCATTTTGAGTTTTCCACCCAATATAACATGGCCTAAGAAATCAATTTTCAATTGATCAAAAAGCATGTTTCATTATATATGAGGATATCATAATATACACCACTATGAACTTGTCAAGGAAGTCTCTAAACACATCATCCATCATTATGCATAAGGTCATCATAATGTTACACAACCCAAACGGCATGATAAGAAACTCATAAGATCCATAATGAACTTGAAATGTTATTTTTTAAATGCTACTTAAATTTGATGATAACTTGATTTCAAATAAATATGAAAAAATATCGAGCTTTTGTGAATCTATTAAATAAACTGTCAATTTGTGAAAATGGTACTTGTTCTTGATAGTAATCTTATTTAGAACTTAGTAGTCTACACATATCCTCATCATGCCATCCTTCTTGGACATGAACAAAATTGATGCTTCGTATGGAGATCAACTTGGGCGAATATGCCCCCTCTCCATCAACTCCACAAGTTGATGCTTTAACTCCACCAGCTCCTTTGGTGCTAACTGATATGGGGCATGTGCAACCATGGTACAATTTCAATGTGATGATCAACATTCTGTCGTGGAGATAATCCAGCACAATCCTTGTTTTGTTGTAATGTTATGTAAATTGCTTTAGGAATTGATTCTTCACATGTCCCAACAACCTCTTTGCCAACATGAATTTTCATGAAGAGAACTTGGCATTCCCCTTCATCACATGTTTCATCTATTGTACCATCATAAACATTAGATTATAACACTTCTGAGTCAATGTTAGAGTTTTTACCTGGTGCCAACAAGCGTGGCTTGCTAGATGCCAACTCAAAAAACTCTCACTAGAAACCCATGAATTTAATAAGATAACATGTATTACAAACCCAACTTTCATGAATTCAAACTCTTAATTGGTTAAGTACATGGACAATGCTCACCTTCAGGAGTCATAAATGGTTTAAGTTTGAGCATTTGGTTGGTGACTGATTGTCAACTATAAATGTAGAGTACACCCGATGGGAAGCTGACTCTAGCAAGGAATGTGCCAATGGATCTACAATGTACTAGATGAGGATCGCTGCATTAATGGAAAATTTGGTGGATGCATTGTTTGAAAGTGAGCATTGTCTGTGTACTAAGCCAATCAACCCTAAACTAGTTCTTTGTCTCCATTATATCTTTATCCCTAAAGTCTTATTAGTAACCCTTGTTTATTAGCTCATTAATGAATGGAGCACATTTTAGTTGTTGTGCCACTATCCTTGCTTGTCACACATGCAAGTCAATGTAAGTCAGAATTGTAGTGGGACTACAATAGGAAATAATGTTCAACACTCGAGTCATTTTTACATCAATAAAATTAATAGACCCTTCAATAATGTCATACTTTGTTGTAAAAAATAAGGTAAGGACCTTGAGGCAGAGCATGAGGCTTGATGGGTGGGATGAGTGCCAGCCTTTAAGTCATGCTCCATGCCTAGGGTATCAAAGCACACCCTATTGTATCACATGCTCTTTATGTCATTGGGTTCATCACTACCAGGTGTTAGCCCTAGGGTCTTCAACCCTAGCAAGTCTAAACTTGTGAGTATACATGAGTGCAACTTTGTAGAATGTATACTAATTGTGGGAGTATGTGGGATGCACGAGGTGCATTTAACAAAATGGTTCACATGGACATTCTACATCTTAATCTGATATGTGGAGGATGGGGAAATGGACATATTCACATGTATGAACTATGAATGTGTATAAACTTGGTTAGTGAGGATAGTTAGGTTTTTTTAGAGAAGGGAATGGATATTCATGAGCATGCACATTGATTTATTCAAAAGCATGGAGTGTGATCCTAATTGTGTTTGACAAAGAGGACAGCCATTTACATGGAAGCGAGAAAATGTGAATATGATATGTACCTTTTTGTGGAAAACAATATGGTAGAAATGTTTATCAAATATGGGAGTGTGTAACGAGAACAAGATTATTTCAATAGTAATCTTACATCAGGACTTGGCTCTTAAAATCTTATATTGGGACATAGAATTTTATCATGGGATATGTGGTGAATGGGGAAAGTTAGTATCCATGCATTTGCTCATGAGCATGATTGTGTCACGTTTGTAGCTGCAATGGAGGCTTGTAATAGTGTATCTAAACATTGGTAAAGTATTATGTAAAGTGTGTGTTTTAATGATACTATAATTTAGTGAATACTAATATGCTCAAATGTGGAATATCTATGGATAGCATTATGTATGTGTGGATTCCTACAACATGTAGCTATATGGCAGGCATGGTTGAAGAAGATAGGAAATATATCACCCCATTATACAACATTATATATAACCAGGGTAACAAGTTGGAAGATGCTTTGTTATTGTAAAGAATATGAGGAGAATAATATCATATGGACCAATGTGTTGAGACATGATAGCCAGTGGGTGCATGTGTGTTATGAACCCAAATGGTGGTTGCTTACATACTAGTTGATATGTGGGTCTTTATGAAATTCTATAACATGTTACAAAATGGATTTGTTGAAGGAATTCTGTGCAACTTGTAATGCATTCCAAGTCAATTTACTTGAGCCATTTCAACATGATGAAACACACCCAATTTGATATGACAGCTTGAAATTTGCTCCAATGGTGGTTAACAAGAAACCAAAATATGAGTGTTTGTGATCTTAAAATGCTTAGTGACAGACACGAGAATATCTTATTAAGTAAGTAATGTAACTATGTCAACGTATCGTATGTTTTCACATGGTTTATTTTAAGTGGTTGGGATATCTATATTGTGAAGCTACTTATTAGGATCCTCTTGTGGATATGGAGAATGCTGAAGGCATGCTTGAGGAATTTAAGCAAAAACAAACTCTTACAAATTTTATTAATTAATAAAAGCAGTTATACTATTTTAACCATCCATAGTCATAATTAAGAGTCTTTAGAAAATTAACCAAACATCTAAATAGATTACTAGAAAAGACTAAGTATGAATTTGGATGTGAGTTTATTACACATTTTCCCTTTAGTATGAATGGTTCCTACCATGTAACATGAGTGATGGTTATGGAAAATTTGAGAGCTATTTGGCACTACAAAAGGAAATCATTAAAGTATTAATTTGCACATTAGTTTTATCAACCCTTTCCAAGCATAGAATATTGTACAATGTAGGGTTAAGTGTTAAACCAACCCTTAACTTTAGTTTGGCTAACATTATGCCCTACATCATAGTTACTAATCAAAGCCACATTAGAAATTAATGCTCGGACATTTGACAACTCATGAATAAGTATAAAAGTTCGGTGCACATTGTTAGACCTTAAACGTTTGTTGAATGGCATTCCTTGTTCAGTTTCTGACATTGAGCTTTCATAAGAAAATACATATTCCAAAAGGTTTGTTGGATGACCCAAATTACCAAGTCCAATTCTATGTTCGGTTTCTAACATGGGCTTTCACAAAAAAGCAAGTATTATCTCACAAAGCACATACTCCAATGTGTCAACAAACTTTATCACCTGTAAGCAGATTCTCACTCTTCAGAGTATCTGTAAATCACAAAGAAATAATAGATGTACAGATGTTACATAGAATGCGTGTGTAAGAGAGAACACAAAAATAACAAAGGACGTACTTTCTTCTGTTGCAACAAAATCTTCTGTAAAAATGCAAGGAATTATATACCCAGGTTAGTGTTATAAACAGACGCACAAGCTATATATACTGTATGCTGAAATTAGACACTCGATATAAGAGCTCTCTCTCTCAATTAACAACTCAAGCTTTGAGTAGCATTCGACTGACACGTTAGCTATCTGCAAGCACGCAGTCAGACCAGGAGATTCGATCCCATAGAGGTTGATGAGTCCTTGAACACCATGCCCGGCCTCCCCCTGCAACTAGGTGTTGCACGCAAAGGATGAAACAATCTATAGCCCCACCTGAATTACAAAATCTCCACATTTCAGCTTGGCCCGAATACCAGCATAGTCCGGTCTCAAACAGCCTTTAGCCAATGCTGGGTAGTATTTGGAAATCTCTGAGTAGAAACTTCGTGCACGTGTTGGATCTACGCTGTAATCGAACCTGCAATAAAATGATGTGGGAAGAAAACAAGCACACAAAACTTTACTCACTGAGTAGTCACACATGTTGTTGAGGTATTGTTGGGCAGCCATTCCACATCCGGACCGTATCTGGTCCCGCCCCCAATGTCCAAGGTCAAGTGTATGCCAAGGCCACCTTCCTCAGGAACTGGATATATGAGACGTGAGAAGGGAGGCTTGCCAGCAGGCATGGCAAAGTAGTTTCCTTTGGCAAAATAAGTCACTGGGATGCTTTCCCGCTTCACCCCTTCGATGGCCCTTGCAAGTGCTGAGGCATGCAGGCCCGCAGAATTGATGACACATCTGGCACTCAACACCATCTCCAGGGTATCCATCAGGTGGACAGTTGGTCTTCCTCTTGAGCTGCTTGTCTCATGAACATAGACATCTATGTGACCGTCTGCAGCAGCCATGCCCCCTATTGCAAATCCTGTTCAAAGCAAATGCCACTTGCTGCTCTTCAGCATCCGCCTGGACATGTCTTTGAAATTCTACTCTTATCAATTTGTGAGACAATTTACCTGCAAAGAAAGCATGAGCGCGTGGACGTCGATGATGCCTGTGGAGGGTGACCAGAGCGCCTTAACACATCGCAGCTCGGGCTCCATTCGCATGGCGTCGGCTCCGTCAATAATATGCAAACTGTTGACCCCATTAGCAATGCCTGTTTGTTGTAGTCTTTCTAGCGTTTTAACCTGCTGCTCACTTGTTGCCACAATCAGCTTCCCCACTCTGCTGTGAGATATCGTCCTCTCTGCGCAGTACGAGTACAGAGCCTTGCTTCCTTGAACACACAGAGCAGCCTAGCTGCACGAAAATTATAATCTGGGAGTGCAGGAAACAATATGTCGCTCACCTTCAAGGACCCGACTGGATAGTAGATCCCGGCGTGCATGACTTGACTGTTCCTAGAGCTAGTGCCAGTACCAACGGCGGATGCAGACTCTAACACCACCACGTTCCTGCCATCAAGCGCGAGCTGCCTGGCAATTGCCATTCCCACAACTCCTGCACCCACAACGAGACAATCCAGTTTCTCGCGTATCATTAGGGTTGTGGTTAGGGCATCATGACGGAGGAAGGGGGAGAACGCTACAATCTCAAAAACCCTGGAGTGAAGCGGATTCTGCAGGAAGTGAAGGAGCTGCAGAGCAATCCGAGTGACGATTATGTGAGCATGCCATTGGAAGTAAGTCCTGTCTGATGTTAGTGATCGATCTTGTTTCAAGCTATGTTCGGCAGGACAACATATTTGAGTGGCAATTTGCCATTCGTGGGCCAAAAGATTCGGAATTTGAAGGGGGAATCTACCATGGGCGCATTCAGCTACCCCCGGAGTATCCTTTCAAGCCTCCGGCGTTCATGCTACTGACGGTCAGCTCTCTCTCTCTCTCTCTCTCTCTCTCTCTCATGAGAATTGCTGCGGTGTAGCCCAACGGAAGGTTTGAGACCCAGACTAAGATCTGCCTTAGCATATCAGCGCATCATCCAGAGCACTGGCAACCTTCGTGGGGTGGTGAGTGACATGCGACTGTTGTTTTGTTGAAAGCTTAGAAGTGTTGCTTTTGCTGCAGTGCGTACGGCCTTGGTGGCCTTGATTGCGTTTATGCCCACTAAGCCAGAGGGTGCATTGGGCTCACTGGACTACACCAAAGAGGAGAGACGTGCTCTTGCCATCAAGTCTCGGGAGGCTGCTCCAAGGTTCGGGACTGCCGAACGTCAGAAGCTGATAGATGAGGTGAGTGGCTGGTGGGCGTCTGTGCGGAGCGGAGTCTTGAATCATATGTTGTTTGAAAATGCAGATTCATGCCCAAATGTTGCTGAAGGCACATCCTGTTCCGGAACCTGAAGTATCTGAGGAGCCTACCGAGGGTAGCGGAGTGGAGGTCGAAGAAGAGCAAGTGCAAGTGCAGGTGGTTCCAACTCCAATATCACCGCTAACAGGTGCAGTGCATCGACGGCCGTCTGGCGATTTTGGCTTGACCCTAATAGCGGTGGCCTTGACAATGGCGATTGTGGGCATCTTGCTCAAAAAAGTTCTCAAGTCTTATGTTGAATAAAATAATTATACTCTTTTAGGCATACTGTTGAGATTTAGAATATATATATATATATATATATATATATATATTGAAAACTTGGGGTTTACTAGGTGCGCTATGGTACGTTTCCTTCTCCGTCTTGCCCTTTGCATTGCTAATTCGTTATGCAGGAGACGCTGCTTGAGTTCAGGGCCGGCAAAATGGTGCTTGAGGGCCGACAAGTTTGCGCCGATTCCAGGAAGGGTTTCTTCCGAATTGCAAGGGTAAGCAACATCCGCCGCATAAAGGAGATTCCCTGTCTCACATCTACGTAACTGAATGCAGTGTGAGGAAGGTCTCACTCATGTGCAGTGGGTGGATCGTGCTTCACTCGTTGTAGAAGACGTAAGATGCAATCTGTTTTTCAATACTACAAACTTCTGACTATGATTTTGGCAGGACACCATCGTGTTTCCATGCGAGGCGATGTTTGAGAAGGTACGTTGCACGGACGCTCTTCTACCCGCACCTAACGCTTGGTGAGAGCAGGTCCAGCAGTCCAGCGGTAGAGTCTACCTCGTAAAGTTCTTGAATGACGAGAGAAAGCTATTTTTCTGGCTTCAGGTAGGGAAATCCTTTGGCCACTCAAATATCCTGCTGATGTGCCGTCATTTTGCAGGAACCAAATACGGACGGTGATGACGAGCTATGTACCTCTGTCAACTTCCTCCTGGATGAATGTATGCATTGCCTTGTTATTTCTGTTTCTGTTACTGATTGTACCAGAGCTTCCAGCGGTAGAAGATGACGAGACGGCGGCTCCGGCTTTGGGTCGTAACACACTTGACACCGGCACCTCTAAGTAAGTTGTCTGCGTGGTAGTAGTACGAATCTGTAACCGCTCTACAGGAACCCGGGTGCGGGGAAGGCTAGCCCTTCTATTGGGGAAGCGGGTCAGAACACCAGCCATCCGGTGCAACTCGCGGATTTACAGCGAATATTGTTGAACCTCGGTCAGGGAGGAAACAGTCTAGGTAGGACCCTGTAGTTTTATATATACTCTTAATCAGCTATTAAATGTCCATTATGATGGTGCAGGAGGATCTTCAATGTTTCAAGATCCAGGTGAACATCCTTGGTGGCGCGGTTTTCTCACTAATAACGGCAGTGACTGCAGGGCCGAGTTTGTCGGAGGTACTTAAACCGGATAATCTACTTCCCATACTCGAAAACTGCCATTTGGAGGAGAGTCTGTCTCCGTATCTTCCCGAGGTACGCGTAGCATGATTAACTCCTCTACTGGAGAAAGCTCACGTCCGGCAAGCAGGGTAACTGGACGCCAGATGCCATTATGGAGCTGATGCAAAGTCCACAATTTCGTCAGCAGCTCGACATGTTTACTCAGGTACGCAGCGTGAATGCTTGTCTTGAGCTCGGTAATGAGGCTTGTGGGAGCAGGCATTAAGAAGCGGTCAAATGGATTTATCGCAGTTTGGAATCGATCCAAGCCAATGTAAGTGCGGTCGTGTACCAAGTATCGTTTCTAAAGTTCCACCTCTTGTAGGCGACTTTACTGTGGCATCTTTCCTGGAGGCTATTGAGAACCAGGTAGCAAGGGCGAAGATAGGCAACAAGGAAGATGAATCGATTGACATGGATGAGTAACTGATTGTTTATGATTCATGAACTAGTCTGCAATTCCGTTGGTCGTAATAGAGAACGTGGTTTTTGCCGGAGAGAGAGATGCCGACTTGAATATGCAAGCTTGGCGTCTCGCTCCTTCCCACCGTAACAAAAGCCTATTGGTGCAGGCATGAGACCAGCTCTCACCTGACGGGATTGGACAACAATGGGGAAACACAAAGCAAAAGCAGCATACCTAGAGCAGGCGTTAAATCGCCGTTCCCTTTAGTAGTGACCTGGTTCACAAGAACAACCTAAAAAGCGTTCATGTTTTACTTGAGTCGAAACTTGAGCTTACCGCGAGCTCGTGTGCATCGGCAAGTGCTATGAGCTTCTGAGCCATACCGTTGAGAAGCCCTCAGGATTAGATCCTGGACCTCCTGACGGATATGGAAGGTAACGCTGTCGATGACGAGCAGTTTCACCTAAAGCCCGAAACATTAGTTTTGACTTAGGAAATGAGGGAGACTGCTTAACTCCCTGGTGCTCATCCAGAAACTTGTTCAGCTCGTTAATGGTGGAAACTTGCTGCGCTAAATCAAAGACTCGGAAATAGAAAATACACGAGAGCAAGGTTTCTGGGCTCTGACGGTCCGCTGCCACTTGCAAGAGCCTTTCCACCGTAAAGCTCCCTTCTGTGTCTGTGATGAGAGGCTTTGGCAATGCTTAGAAATAACAAGTAAATCGTACCAATGTAGATCGAGCGGCCGGCAGTACCGCCCAAAGCGCAAGGGAGCTGGACGTTGACAGCCAGCTGTAGCCTGAAACAAGTGTTGGAAAATTCGGGGAAAGAAGAAGGCACCTTACCCTAGCTGCGTTTTACCAACTCCTGGTGCACCACCTGCATGGAAAATGGGCATTACGACTATCAAAATTGGGAGGGCTTACATATTTCAGTTAACTCCCTGACGGAGATTCCTCCCCCAAGAATACGGTCGAGCCCCCTGCAACCTGTTCCAATTCTCTTTTTGCAGGACAGCAAATCCCAAGCAGTCTTGGCTCCTTGAAAATGGCAATGAATTGTCAAGCAATTGTACGTAGCATATCGTTTTACCGGGAATGGAGGCGGCAGCGCGGTCGAGGACGAGGAACGCCTCCTCTTGGGAGATGGATGCCTCTGTGTAACACAAACAAGTGAAAACTGTGTGTGCGCGTGCGTGTGTGTGTAATGCGCACGGGCTGACAGATGGGAAGGGGAGATGCCGTGCAGATCGACGAGGCAAGAGAATCCGCAAGCGAGTAGCGCGGCGAGCAGGTTAGGTGGCAATGCCAGCCTCGCTATGCTTCCACGGTCGTCCATTTTTATAATTAGCTTAGGGTAAAAAAAGGTTTGAAGCAGCCCTAATGAGGGAGACGGAGCTTGTGGATGCAGGGGAGCAGCAATTGCTGACAGAAGACAAAGACAAAGAGAAAGAGTACATAGATGGAAGTGGTGATCAAATTCCCCTCCTCCCAGACGCGTCGAATGGGGTAACGGAAGCGGACAAGGTGGATAGTCTACGGGAAATGGAAATCGAATATGCTGCCTACGTGAGGGATGATTGTTACGGCGTGCTTGGCGGCGGTCCATTGGCATTGACTGAGAAGGCTAAGCTCTTTGTGGCAGTTCTGACTATTGTTCCCCTGCGATTCCTTCTCCTGATCGTGGTCCTGCTCCTTTACTACATTATTTGCCGAATCTTTACACTGTTTCGATCACCCTCGGACGAAGAAGGACAGGAGAATTATGAATATCTCCGGGGCTTCAGGCGTTTAGTCATTGCGTACTCTGGCAAGTTCTTCGCCAGAGTGATGTTGTTCGTGCTTGGCTTCTATTGGATCAAGGTCACGCGAGCAACTGATGCATACAATTCTGTACCAGAAGTAAGCCAGTTTTCGTATGTTTTTCTTGCTCAACTGTTCGGTTGCAGGTGGAGGAGGATAGTGTTCGTCCAGGTGCCATTGTTTCAAATCACGTTTCTTATCTGGACATCCTTTACCACATGTCAGCTTCGTTTCCCAGCTTTGTGGCTAAGGTGAATTGACTGTGTACATTAGACTAAGTTTGTACTAACACACGTCTGTCCTTAACTATAAAAGCGATCAGTGGCCAAGCTGCCTCTTATTGGCTTGATCAGGTACGCCTACTTCTTGTCTCGTCGTTGTATAATTGTTCTAATTGTTCGGCTTGATACAGCAAGTGCTTGGGGTGCATTTACGTGCAGAGGGAGTCGAAGACATCAGACACCAAGGGAGTTTCTGGTAACCATACATTTTCCACGTTGTCACGCAAATGGTTGTTTTCTTTTTGGTAGGAATTGTCAGCGACAGGCTTAGAGCTGCTCACAGCCAACCAGGAGCTCAAATAATGCTGCTCTTCCCAGGTACGTGATTAATCAACAAATGCGACAGTTCTAATTATACCACCCATATCAGAGGGGACTACGACCAACGGAAAGCACCTTCTCCCTTTCAAGACGGGTGCGTTTCTGAGCCGCACACCGGTTATGCCAGTTATACTTAAGTATCCTTACAAGCGTTTCAGTCCAGCCTGGGAGTCCATATCTGGGGTGAGTAGAGTTTTTGCGAGTCAGTGTTCAATAATGTTGTCTGTACTTACAGATACGGCACCTGCTGACGTTGCTTTGTCAACCAGTAAATTTTCTTGAAGTCACAAGACTGCCGGTTTACTACCCATCGGAGAAAAAAGGCGGACCCGAAGCTGTATGCGGCTAACGTACGAACTGTGATGGCGGCGGAGGTCTGTCAGGCTAGCGTATGTTTTTTTAACTAAAATAAATTATCGTGCAGGGAGGCCTCACACTCTCCAACCTTGGTCTGCAAGAAAAGCGAGTTTATCTCAATGTACTAAGGACATAGCACCAATTTTGTAACAATCTCCAGACATGTAGCCCGCTTTTACTCACAGATCTATTGGAACATTTTAGCATAGGCTCGTCGCTCCTGCTCCCGCCTTGCCAAAATCTATAATCCAGTCATATGAATGAGGATCCTACAAAAACTACATATCCTACCTTCTCTTTTACCGTCGCGAGCTCCCTTTTAATACCAGCTGCATCACAAACCATCAATATTACCACCTCCAGATAGCAATGGCTGCTTACCATCGTCAGGCTGAATCTCATGAGCTTTTGTAAGGCTTGCCACAGCTGCATCCAGATCATTCAACGCGAGGTACGCCTGGAAGCTGGAGGAGTTAGCAGATTGCAAGCTAGGTTGAAAGACACACACACACACACACACACACACATATATATAATTAAAAACCTGGCCTTGACGGAACAATGCTTTCACATTTGGCTCTCCGTTATTCATTGCATATTCAGTATCGATCAAAGCTCCACGCGGATCACCAATTTTCAGTTTGCAAGCCTGCAGTCACCTCTTGCAAGGTTGAAAACACGTGAAGGCAAGACAAAGTACTTACTGCACTATTGGTCAGAACCACGGACTTGATTCTTCGCAACTTGTTACTCTTCTCTGTATTTAATTCACCTACACATAAATATTTTCAAAAAAGAAAGAGGAATACAGACCTTCATCGATCTCCTCTTTCTCCCAGCACACATCCAAATACCTTAGAGCCTTCCTATACTTGCGCAGGGCCATCTTATAGTCACCTTTCTGCAGCAGTATGAGGAGCATTTAGAACGATCGAGAAATGGAAGATGACAAACCTTGAAACACTCGTTCCCCAAGCCCTTGACGGACTCCACAGCAGATAACCACCAGGCGGATTCGTCAGACTGCTCTGGCAGGTCCGCGGGCCAATCAGGATACATATCTCCATCCTTCCAGAATCCGCAAACGCCGTCATCCACCCCATCTGGCAGTTGCCCGCATTCTATGACCACCAGCTCGTTCAGGGGGCGATCCTTGTCATCAGTGGCCGTGTGCTCCATACTACGAACAACGCCCATGCCCTTGAGTACTTTGCCAAACACTACGTGCTTTCCGTCGAGATGTGATGCACGAGCGGTCGTGATAAAGAATTGAGAGCCGTTGGTGTTGGGGCCGGAGTTTGCCATTGAGAGAAGGCCCTTGCGTTCATGCTTTAGCTTGAAATTCTCATCATCGAACTTAGGGCCATAAATGGACTCGCCACCTGTTCCATCCCGAGCGGAGAAGTCGCCCCCTTGGATCATGAAGCCCTTGATAACCCGATGAAATGAGACCCCCTGCAAGGCACATGAACCGTCAGCTTATGACACAGAGGCACCACGCGCAGACCTTGTAGTGCAAAGGACAGCCAGTAGCGGGTCCTACGCCTTTCTCCCCAGTACATAGAGCCCGGAAATTCTCAGCGGTGCGAGGAACGATGTCTGCGAACAGCTCTACCACAATGCGTCCTTCCAGCTCGCCTCCGATGCTGATGTTCATGAAGCAGCGCGGGTTATCCATCGCTAACAAAGAAACCCTAGGTAAACCCTACGGCCCGGGATATTCGTCGGCGCTAGTTGTTGCTGGGTCTCGAATTCTCCGGGACCCACGACCACCACGTGGCGTGTGCCGATTGAATAGTGGCAATCGCCGGCTGGCAAGGGGTCCTTTCTCCGCCCACCTGCAACGCCGTGGATGGCAAGTCAAATAGGGAAAGGGCCTGAGAGGAGAGAACGCTTAGCAGGCGGGATGGGGAGACTGGAGAGCTACATTGTGGTAACAATAGTGGTAACAGCAATGGCTCTGCTTGTGGGAGGTGGGGCAAAGGGGGGACAGATGCAATGGCTGTCCAGCCCAAAAATAAGACGGTGGATGAAATCTTTAGCAACGATCATTTCGAGCAGATGTTCAATCACAGAAATGACCCACAAGCACATGCCCAAGGTTTCTACGACTACTACTCGTTTGTCACGGCAGCAAAGTCCATGGAAAAAGAGGGCTTTGCAGTGACTGGAGGTGAGGAGGTCCAAAAGAGGGAGCTGGCGGCATTTTTCGCTCATGTGGCACATGAAACAACTTGTAAGAATGCAGATCTGGAATGGACTCCTAACAAAACGTTGCATAACATGTTTTAACAGGTGGTTATTCAGCTGCTAAAGATGGACCTTACGCCTGGGGACTGTGCTACAAGGAGGAATTGAGCCCACCCAAGCTTTACTGCGAAGAAAGTTTCTTATACCCATGTTCTCAAGGTGTCAGCTATCATGGCAGAGGAGCTCTACCCGTATACTGGTATGCTCACTATCTGATTGCATTTCTGATGTATGACGTGTGACGACTGTAGGAATTACAATTATGGGGCTGCAGCCAAATTCCTCAAGCTAGATCTGATGAACCACCCGGATATGGTCAGTGACAACGCTACCATTGCATTCCAAGCGGCAATATTCACCTGGCTGAAAGCAGTCAAGCCAAAGCAGCCGTCACCACATGATGTGATGGTGAACAAGTGGATTCCCAAAAAGAATGACACTCTGGCATACAGGAGCCCAGGTTTTGGCATGACAATCAATATCATGGCTGGAGATGATGAATGTGGGCATGGAAAAGACCCCAAGATGGAGGACCGAATTGCACACTACCAGTACTTTCTCAAGATAATCGATGAGAAGGTCGACCCTGGTGAAAACCTGGATTGCGGCGCCCAAGGAGTGCTCAACCCACCCAATCCGGTTCAGTGATTGGTGTTGCAATAACCAGGTTGTGTGTGCATTGCTATACTACTGTAGTGAAATTATTTATTTTCATTTCATCTGTACATCGAAGAGAGGGATGTGTGTTTTAGAATCTCTTCTTACATGAATCAATAACACAGTTGCTCAATAAAGATAATTTTGTGGTTAGTCTAGCATTCAATTACCGTGCAGATGGCACCGCTTCTGACATCGGGCAAACAGGGGCCCTTAGACCATTCACGCAAACTAGTATCATAGACGAGCACGAGGCCTTCCCTCGTGCCTTTAAGACTATGGCCACCTCTTCGGAACAGGTCATCTATTGACCCCCCAACTGGACGATGTGAACTGCATTGCCAACCGTGACACAAGAGAACTTAAGCACATTGTCAATGCGGAGGGGTGATGGAATGGGTGGCAGGTTGATTCTGTTCCAGACATGACTGCGGGTGTCATACACCCAGAAGGAAAGCTCCACAGCATGGCTGGCCAGCATGTAGATGCAGCAATCAACAACCGTGCACGAAATGACACAGCTACCCATGGGAAGTGGTTTGGACTTGAGCCACGTGTTGGAGCTCGGATCGAACACATCCATCGAGCCAACATATGCATAAGCACGTTTAATACCCCCGATGACGTAGAACAAACCACCCACGGCTGCTCCAATGCAGCCGTAGCGCCTGCGCGGCATGTTTGGAATCCGTTTCCACTTGTCCAGCTCGGGAATGTAGACTTCTGCCTCGCTAATTACTGCATCCCTGGTGCCCTTCATTCTGCTGGCTCCACCCGCCACATAAATGCGATCAGATACTGCAGCACATGCAAATTTCTTCCGGGCGTGCAGCATTGGAGCAGCCCGCGACCAACAGCAACTCCACCAATCATATGTCATAGTGCACTGCTCCGAGCCCAGTACAAAGATGCGTCGGTTGAGCACAGCCGGCTGAGCATGGACCAAGGAGCTAGGGTCTAGCAAGGTGGCATCAGCAGAACAGAGGAAGCCTGCCTTCCACTGGCCGCTGGGCTGTGAGTAAATGAAGCATGACAAGCCAGCTCCAGATCCTCCAAACACGATTACCAACCTCTCCATTCCCCGAGTCTCTGACGAACGTGGTAATAGTCGTCCGATCTTACAATGCCATGCCATTTGCGGCATACCATCATTGAATCCTGCAGTGCTCCGCGGGGAATGCGGGCTAAACATTCCACGAGCAAATCATCGGGAAGATCAGTGATCAAAGTCCTCTTGTTTTGCTGCTGGTGCTGCTCCAACACATCCCCGTAGCACTTGCAATCCGATATGGGCGAAGTCCAGCACGCTTTGACCAGACTCCGAAGTCCCATTCTACTCGAACCCTTCTTTTTCTTGCCGCTCTTGGATCGAGACAGCAAGGCTTGGTGCTGCTCCATTGTGTAACAAATAAACCCTAATTAAACATACACACGGCGATCAAATGTATTTCATTCCGGCAATCCTGATACGTCTAGAGACGAGGAACTGTACGAGTGCGTAGATTATGCCCAAGAGAGCCAGACCTCTGACACTAGGCACATCTGTGGCAATGATGGCGGGAATGCTCAGTGGTGATGTCAACAGCAATGCAAAGCTCGACTGCTTTACTGGTTCCACATGAATAAGTTAAAGAGTGCATGGCTCGGGAGGGTGAGAGCCAACAACAGGCTGTTCTTCAGAGCATACAGCAAGCCCGCTCCTCCCATCTCCACTCCCCACCCACGTCCCTGCCACATTTCTCCCACACCCTGTGCGCCGCAGCCATGGTCAAGTATACGGAAACGGCCACAGACAGAGGCAGATAACGCTGCCTATCCCCGAAGCTAGTTAGCAGGTTCATGTCCTGATTGAACAACAGCAGAATAGGTGCCAGCAACAGTATCGCCCTGTCGGAACCCCCCGTCATATGCTTGTTGAGCACGATGCAGATGATAAAACAGAGCACCGTAGACACGTTGCCAAGCACCGGCGTCCATGCTCCCTCCGCAGCCAGCTTCTTTACCACGAGCGGGCTGACGTGCGATGCGCGCTGCTGTTGTATAAGGCGGTGCTTTGGAACGAAACCCCCTTGAGATGCCTTTTCCTTGAGTATGGAACTCAGTTGCAGCTTGACAACCAAGGCTATAAGCATGAATATGGCCGCATATAGTCCCAAAAGAGAGCTGCGAGCACCCCTGAGAGCAAGCATTGAGACCAGTTTCTCTTCTTCCCCTGCCTCCCACCCTCTAAGTTGACCTTCCAGCATATACATGATGGGCAGCAGGCTAACCAGAAGCCCGAATACCCATGGCACCAACCTTGGACTTGATACTGACGGAAGCAGCACAAACACCAGAAATACAGAAGTACAGATTAAGGCAAGCACCAGGAAGCCGTCCAGCACAAGCAGCTCCCGAAAATAGTGGGCAGAGATATAGATGCCTAGGTTTGCACCCACCCCAACAGCATACACAAACCGGAGCGCAACAAAATGCCGGATGGGAAGCGCAGAGGACACTGCAGCCAAACTAGCGACTATTGTTAGCAATAGTAGCCATGTTGACCACGTCGGTACAGTTGCTATACTTCCGTATATTGCTTCATCGTCGCCCAGCTGGTCTAGCAGGCTAGTGTATACCGGGTCACGGAATAACCAACGCGAGCTCACTTCTGGGAGAGGTGGTTGCAGAAAGATACACAATAGGCCGGTTGCCAGCAGTAACATCAGCGATCTCCTGGCTGCCTGCATCGCAGTCGCAAATATAAATCGAAGAAATTTCAATGGAACAAGGAAAGCACAATAACTCGCACCTGGATGTGGTTGAAATGATAGACTACGATCGGAGCGCTTCCCAAACCTGTCAGCAATGTCATGCAACCAAGAAGAACAGTGGGGGAAGCCGGTCGGCCCGACCACCAGCGGATGGTCTCGGCTACGGGAACACGGCAGCACCATATTGACAATAAAACCACAGCTGCATGTGTTGCACCCTGCCATGGCTTCATCCGGCTTCCCTTCCGTCTGCACGATAGAAATATTCTGAAGTTAGCAAGCAACTCACTAACACAGTGGCAAGATTGAACTCACTTGTACAGAATAACCGATGGCGAGATTGCCAGTAGAAGAAAAGCAGAAGTCCATAACGAATCCCTGGTTGACAATAGCAGCATTGACAGCTTACAGGTGTAGAGACAGCAGACAAGCCAACCTCCCCATGAGCTGATGCGGTTGTCGCCTGCCATCCTTCTGGTCAGAAGCAATCCGACAATCGTCGACACCACAACCATATAGCTTGGGTAGACAACATCTTCGTCCGCAATGAAATAAAACATGGTCGTATTGTTGTAAAGCTTGTTCTCGAGGCTACATACCAGCAGCGCGTGTCCTATCAGTGATATATCAGCCAGGTATCTAGCTTTCCCCGGAAGCGTGGTAAGGCCTGGAATGGACAAAGCCAAGATAGCGCTTGCAATAATGAGCTTGCATATCGTCTTGACTGGAGTACCCCCGACCCAGATGCTTAAGAACCAGAAGTTATGAACCACAAACCAGGCGACGGAGATGCTCGCCGAAATGAGAAACACCAGATATGACATGAAGTTCTTCGCTGTTATGTAATGGGCCAGGAAAAGAGCTGAGATGATGGGAGCCGGTAGAAACTGTATAAACAAGTTAGCATTTCACAAGGATAAGGGACCGAGTGCCCGTACCTTCAACGGCATCCCAACCACCAGTGACGAAGAGGTGGAAGCAACGACGAGCAGAATGGAGAGAAAAGCATTCCCAACGCGGCCCAAGAGGTACAACCCGATCGCTGCCGCAGCAGCTAGAAATGCGGACGTAACGAGAAGGTAGTTGAGGGGAGGCGTTATCTGGATGTATTGGTTGAAAGCATAGAATACAACCCGGATCTCCAGAGAGATCATAACAGCAATCAAAGCAATAGCACCATTAACTACACGGACCTGGTGAAGCTGCCTTTGGTCCCTAGCCAGCCACCACAATGCACCCCTGGTAGATGCATAAAGTTGGAAGAGCAGCGGCACGAAGAAGAGAAGCACAAGCTCGGACAAGGTATTCAGAGACCCCAGCCGGCGATGGTGGATGCCAAGATGGAGGAGGAGCGGAAGGAAGAGTAGCATGAGCGTATGCAGACAAGCTTCCAAGGGACCCATAATGCGTGCATCGTCTGAGATTTGGCCTCCATAGCTCCTTTCCACCTTGGTTCTGAAGGACGATTGCCTGGGTAACGAGAAAAGCCAATAGAGGAGGAACTGAATTCCCACGAGGTAAAAGGCTGCGTGCTCAAGTCCAACAGCCGCAACGACACCCCATGTCTGGCAAGTAGCTGCAACGAACGGGGTGCAAGCAAACAGAAGGCGCTCCAGAGCAAACACCACAGACGGATTCTCGAGCTGCAGCCACTTGAATTGGAGAGATGCCCACACACCAACCAGGAAAATGAGTTCCATCAGAATCAGGAAGCTCAAGACTTGGAGAGTCCAAGCACAGGTTGCGGAGAAGGCGATACCACGAACCAAATATGCCAGAGAGGTGGCTCCCAGAGTGCCCCAGATGCCGAAGAAGGCACCTCTCTTCAGTAGCAGCGAGTCGAGAATGTAGGAGATCATGAGGCCTACCGTCAGAGTAGCAGACACCGGTTTCCCACCCATGCCCAGCATCAGCGCGATGCAAGGCACCAGCGCAATGCTCATTCTTGCATTGTACTTGAAGCTGTTGGATCGCAGGTCATCCATGGGAACCCGCCTCCAAGCCGCCATATGCCCTTAGACCTAAATGGCGACAACCCGGTTTTTGACGCTACTGCCGGTTAGGCCAGTGCCGCTTGTTCCCGTGCGATGTGGCCGCATCCGGATCTCGTCATCCGTCACATATCTTGAGCTCGATGAAAAGAAAAAGAAGAAGAAGAAGAGCCCTGGCAACGCACTCTACCTCTTGTTACTCGCCAACGTGAGTGTCTATGCTCTGGATCACTGGCTACGTTTAGGTAATCCACTGTTTCCAGATTGCAATCAGACTGACATTTTAGTCAGCTAGATGGTATCAAGCTGCTCTACCTTTATCACGCGTCACCACGTTGGTACCAATTCATGACGGCCACTCTATGCCATGCTGATTGGGGCCATTTGTCAGGCAATATCTTTTTCGTTTACATGTTTGGCAAGTTGGTGGAAGAGGAAGAAGGTGGAGTAGCACTTTGGGCATCTTATTTACTAACTGGAGCCGGAGCCAACTTGGTATCGTGGCTTCTGTTGCCTCCGAACGTGGTATCAGTTGGAGCTTCTGGTGCAGTGTTTGGGTTATTTGCCATCAGCGTGCTTGTTAAGGTGCTTCTTTACTTTTTTTGCGTGTCTGTGTCGTGTTAAGAATGATTATTACGAAGCAGCTAAGCTGGGACTGGAGGAAGCTGCTTGAAGTAGTCATACTGGGGCAATTTGTTCTGGACAAGGTTTGTTTGTTCACCACTCAAATTCCACTTTGTTCCACTTTTTCCAGGTGATGGAAGCAACAAGGATGGCACAGCATCAGGCATCCAGTGTGAATCATATAGCACATTGTGCTGGGGCATTGATTGGGGTTTTGCTTATATGGCTTATCGCCAGAATCCCTGCGGCACACAGAGACTCTTAAAAACGTAAGCAGATGTTATTGTTGCTTTATTGACATGTTCTCAAAAATAGTCAGCCACTGATCTTGAGGTCCAGAAGGTGAGTCCACTGCCAAGAAAGTAAGAATTAGTAATACGATACAGACTCCTATCTTGCTCTTACCTCATCAGAACCAGAACGCATTGCATGGTTCCGGCCACCCCTGTCCATGCACCAGGACCAGTGGCAACTACAGAGTCTTTAATGAGTAGGCCAACTGCGAAGGCAAGACACCCAAAGGAGATTACGTACGCAATGAATAGCAGCATTTTGGCCCTGACACAAAAAAGGAGTGACAAAACGAAGCGAATGCATAGATTACCTCCGGGCCTCGTCATCGTAGGGTGAACAGTCTATGTCCTCTTTCCTCACGAAGTTGAACATGAGCGCGGCAATGGAAGCCAGGATCCCTAGGAAAGGGAATAAGGGAATAAGATATATCGGCTGGATCGGTAGAGCAAACAAACCTGGCAAATAGTGAACAACAGGCACGCTAACATGGCTGCAGACTACGGCGTCCACCCAAAACCACCATCCTGCTCCGAACACGGCTCCAGCTACCCAGGGCCCAAGAGCGCTCCGGCTGCCCATTGTATTAAACCCTTATTCTTTTTGGCCCTAATATTCCTTCTCACTCTTAACAATGCTTAGGCTGGGCGCGTTTCGGCCCAGCAATGACAAGATCGTCAAGCTGCAGCTGCACCCCACTCATCCGTGGCTGGCTACTGCGGATGGATCGGACAACGTCGTGGTGTGGGACTGGGAGCATCGCCAGGTGGGTTTTATATTGACTAAGCATGCATTCAGAATACAGATCCAATCTGTAGGTGTTGTACGAGCTGAATGCCGGTCGTGTGGACGCCAATCGCCTCGTGGGAGCGCAACTCCAGAAACTTGCCGAGGGTGAATCTGGAGGTAAGTGTTGAGTTACTTAGATCCAGACTTTCTTCTCATTACCTCGGCTCTAGAACCCAAGTCAAAGCCTACTGAGGCAATCCGCGGAGGAAGGTGCGTACTTCGTTTCTTCTGCTAGCTTTCCTATGCTAACTATCAAAATGGCAGCGTGAAACAGATCAAATTTTATGACGACGACGTTCGTTTCTGGCAGTGGTGGCCGGAGTGCAGCAGCCGAAGCTTCTCCGATGCAGCAGTCCCCTCCCAGTAGCAGCGCTTCTGGTTCTGTTCGAGGCCGTCGTTTCCTTGTCATATGCTGCGAGAACAAGGCAATTTTCTTGGACCTGGTCACGATGTGCGCCCGAGACGTTCCCAAGCAAATTCTGGAGAATAAAGCTCCTCTCTGGTAAGTGAGCAAGTATTTTCGGTCCACTCAACTTAGCTTGTTGACAGTGTGGAATTCCTTCCCCGCTTTCTCTCTGCGGATGGTTCCTTTGCTGCATTCGGTGGTTCTGACGGAACCATTCGCGTTCTATCCATGATAAACTGGCAGGTTCGAATATCCCCTTGTGTCCTTCTGATTTTACTCGTTTCCTGTGGACAGATTGCTCAAAAGTACGTAGGCGGTCACAAGGGATCGGTTGTTTGTTTGACGACTTTTATGGCGTCCTCCGGCGAGGTGCGTGCGATTATCCTGTTTCTGCCACAGCTAACTCACTGCAGAGCAGACGCTTTTGGTCTCTGGTGCCTCGGACGGGTTCATGGTTGTCTGGAACGGTGACAATCCCTTAGCATTAAGAGAAGCGTCTCCCAAACTCTCGTTAAAGGTTCCAGCATCTTTATCACCTTGTCAATTCACTCATGTTTCTGTTCTCTTGCAGGCTCATGATGGAGGTGTTCATGGTATTGAGTTGGCCAAAGTACCCGGATCTACCCCACAACTAATAACTATAGGTGCTGATAAAACACTGGCTATCTGGGATACGATCTCTTTCAAGGTACATTCAAGTGTTAGTCATAGGAATGACAAACTGACGTACATTGCAGGAACTCAGAAGAATCAAGCCGATGAAAGTTGCATGTCAAAGTGTTGCTGCTTGGTTTCACCCTCGAGCACCCAGTATCGACATCCTTATATGCGCAAAAGATTCTCATATATGGTATGACAGGTTGGTCACTGACTGATTATGATGATTTTTACTGCCGCAGGGCCATTGAGAATGCATCTTACATGGCTATGACAAGGTCACTCTGCGATTTGAGCCTGCAGGTCCCCCTGCATTTGTGACTGCTACTAAGAAACTAAAGGTTTGTCTGTGCTTGTCGAGTATTGCGGACTAATGCTCGTGCTTTATCTGCATACTGTAGTCCTACTGCATGACAGTACATCCCTTGCAGCCCCACCTAGTTGCAACGGGGACTAACATCGGTGTTATTTTAAGCGAATTTGATGCGAAATCTATCCCGCCTGTAGTGGCCTTACCCCCAGTATCCGGAAGCAAAGAACATTCTGTGGTTTTTACTGCAGATAAGGATCTCCATTTACTCTCTTTCCAGATTTCTTCGCCTGACGACGGAAGACCAAGAACTGATATTGGAGAAGCACCTCAGTTCCTGAAACAATCCAAAAACAGAGTTGCTCCTGTGCCTCACGACTCCTATTCGCTCCTCAGCATCAGTAGTTCTGGCAAGTAAGTAGTTATGCCTGTTATAGTCACACGGTACTGATTCCATACTTGCAGATACATCTCCATTGTGTGGCCCGACGTGCCATATTTTTCCATATACAGGGTCAACGACTGGACGATCGTAGACTCTGGCCAAGCAAGATTCTTTGCATGGGACTCTTGCAAAGAAAGATATGCACTCGTCGAAGGAGTTGCAACGCCTAAGATACTCCCTCTGGGAAAGGGATCTTCAAAAAAAGCCAAGGAGGCAGCTGCTCAAGCCGCAGCCGCAGCCGCCGCAGCAGCTTCTGCAGCGGCCACTGCGACAGTCGAAGTGCGGATTTTGCTGGATGATGGAAGTCCCAATTTATTAACTAAGAGCATTGAGGACAGGTCCGAACAGGTATGTATTCATTTTCCTTGTGCTGTTCCAGATGTAATGCCCGTTGCAGGTGATTGGGTTACAAGGTGGCGCTCTACTGGGTGTGGCCTATAAACTGCCTCGAATGTCTATCGTCCCGACCTCATCAATGTATTCTGCTGACGAAATAAGCAAGTCTATCAATGTGGAGACCTCAACGAATTTCATGCTATACAGGTAAATTTGGAACAACGCTGTTTGTATGCAGGTTTATTGGTTTTTTTTTTTTGTTTAGCTGGGAAACGTTCAAACCAATTAGTGGGATGTTACCTCAACCGGAATGGTCTGCCTGGGATCAGACAGTAGAATATTGCGCTCTTGCATATCAGCGCCATATAGTTATTTCGTCATTACGTCCGCAGTATCGCTATCTTGGGAACGTGGCCATCGCTTCTGCCGCTGGTGGAGTATGGCACCGCCGTCAACTTTTTCTTGCGACTCCGACAACTATAGAGTGAGGCTTTTTCATAAATGTTCTCTTTCCTCAATCGAACATTTTTCCTTGCAGATGCGTGTTTGTAGATGCTGGAGTCACTGCTATAGACCTTGAGAGAAAGAAGAGGAAGGAGGAAATGGGAAGCAATGCAGCTTCCGGTGCAAATCACGGAGGGTTGGCCTTGTTGGCAATCGATGCACCGACAGCTTCATCAGCAGAAAGAGTTGCTCTGCGACCTCCAATGTTACAGGTACGTCATGGCTAAAAAGGGACATAAATATATGAAAATATTATACACGGTAGGTGGTCCGACTGGCTTCATTCCATACCGCGCCGTCCATTCCACCGTTCGTTTTCTCTAAGCACACTAAAATGGATGGCGAAGCAATTGCTAGCCAAAAGGACACAGAAGAGAAGAAGGTGGCCGACGTCGCAATTGGTGGTGGTGGTGTTGCCGTAGCGGTGTCCAGACTCCCTATGGAACAAAAGCGTCCTTTGGGTCCGTTACTGGTGGTGGGCGTCCGGGATGGTGTGCTCTGGCTTATTGATAGGTTTGTATTACGTCCATTGCTAGCTGTCTAACAAAACCTTATCGCAGGTTCATGACTGCGCATGCACTCTGGCTTAGCCATCCCGGGATTCGATGCAGATGCCTCGCTGCACATGGAGATGCTGTGAGTGCTGTCAAATGGTGAGTTTGATATCTTAAATCTTTTGATCTTGAAACATGTTCCTCTAGGGCTGTCCGGCTTGGACGAGAGCACCATGACGATCTTGCGCAATTTATGCTGGGCATGGGGTACGCGACAGAAGCTCTACATCTTCCTGGCATCTCGAAGAGGTAAGCGTTGAGAAGGATTTCAAATGGCTGAACGACGAACACAAACTGTACAGGTTGGAGCACGAGCTTGCCATGCAAAGTGGCGATCTAAAGAGGGCTCTGCAGTGCCTGGTTGCGTTGAGCAATAGCAAGACTCTTTGGCAAGACGGTGACAGTGCAGGTATCCTAACTTTGACGAGCAAGGAGAGAACGAGCGACGCTTTGCAAGGAATTGTCAAGTACTCTCGCGAGTTTCTGGAGCTGGTGGATGCGGCAGATGCCACTGCGCAGGTAGACATATCACGCGAGGCACTGAAGAAGCTGGCCGTTGCGGGTGCGGTGGAGGGAGCTTTAGAACCCCATGTTCTTCGGGGTCTTGCTTTGATGCTTTCATCCCACGGAGAAATGACGCGCTTAGCAGTTAAGCAATGCCTTCTCCCTGGTTTCTACGGGAAACTGAGGCCCTTTCTTATTGTAGGTGCTGGTGAATAGCATGATGGGTGCAGGCCATGGTCGAGAAGCGGCAATAGCAGCGGCTCTCCTGGGAGATCCAGCCTTGCTAGAGAAAGCTTGGCAAGAGACCGGGATGATCGCGGAGGCTACTCTTCACGCATATGTAAGTCTTGTTGTGCAGAACTGTGATGAGTGTTAAATATGTTCATGAATGCAGGCGCATGGAAGGCCATCGTTGAAGGCGTTGCTTGATCGCTGGAACCGGCTATTACAGCAAGAGCAAGAGCAAGAGCAAATGCGACCAATATCCTTGCAACAGAAGGAGAAGGAAGCTATGCTGGAGAACCTGACGGAACCCGCCAAACCAGCTGCTATTGAAATTGTTCCGCCTGGCCTCATCAAGCCAGTGCAAATTGCGGCAGGGAGCACCCCGATTCTCATGTTAGAAGCGCCTCAGGCTCCCCCTCCCCTTATAACAACCTAGTTTGTGTAAGGAAATAAGGGTTTGCGAAATGAATAGCTTGCTCAGGAGCAAGCAGATGATCCGGGGGACAACGCGTTTCATTTTCACCAATACGTTTGATCGCCCCAAGGTCACAGCTTTTTCAATTCACGCAATTAGCATTGTTCACTCCAGGCACTTTGCAGCAACACCATCTGACACAGATTCACCGGCAGCATTGGTGAGCGAGTGGTGGCAGAGCTTCAAAGTGATGGGCTCCCAAACCTACGGTTACACCAAGCACTCTGTGCTTCCTAACTTGCAGCAGTTGCTCGACCCCACAACCCAAGGTCTGCTCCCTACCACCGTCTCGGTTGCCTCGTGCGCAGCTGCTTGGCTTGTTTTGCCTAGACTACTTCGTCGCCTCCACAGATATGTGGAGCAGGGACCGACTGTTCGGCTCCTTGGCCGTAGTATTCATGAGCTTCCTTACGAGATGACTGTGTGGGCAGCTCTCGAGGATCCCACGCGTCTTTTCGTCACGCTAGTAGCTTTCTCCCAGCTGTAAGAAAGAATGAATGAGGGAGCTGCTTTGCAATTGGCTCACTTGTGAAATGTTTCAGTGCATCGGTGATCGCTCCTAGCACGGTCGCAGCGCATTACTTAGAGCAGGTATGGCATGGTGGTCTGGTCATAAGTTTCCTGTGGTTCCTCAACCGATGGAAGAGCGTTGCCTTCTCTCGCGTACTGGGTGACAAGGCGTCCAGTAAAGAGGAGCAGGAGCGCTACCTGGCTCTGGACAAGCTTTCATCGGTTGGTATCATTGTTCTGGGAGCAATGGCGCTGGCCGAGGCCTCCGGTGTTGCTGTACAATCCATTCTAACAGTGGGTGGAGTCGGAGGTGGGTACGCTTGTCCCTTAAAGAAGCCAAACTAAGGACGTTGGACTCTGGTGCAGGTATAGCCGCTGCCTTTGCAGCCCGTGATATACTCGGAAATGCATTGAGCGGCCTCATCCTTCAGTTCCTCAAGCCCTTCTCGGTGGGCGATGTCATCATCGTACGTTGACTATCTGCCTTCCGACTTGTGCATGATATAGTTTTGCAGGCTGGGAACGTCGAGGGCCAGGTGGTGAAGATGGGCCTTCATTCAACAAACTTGCTTAACGTTGATAAGTATCCCGTTGTCGTTCCAAATTCCTTCTTTTCCAGTCAGGTGAGCGGGCCGCTGCTATTTTCACGGGCTAAGTATTAAGTAGAGCTTTGCAGGTGATAGTGAACAAGTCCCGAAGTCAGAATCAATCTCTTAAGTCAAGGATGTACATCGGTTTCTCTGATATCGACAAGCTGCCTACAATCACGATGCAGGTGGTACAGGTATTGAAGTCCCATCCCAAGGTACTGTCGGAAAAGATGGTGGGCCCCTGCTACCTGTCAAAAACTTCTCCATCCCACCTGGAGATTACGCTGGCTTATGACATCCACTCCTTGGTACGTACACACTCTCTCTCTCTCTCTCTATATATATATAAATATACGAATGCTTCCCATTTCAGAACAAGAGAGAGACTCTTGCATTGGAGCAGGAGATTTTGGTAAAAGCAGCCGAACTTGTTAAGAGCCAAGGTGCATCGCTTGGAGCTGCTGCCTAGCGATTTTATTAAATCTGAGTTTATATATCTAATTTTTTCCGGGTATACACGAATAAAATCTTGCTGTTGCTTCTAAAGTACCCAAATCCAACTGGCCACAGAGCCCAGGGCTAAGCCAGCAACAAGGGAAACGACCAGCAGGATGCCGGTTGTTTCAGCATCTTCCAGAGGAACCATTTTGGGAGCCTTGATCATGATGGCGCTGGTAAAGTAGCCGTTAGTAATACCAAGCAAGGCCGTGATAAGGAGGACCGGGAGCTCAGTGCGGAGAACACTGGGGCCGTGCAGGCAAAGTGCAAAAAGTGGGAAGAAGAGCCTGGCAATTGATCCGGAGATGATGAGCGTGGGGTTGTCCATGAGGTAAACGGCAGTAAAAGCCTTGCCAAGCAAGTCGCACATGTTGTAGCAAGCGATGATCAAAATGGGGTACCAGTCCCCAAGGCCTGCCGAGTGCACATCTTCAGTGAGGGAGCCGGGGAATATGGCCAACGTGGTGACATAAACCAGACCCAGCGACAGCAACATCCCTTTGCTCTGTTTCCAACCTCGCACATAACTCACTGCCTTGCAAGCGTTTTCACCTTCGACCAAGCCTAGCAACACAGTAGTGTCCGCTTTGTTCTTCTTGAAGTGGTGACGGATGACCGGAAGAGTGGTAACCAGGTTACGCAATAAGGCAGATGGCCATGAAAATGACACTGGTGACGAAGTAAACATTGGCACTTGTGCGAAGGCCATCAGGTGTGGATGGTAGTGCAGCCTTAATAGCAATTCGCAGGCAAGATACGAGCACACCTAGAAAGAAATTGAGTTTACCTAGATCTAAAAGTCGCTAGTTTACCTACCAGAAGCCGCTGTCCCAGCTACCAGGGCTTGCATGTAGCGCTCTGGAAGTTCACCTGCGGAACCAACCAGACTGCCTTGTACAAGAGCATCTGCAAGACCCGTGATGCACACTGCTGCAATAGTGACGTCATAGGTGGCATTGGATGGTTCAGCAACAGTCTCATCCATTATTGGCAGAATGAGCATCATGAATAAGAATAGCAAGAGACCCAAGTTGATCCGGCGCTTGGAACTGATGGTTGTCGCCTTAAAGGTGAGGAAGAGCAGCAAGATCATGCAGG
Organism: Selaginella tamariscina; assembly: GCA_003024785.1. Classification (NCBI taxonomy): domain Eukaryota; kingdom Viridiplantae; phylum Streptophyta; class Lycopodiopsida; order Selaginellales; family Selaginellaceae; genus Selaginella; species Selaginella tamariscina. Next base: position 92,591 of record PUQB01000734.1, read on the forward strand.
GGAACATGTAGGCAATAGATAAGACCCTGTCAACGTGTGTCTTGGGATAGAGCAAATCGAAATAGTCCACTGCAGTGATGAACGCATTCCAGGGGAGTAAGAACCCTGCACCCAAGATGAAAAAACTGAAATATGCAAGGCCGCCGTAGTCTCTCGGAGCCTCCTCCTTTGCCTCGTGTGCATCCATCCTCGAGAGTTAGGGTATTATTGAAGGGTGAAGGATAAAATGAAGAGCGAGAAGAAAAAGAAGGGAGGCGGGTGCATATAGAAAAAGAGAAAGAGGACAGTGCTTTACCTCCGCCTCTACCAGACCCACAGCTGTCGACATCACCAGAAGTAGCAGTTGGGAGGGAGAAGAAGAGGAAGGTTCTCTCATGCACACAGCAGCAGGAAACAATGGTTTACGGCAGCCCAGGGATTGGCTTGGCAGCTGGCAATTTCAAGGACCGGCGTAGGACCAGGCCCACTGCTATTCTAACCACAGTCTGTTCCTCGGACAGCCTCTTGTTAAAGCCCAGCAGAGCTTCTGTTCAATGGTTGTTCCATGAAACACCAACGACGTCAAGCAATTCTAACTCAGGACAAGACCAGCACCACAATGTGGACAATAAGTAATACTTTGATTTATTGCCGCCTATATACACGGATGAATCAACATCTTCCTTCCTCCTGCACTTCCAATACCACTTTTCCATGCACCTTCTTATTCTCTCTCGCACTGTGCGCCTCAGCTGCTTTCTCGAGGCTGAACGTCTGCCCCACTGGGATTCTTAGCCGTCCTTCTCTAGCAAGCCTTGCTATTTCTTCCATGCCCTCAGAATCCGTCCTCATAATTATCCAAGAATACTCTGCAACCAAAACTAAACATGTTAACGTGCTTGTATCACGAGCCACAAGTCTCACCAATGCCATGCGACTGGCTGTACTGCATTCTCTTTCGGAGGAGTGTCGCAGTGGCGATTGCACCTCCAACCACTAGCCCGTACTTGTCAGCCAGCTTGACGGTTTCTCCCTGCATGTGTTTGCGAACGGTGGCATCAAATAGAGGATAAATAGAATAGAAATAACCTGCAGAGTCATGTAGTGACCACCGCGTCTCAGCACGTTTACTCCAGTCGCCTCAGTCGCCTCAATCCCAATTGTATCCAACACAGCATCGAAACGCCAAGTAAGCTGCTCTCTTGTGTCCTGTTGACAGGAACAAGAGCTGTCAGGCGGCCAAACAAGACGGCAACGTACCTCCGCCGTGTAGTCTACAATGAGCTCGGCTCCAGCTTCCTCCGCACGGCTAACACTTCGATGGCCACAGGTACAAGCCACTGAACAGCCTGCAGTACGTGCAAGTTGGATGGCAGCTAAGCCAACTGCACCTCCACCACCCATCACCAGCACCTTCTGCCTGCATCCGAAAGACGATTGCAGCAACTGCAATAACAAATATAATCTCTGCTCGAACTCGCTCGCTGTTATGGATTGCTGCTAAGTCTTACCCGCTCTTTACTCTGGCAGTGCTCCATAACGCTCGCCAAGCAGTGAGAGCAGCAAATGGAATAGCAGCTGCTTCCTGACAGTGCAAAGTGTCAAGAATAAGGGCGCAATGTAGCAGTTCACTAGTATACCAAGTGCGTGAGTGACCTCGGTTTGAGGGCGAGTTGCTCTTCCTGGAGAATCGAGTAATCACTGTATGTGCCTCGGACAGCAGTAGGATGGAGGGCACCAAACACTTGCTCTCCTACTTGCAGGCGCTTCACCGCACTTCCTACTGCAGCAATCTCTCCACTCACATCTCGCCCCAGCACCAGCGGCAAAAGCGGCTTGAACAAAGATCGTCCATAGCCCGCTCGCATCTGAGTGCCTCATGGCATTATTATTATTATTATTATTACTGGGGCCATAGCAGCTACTTGCTTACCTTGATATCCAGAGGATTGACCCCGACCGCTCGCGTGTGAACCAATACTTCCTCAGCTTGTAGATCGGGGAGAGGAACGTCCTTCTTCACCTCAAGAACGTCAGGCCCACCGAAACGTGGCAGCACAACTGCCCTACATGTCGAGATGCCACGACTGTAGGCGGGCGGTGCAGCTCCTAAACAGCGCCTCATCACAAGAACCCAGCTGCGGGTTTAGGGTTCGATGACTTAAGAAATGAAACATTTTTGGGGGCACCTGGTATACCTTTAACCGTCAGATGTATGTGGATGTGGATGGTTCTGATTAAATTTTAATTTTTGACGGCTTTCCTATCCAAAATGTAGAGGTTTTATCTGTAAGGTTCCTTGGTATATATTACGTATATACGTTATGCCATGGAGGTGCCATGTGGCATTAAGATTTAGGCACTTGCTAATATGGGCACATGATTTACTTTGCACCAACAGTGTTAATCCTAGCACAAACACTTAGTATAAATACCTTGTATGAGTTAGACGTAAGATTTATTAATATAATTTATTTTTAATCGAATCATATTTGGTATTCACACCTCTTTCATTGGTGAAGATGCGGGTAGTCCTTTTACAGCTTAGTTTTTTTTTGTTCTTTTTGTCTCCCTCTTCCCTTGTGTTCTTGTTCGTGATGGAGACTGAAGAAAGGTAGTTGCAGTTGTTTGATGCACTCAATTGAGCGTGGTGAATCAAACTGCTCTTCTACGGGAAATTCACTAAGGAATGCAGCAGAATGCTAGTATGCCACAAAGTCCCAATCCACACCTTTTATGCACGTTGTAACTAAAGTGGGCATGATACGTGAAAATGAAAATATAAATAAATTATTAATTAATACTTAAGTTTTAATTATGTAAGTTGTAACTAAAATGGGCATGGCTATAGTCCCATTTCTAATAATTAGCAATTTTAGCTATTTAATTAGCATTTTCTAATATTAAAGGAATATTCTTTAGAATATATGTTTGAAAAAGAATATTCTTTAGAATATTCTATTTTGTATTCGACCCTTTAATAAATTATAGCATTCATTGAACAAAAATTAATAACATTATAAAAGTAGAAGGTATTAAATTATATAATATATTGCCTAATATAACAATTAAGGAAGAGCATAAGAGGTACATTATATAAATATTGATGTTGTTATTAAAATATTAATATTTAAATATAACATTATTAATTAAAAATTTGTAGTAGTAATATATAATATAAAATCCTATAATAATATAGTCAATCTTCCATATCATTTTTTAAATTTATATAGTTAAGTAAACAATTTGGTACTATTATTAAAGAGTTTATAATAATTATGAATATTAAATATATGATATTTTATAATTTTGTAATTGCTTTAAGCTTCAGAAAACATACATTCCCTTGCAGTTTTGTTAATCGTGACTTTATCAACGCTTCTTGACATCCACCCATATCGAATGGATTTAACATTTATAAAACATGCTGGGTCTTTTTGATTGGGAGACCATGTTTAGGCATCCATTATATCTTTCGCTCTCCTTCTCGTGTCGCCTTTTTTGTGGTTTGAACCATGCAACCTTAACAATACTATTTTTTTGATTACTTCAGGTGTGTCGATAATTTGACCCATCCAAATAGGCTGATTATATGACGCATCTGGAGTAATGAGAACCATCATTAGTTTTTGAAGAAAAAAATATGCTTTAGGTTTTTGGTTCCTTTGTCCAACAAAGTGTGGGGTTTGCACTTCCACATCACTACTGGCTTCTATGTCGTCTGTGCTCAGTGATGTCATTTCAATCTCCTCTCGCCACCTTGTTTTAGGCCAAAAAGGGTGTTGCAATTCTGTACTTGTGACAGTAGGCCCTTCCAACTCTCGAACAACAGTCTCCCAATAGTCAACCACATGCTTATATAGTTCTGAGTAACCAGTTGCCTTATCAGAATTCTTTGGCATCGATTTTTGAACCCATGCCACATATTTTTTGATGCCATCAATAATAACCTCTTGTTCCTTGAGCTGGGCACTCAATGGAATAGGGTCTGGTTGTCCTTCTGGGAGAAGTGGCTTTCCATTCTCTCCACTTTTGAAGAGCATTAACCCCTCTTTCGGTAACCACTCCTGCTCTGATGGCCGTAACTTGTACTGCATAATAGGTATACCATCTCGTATGGAGAAAAAGAATTGTAGCGGCACAAGGTGACCAACTAAAGAATCACTCCCTCTTTTATATACTCCTTGAGAAATTTTTTGAAGTCTGGCACCTCAGTCACAAGCAAAGCACAACTTTTTTTGGAGATGCAATTTTCAAAAAGATTCATCATATGCGGTAAGGTAAGTGCACTTGTCCTTTTTGTAGAGTTGGAGACCTTGCTGAAGAACGCATCAATATCTTCATGAGTGTGACCAACCATAAGAAAACTGAGCGTGATTGTTTCAAACACACCTTTGGCAACAAGCATTGACAAGTATGCTAGCACATATCTAGAAAATAAAAGTAAGTATGAGCTTGAGAAACCCTTAAGTAAAATGATTTACCTATTTTTGTTCTCGCCTGCACAATTATCCATCTGTAAAAGCAAATGACGAGGAAGCTTATTTGATGTTGAGGACACATGTACACTATTTGAGCTAGATCCCTCCACTGAACCTGAACTCTCAACAGGGCCATCTGTTTTTTGTGCAGGTTGCTGACAATGCCTCTCATATTCCCAAGTAGCCTCAAGTGCAGACGTGTTCATGAGAGCATTATGTAAAGGTTGAAGGTGTTGTTTCTTCACTTTGAGATCACTGATAGGACTTGTCTGTGAGTGGGCTTCAAGGTTTCTGAAACACATGGCCAACGACCCAATAGTGAAATTGGAGTCGCTAGACCAATGTGGAAGTGAAAAGTGTCCATATGATCACAACCGTGTCCATGTGTTAGCACACCTGTCAATGAAATCGGAAGTTTCATGACATTTCCAAGGCACTTTGGTGTTGCAACGAGCTTTGGAATGCTGGTCTTTGAATGATCCATCTTGTCATGGATCAAGCACAGGTACTCTGATGGGCGTGACACAGAAAGCATGCGGTGCATAGTACTGAGACCGGCAAGTTTGTTGTGCAATCATGTGGGCCTCCATCTTCTTTTGAATGGCAGTGATCTCCACCAAGGTTTTTGCACAAGCCTCTGCAGCCTTCAATGATGTACAAGTGTCACACTTGGAAAAGCTAGAGTGTTTTGCAATCTCCACATCCTTAAAATGAGTATTCCATATGTTGTTGAAGGTACCAGTGCAGATTGCTTGCAGCCCCATCAAGCTGAGGCACTTGTTCACATGTTCACACAGCTTCAATTGAGTGTAGATCGAAGGCAAAACCTTGAGATTTTCCCTGACCCCTGCATTTGTGGTTCGGCATTTGTGAGGCATCCTGTCTGCATTTGCTTCCACAAAAGCCTTGAGTATCTCTATGGCTGCCATAATGTGAGAGCGGGTTTTGACCAAGCCAGTGTTCCCATGTACTGAGGTTCGCGCTCCATCTAACCACTCATCCCTCCGACGGTAGAACGTGGTCTTTGGGATCCCGTATATACTGTACCAAGCTTTGAAGCAGATGGCCACCTTATTAAATACCATGGATGTACTCTGATAACCTGTGTCCGAAGCCATTCCATCAATACACCCAGTTAGTGCAGCATATACAAACTCATGCCTTTGCTTTTGGGTGAGCGTACGAAAGACATGTCTACATTGGGTAATTTCATTCCGGTCTGCCATCTGACAACACTTCTTCTTGCAGCAGTCAATCGTGGAAATGCTCGTAACACTTTCGGAAGATGTAGGATCCATCTTCACCCTCTTGCTGAAACATGCAGGGGAAGATCTGCAACCCATGAATCGCCTTTTTCTTATAATAGGACCAATGCAAGGAACCTCTTCAAATATGAGTTGTTCTTCCGGGTTGTTATTATTGAAATCCAACCCAGAATATGTTGAACCATCTTGCCGTCTTAATTCAGATGTTCGCCACCTCACGAGGGATCCAGGATGCAAAGTGCCATTAGGTGAAACCTCTGTCACAACTACACCCACGAAGTCGGACCCTAGTTTCTCTTCTGACACTGCTTCCATTGGATTTATAGCTGTGATGATGCCTCTCCCAACCTCAATCTCATGAAGAAAGAGAATCACCTCATCCATCACAGCAGGCAAGCCATCATCTGGAAAACTCGTGCTACTGTTTGTTTGTGACTCTGTATATTCTGTGTCAGCCTTGACTTCATCCAAATTCCACAATACAGGAGAACCCTCCTCAAATTCCATTCCAGGAACCTCAACATGCTTGAAAATGGTGTTCACCCATACGTACACACAAGATCCTTGGGCAATATTGTGACATGATGCATTATCATCTCGAACTTCCACAGTTCCAGTGCCAACTATCTCGTTGTTCCGAAGAAGACATACTTTATCTCCAGTATTATACATATTGTCCTGCACATAAATAATTGTGTTATTTATGATATCTGTTTATGCAATATTTCTAAGAAATCATAACTGCGGTTGCTTAATAATATGCATGTGCAATAATACATAATTATGTATAAAGATAATATCTCATGCTTTATTAATATAACTGATGGGCGGGATTAATCCCGCGCAGACTCTACCCTTCAGAGTGAGTCGGCGGGATTAATCCCGCCGTCGACTCTACCCCATCGGAGAGAGTCGGCGGGATTAATCCGCCGCCGATACTTCCTCGTCGGAGAGAGGCGGCGGGATTAATCCGCGCGGCTCCCTCCGACGAGGAAGTACGGCGGGATTAATCCCGCCGCGGCTCCCTCCGACGAGGAAGTACCGGCGGATTAATCCGCCGCCGGATCTTCCTCGTCTGTGAGAGTCGGCGGATTAATCCCGCCGCAAATTCCTCCGACGAGGAAGAGGGGCGGGATTAATCCCGCCCACAACACTGACACGGAGAATAGGGGCGGGATTAATCCCGCCCACAACTCTGACGACGGGGAATAAGCGGCGGGATTAATCCCGCCCACTCTCTCCAAACTATGATTTCAAAGAGATTCGGGATGAATTCTGCCCACAAATATTTAAAACAGGGAAGTATGGCGAGATTAATCCCGCCACCCCTTCTCTGCCTCCTAAAATGGTTGGCGAGATTAATCCCGCGACAACTCTTTTTAATAAATTCAAGTAGAGTTATCGACGGGATTAATCTCGCCGCTCTTTTTAAGAGGCGGAGAAGCATTGCCCGAACTAATTCTGCCATAGTATGAAAGAGATGGTGGCGGGATTAATCCCGCCACCTCTTCAAAGAGGCGAAAAAAAATGGCCGGATTAATCCCGCGCCCCGGCTAACCGAGAATATTAAGTTAAAGTATATTTAAACGGGATAAATCCCTAACAGAATATATTGTAATCCTAATGCATTCCTAAATCCCTAAATTCTAAAATTTAAGAGAGAATGTAAGAGAGTGAATCTTTATAAATATCTAAATTTGTTTATAATACTTACTTGTAAACAGCACTGAAGGCGCCGTGCTTTCCTATAAACAATAGCGCACCTTTAATGTCGCTCCTGAGCTGATCACTAAGAAGAAAAAAGAAAATCTGAAGAGTGAAAAATAAAGAAATGAAGAAACCCTTGCCGGAGAAAGAACCAGATCTGAATTTGAGTGGGAAATTAAATGTATTTTCAAATTTACATGTCAGACTGATAATACTTATGTCAGAAATTCGAAATTTTTGAAATAACAGAAAAGAAAATTTAAGATGAGTTGAAACAAATAACCGACAGTCTGACATATATACTCTCCAATTCCAATGAGTGTTTTAAAATTGCATTTAATGTTATTCAAGTGCTTCAAGCTGTTTAATATTACGAAATTTTTGTAATTGTTCTACATTCTTAATATTCAAGTATATATTATTAGTTTATATTATATATATATATACACTAATACAATAAATAAATTGATATATTATTATGTATCATTTAAAATATATTCATAGTCTGTTTATTATTATTATTTTCTTAATTACTCGAGTAATTAATTTACATTTCCTACTATTAATGGGATATTCTTTATTATTTTCTTAATATTAAAGAATATTCCAATATTAAACCTGATTATCATAATTAAATTAGTCTTATTCTTAATTATCTCAGTAATTATTCTACATTTGTATATATTAATAGGATTTTCTCAATTAATTTGTTATTATTTCAAGAATATTCCTATGTTAAACCTTATTATCAATATTAAATTAATATATATTATTAAAACTATATATGACTATATATTAGATAAAATGATGTATTATTATGTATAATTTAAAATATGTTCATAGTGTGTATATTAATTTCATTTTCTTAATTACTTGAGTAATTAATCTTCTTTATATTAATGTGATATTCTTTATTATTTTCTTATTATTCCAAGAATATTTCAATATTAAACATGATTATCATAATTAATTTAGTTAATTATTTCAATACTTGATCTACATTTGTATATATTAATGGGATTTTCTCAATTAATTTCTTATTATTTCAAGAATATTCTAATGTTAAACCTTATTATCAATATTAAATTAATATATATTATTAAAACTATATATGGCTATATATTAGATAAAATCATATATTATTATGTATAATTTAAAATATGTTCATAGTGTGTATATTAATATTATTTTCTTAATTATTCGATGTTTGTTTTGCACATATTATATATAAACACGATTATAAATTTATATATACACGTGCACACGCATTAGAAGCACTTACAAAGACACATATGCACACACATGCACATTGCCCTAAACCAAACTTGAGAAATTATATGTTGCTTCTTTATTGAAAAACATCATGTTCAACGCATGTATGATCTATATATACTCAATCTGTGTGTATGTAACACATTGAATTTACACATGTAATATATATGTATGTTGTGTGTATACACGTGTGTATGTATATATGTGTACTAATATATGCAATGTGTACGGTTTTCATTTGTTAACACTCTTCTCTTCTCTCATACATACACAGTGTCACCATGCATAATCCCTTCTCTCATACATACACACCATGCATGATCATGATCCATAATATGTAGCCTGTCTCTTTCTCATACATACACACCATGCATGATCCATAATATGTACTGATGTTACAATATTATGTAATATGTATAATGTATATCTGTGTATAACACTCACTCCTCTCATACATAAACACCATGCATGATCCATCCTAACCTAAACCCTAAACCCTAAACCCTATGTAACACATTGAATTTACACATGTAATATGTATGTATGTTGTGTGTATACACGTGTGTATGTATATGTGTGTACTAATATATGCAATGACATTGTGTATGAATTTAATTTGTTAACACTCTTTCTCTTCTCTCATACATACACACCATGCATGATCCATGTAAATATGTACTGTCTCTCTTCTCTCAAACATACACACCATGCATGATCCATAATATGTATTGTCACTCTTCTCTCATACATACACACCATACATGATCCTGTACTCTGTCTCTCTAATATTAATATGTACTAATATGTATGTATGTCTATGTGTATAATACTATGTGTGTATATATGTATCGCTGCACGTGAAACTTTAACACTCTCATGGACACACACGTGTTAAACCCTTGCATGATATTTATTCTTGGGGTGTATGTGATACACCCACGCACACGCTGATAATATAATGAAAGAATATTCGTTTAGGGCGAATCTATAGTTTATTCTTTTTAGGGTTTAAGTATATTCTTAAAGGAATATTCGATTAGGGTTAATATATATTCTATTCCTTTTAGGGTTTAAGTATATTCCTAGGGTTTGTAAGGCGGCGCGAAATCTCCTTCTCTCTCACACAGGTGAGATCTCTCTCTCTTCTCACACGCACACTCCTCTGAGTTTATTTATTTATTTTTATTCACATATATTTATATGTGTGTGTATCTTAATAATATAATTTAGATCTCTATCTCTCGCACACACACGCACACTCGTATACATATACACACACAGATATATATATATATATATATATATATATCTCCTTCTCTCTCTCTTCTCTATAAATCTCTATCTCTCGCACACACGCACACTCGTATACACACACACACACACACACAATATATATATATGTATGTATATATCTGTATTATATATATCTCCTTCTCTCTCTCTCTTCTCTATAGATCTCTATCTCTTGCACACACGCACACTCGTATACATATACACACACAGATATATTATATATATATATATATATATATATATATATATATTATATTTATTTATCTATATATATGTGTGTGTGTATCTGTATAATTTTATTGATTTGTTAATTGTATCTCTCGCACACACATGCACTCCTGTATATATATATGTATGTGTGTGTGTTTGTTTATCTGTATGATTTTATTTGTTTCACACACGCATACACACATATACATATACACATATATATAATATACCTATGTATACATACATATATTATATGTACCAGTATCTGTATAATTTTATTTATTTATCTATCTCTCGCACACACACGCACTCTCCTGTATATACATAACATATATATGTGTGTGTGTGTGTATCTGTATAATTTTATTGATTTGTTAATTGTATCTCTCGCACACACACGCACACTCCTATATATATGGTGTGTGTGTGTGTTTGTTTATCTGTATGATTTTATTTGTTTCACACACGCATACACACGATATACATATACACATATATATATATATACCTATGTATACATACATATATTATGTGTACCAGTATCTATATAATTTTATTTATTTATCTATCTCTCGCACACACACGCACTCTCCTGTATATACATATACATATATATGTGTGTGTGTGTGTATCTGTATAATTTTATCTGATTTGTCTATCTCTGGCACACACGCGCACTCTCCTACACACACATATACATATGTATGTGTGTGTGTGTGTGTCACGGCGGGATTAATCCCGCCGCTATATGGTGAGACGTGTGTAGTGGCGGATTAATCCCGCCGCTCATTTGTTACCCTCATGAGCGGCGGGATTAATCTTGCCGCCATTTCAGGCAGGTTATTTGGTTAGCCAAATGAGCGGCGGGATTAATCCCTCCGCACAGGGCCCGAGTGAAGGGCCTGGGCGGCGGGATTAATCCCGCCGCCTACGCATGCCCTACACGGAATCGGGCGGGATTAATCCCGTCGACTAAGGCCCGAGTGAAGGGCATGGGCGGCGGGATTAATCCCGCTGCGTAACGCATGTCCTACGCGGAATCAGGCAGGATTTATCCCGCTGCCAAAGGCCTGCCTGAAGGGCCTAGGCAGCGGGATTAATCCGCCGGATTCTGCATAGGGCATTGGCGTCCAGCGGGATTAATCCCGCCGCGTACGCATGCCCTGTGCGGAATCGGGCGGGATTTATCCCACCGCCAAAGGCCTGCCTGAAGGGGCCTAGGCGGCGGGATTAATCCCGCCCAATTCTGCGTAGGGCATTGGCGTCCGGCGGGATTAATCCCGACGCTTAGGGCCCGAGTGGCGGGATTAATCCCACCGAGCCTTCAATGCCTGTTGGAGGGATGAATCCCGCCACCCTTCCTTTTTTCTCCATTGGTGAGTCGGACCAATCCCAAACGTTTGTCTGAAACGTAGAAGGTTTACAACATACCAATGGAGAGACTGGGAAGGGTGGCGAGATTCATTTACCATCCCTTACATGGTGGGCGAGATTAATCCCGCCGCCTTTCTGGAGTCACTGAAGGGGTGTGCTAAATAAATCCTGCCAAGTTCTCTCTGAGACCGAGAAGGGTGGCAAGATTAATTCCGCACTCCCGTTCAAGGCCTCCAGAAAGGTGGCGAGATTAATCCCGCCCACTCTTTCAGGAGGCATTGAAGGGGTGGCGAGATTAATCCCGCCGCACCTTCCATGTGAATATATATGTGTATTAGTATATATAAGTTGCATATCTCATTTTATTTACTTTTATCATCTTATCATAATATTTCGAGTAAAAGCTAGGAAACTATGTAAAACTGTCCAGAGCTCACATTTGTGGTGGTTCTAAAACGAAATGTTATCTTTCTTTGCACTAGCACAAAGGTGAGCTTTGGACAGTTAATTCCGTCTACTTCTCTCTGTGTATTATTTTTGTATATTCGGGTTTATACAAGTGTGTGTGCGTTTTTATATGATTTGTATTCATAGTGTATTATTTTGCAGAAGGACGATTTAATTAAACAAGGAGATCGAGTCATTAGTATGGAGTCGTCGTCAAATTCTGGGTAAGAATTAAAATAAAATCTGTTATACTCGGATATGTGCTTGAACTAATCATTTTTGTATTCAGATGTGGAATTGAGGTGACATTAAAGACGAGAGCAAGAAGAGATGGGCAGGGGGATTCTGGAATCAACTTGGCCATATTTCAAACTAAACGGGAAGCGCATTGGAACAACCATGGTTGCTGTCAAACTAACCTCTGTCACATCGCATGGACAAGCAAAACAATGGAAAGTGGGTGTGCTAGTCAAGCATCCGAAAGCATGCTGTGAACCCAGATTGAGATGCTCGACACATATGCCTTGTTCCATCCAATGTCACGTTCTCGGATCCAGAGGTCGCCAGTTACAACATTAATTTCGGGTGGTTTTGTCGACTTGTGGATAATGACGTTCACGTGTTCACTAATGATGTTGACCGTGAGTTCTTCTTCAACTCAACGAAAGCCCATCTATGGAGGGGATCCAACTGGATGTCTACTTCGAAGATCTTCAGACTCATCGAGTAGGTGTATTCTCAGGAGATATTGCTTCACAATACAGAAAATCCACAAGTGGAGCAATCTTCCCTCTTCACATTGAAGAAGAACACAGCGACATCATAAGGAGATTGAGAGGGTGGCTTGGTCTCAGGTTCTTTACAGATCACGTTCAATTTGCTTAGCAAATTTCGGGAGCTGGAAGAGTGTGCCGAGAACATTAGAACAGCATCAATCGGGGATCACACATGTTGATTCGGATCGTAGAAGAAAATCAGTCGTTTTGTCAGCTGCACCTGTGGCGTCCCATGCTGCAATAAGCCACAAGGAAATGATGTTGGATGATAGGATTTACGAGTGTAGGGTTAAGTATTGCAGCGTCAACCCAAACTTCAATTACAGGCCACTCAATCAGGAACGTGTAGCTGAGCTCATGGAGAAGATGAAGGACGACAATTCTTACACCGTTCCACATAATGCTGTTTTGTGCGCATACTACGAGAGAAACAAAGGCGCTGACAAAGTGTGGATCACAACACCGGAACAAATGAGGAAGGTTCAGACGGAGAATAGAAAATCAATCAAGTACTACATCATTAGTGGCCAGCACACAATAACGGCAGCCCAACGACTTCTCGACGAACACAACAAAGGAACGATGGCAACAAAACTTTCCGAGCATACCCGTGAGAAGCTGACGAAAAGATCGGCGTTTTTAGCGAAGCCGAATCTCACAATCGAGCAGTACCATAAGTTATCGGCGGAATGGGACGCTGCAGACACCAACCACTACAACAAAAAATATGGGAGAAGTTCAAACACACGCGAGCCGTGTGGGAATCTCTTCAGCGACCACAAAGAGCTACCGCAGGGAATACACAATCTGCGGACTACCGGGTAAGCAAATTGTTTGGGCGGGATTTATCTCGCCGGTATATTAATCTGTCTTTTTTCAGAGAGTTGAAGAAATTGTAGCAGTTGATTTTGCCCAGGTGGGCGGGAAGGAAACATCCTTTTTGATGATGTTGATTTCTTGTCCCGAGGATAGGATCTTTGCGAAATGGTTGGGGATTATGGAATCCTTTGCAAAAGGAACACTGAAGAAGAAGCAGACAAGTGAAGTGGAGCCCTCAGAGAAGTCTGCAAAGAAACCCAGTAAGACGCCGAAGGCTAAGTCTGTAGACAACGATTTCAAGCTCACATGGTTGAAGCCTTTAAATGGAACAACGATGGAGGAGATGGAAGTCTTGGCTGATTTGGTGATTGATGGCAAATTACAGATTAACAACAGCAGCCCCACCTCTCCTTTTCATCTCAAGGCAATGGAGTTGAAGACGGTCAGGCACTTCAAGGAGTGGTTGGGAATACACTGCCACAAACTGGGTTGGATTTCGGCTTCAACATACGAAGAGGTCAGCAAATATTTGCATGTGACAAATGATGATATGCTTGTCGAATGGGTGAATCAATCGGAAGATCTGGGCAAGAATCTATTGCACGCCAACGCCAAAAGGAGAACATTGCGATGACGCCTTCTCTTATGGCAGTCCTTCAGCAGCGGAGAACCGAGTTGAACCTTATAAAGGAGGATGCTACGAATCACGACAAGCCCTACAGATGTTTGTTGTTGGATTCGGAGACTTTATGGGGTACCATCACTGCTTGTAGGAAACCGTTTCAATTGTTCGTGATGGATCGGCGGGTGTCAAAAAATCCTTCGACAGACAGGACACTAGAGGATTTGGTGGAGAAACTTAGCCGTGCAAGTATGTACAAAGAAGGTATTTATTATTGAATTCATACTTGCACTCTTGACTGATATCTACGTTTTCAGGTATTTATTTCTTGATTCTTGCTCATGTCACCGATACCTTTGCCTTCTCCTTTGCCAAGAGGAATAAACATCGTTGGACAGGATTTTATATGAATGATGCTGATCCGAAGTGCATTGATTCGGTTGTTCACTTGGTTGTTAGGAATGCGCCAAACAGTTTCAAACTTCCAAATGACTGGCCAGGCATCTGTTTGCACTCCAACGGCCCTGAACCTCCATCCGATACACCGATACTGAGAGTGACGTATTCGGCAATGTACGTTATCCAAACATCACAAGTCAAGCGGCACGGAGCATCGTCAACTTGATCAGGGGTCCTCACAGTGATGCGTGGGTTTTTGACTACTGCACTAGGGGGTCCGTCTTGAAGGAGTGTTACCTTCGGCATACATGTGTATTTGCCGTTGAAAAGGATAAGACCATGGTTGAGGACCTGAACAAGTGGATAGATAGGTTCTCAACTGATACCCCAACGAATCCATAAAGGAGTATTTGAGAAAGTTCCCTCCAGATAAGTGCGATAGCTCTGAAGACGAATCTGGTTCAATGTCGGAGTCTGAGGACGAACTTCAATCAGATATTAGACCGGAAGTTATCTCGAGGAGTACAGAACATTCACACTCCATTACCCATGGAAACATCAATAGAAGATACAGAAGATGAACCATCTCACAAGCGGCTTAGACCTTCTTCGCCTCACTCAGAAGGTAATAGCGAAGAAGAATTGTTAATGAGTTCTGAGTGACGAATAGTTGTAAATGAGTGTAACATAAGGCATTTTTGTATATTTCGTTTATATTTGTACAGAAAATAAATTCTCAAGGATTAATGAAGCTTTTAGTTCAAACATGGGTCACACATTAACAAGGTAAATAATATACCTTGATAATTTTAAGGTCAGCTAATTATCATTTTGCAGATGTAATGAAACAATTGAGAACATGGATTTTCAGCATTGGCATGAGGTAAGAGAGGGGTTTGGCGAAATTTCTTGTGCCACATGTCAGAATGACAGAGTTCATGCAGGAAATGGATAATAATGCAGCTCAAAACATCGTTACCATGGGGGCCACTTCAGTTTTTTCATCATCATTTTTATTGGCTTCAGTTCCGAAATCAATTTCTTCAGCGCATGCAATATCTGAATCTTGTAAGGATGATGTACAATTAAATGATGAAGGGATAGGCAACGAGATAGTGGCAACGGATAAATGTGAAAGGGAGCAAACAAGTGATTTGCAAAGTATTCAAGAGGCAACGCTATCCATGTTACTCATGGCCATATTGTGTTGTTGGATGTCAATGGTGTTCTGCTTCATCGACAAAGGCCCGAGGATAGGAAAAAAGAAATCAAACAAGGAGATTTCATTCCTTGTCATGGTAAATTTCGATATGATATTATTTTTTGTCCAGGGTTGGATCGTCT
>PUQB01000735.1:0-46144 GCA_003024785.1 Selaginella tamariscina
CTTCAGCGCATGCAATATCTGAATCTTGTAAGGATGATGTACAATTAAATGATGAAGGGATAGGCAACGAGATAGTGCAAGATAAATGTGAAAGGGAGCAAACAAGTGATTTGCAAAGTATTCAAGAGGCAACGCTATCTCATGTTACTCATGGCCATATTGTGTTGTTGGATGTCAATGGTGTTCTGCTTCATCGACAAAGGCCCGAGGATAGGAAAAAAGAAATCAAACAAGGAGATTTCATTCCTTGTCATGGTAAATTTCGATATGATATTATTTTTCGTCCAGGGTTGGATCGTCTCTTTCAAAAGCTTAAGGAGATGGGTGCGCTTGTGGGGATTTGGTCATGCATGCAGATTCATAACTTAACACCGCTGTTGAATTTGCTTAAGAAACATTGTAGTGTTGCAGAAGAGGTGATTCGTAAAGATTGGATTTTTGACCAGCGAAATGTTATAAACCTCTCGAATTTCACAATATAAAAAGGAAAGCAAGCCATACTTCTTCAAGAATGAAAGAATAATTGGGACTCATGGGGAGATCAGTCGCTTAAGGATAATGAAGAATGCACATGTTAGTAGTAGACGACTCTCCTCAGAAGGCTATGCTCAACCAAAACATTGCTTGTATTCATCCAATCACTTTCGATCCATATTCTGATCGATATCATGGATGAGCTAGTGAACTACTTGGATACGTGCCTCAGAAAGAAGAATCTCGAAAATTTTTGTGAGCAGTATCCACCGTATCAACATTTCCTGAAGCTTTTCTTTCTCGTGATTTTGAATTTTATAAAATGAAGGATAGCAACCGGGCGCTTTATAATATTATTCTTAAGGAACGTCAGTTTTTAGATGAGCCTTTATGCAGACCTTCTTATCACATCTTATGTATTAACAAGGATGGCAACTCCCAATTGCATTCGTGAGAGTGTTAGTGGTGGCAACAACATCAAGATATTGACCAAAATGATTTGATTAATCCGGAGAGTGATGATTTAGACAAAATGAGAGATTTCTCTGTATGATAGGAAGAAAGTATTTATAAAAAATTAACATGTTGATAAGAAAATGATTTCATTTGTAATTATGTTTGATAGTATTTCTTCATTATTGTAAACTATTTTTAGAATAATATGAATATTCTAAGATATTTTAGGAATATTCCTTACTAAGTAAGGTTATTGAAGGATTAATTAATTAATTAATTAATATTTAAGGCTTAATTACATATTAATTAAATGATTAATTAATAATTAAAACTTAAGTATTAATTAGTAATTTATTTTATATTCCCATTTCACGTATCATGCCCACTTTATTACAACGTGCATATAAAATATGAATAGTTGGTACCTTGATTTAACTGTCATATTCTCATCCATGGAAATTGAAGTTTGTAAGTCCCACCTCATGCACTGCAACAAAGTGCTTTGACTACATGTTCCATATAATCTCATATGGTCCAACCAAAGCCCTATTTGTGGAGAAATTCATTTCAAGAGAGAAAGAATGAGCTCTACATAGAATATAACTGTATAACTCTATTCCAAGTTTCTGTTTGGCTTTCAGGCTATTGAGAGAGCTCAATCGAAAAGTCTCCCATTATGAGATCATAACCATGCCCTATGGACGATGTTGTTTGTACATTGTTGGTTTGTGGGAAATAAACAATCTTCTTAATGCTTGCCTTGAAGTTTGGAATGTTCACTAGTATATTTTGGACTTTAAAAGCTTTAGAAAGCAATAGAAGGTTACAACATATAGAGCTTACCTCCTTCTCCAAAGGTGTGGTTGAGTAACTAAATAACTTGTCCTCAACATAAAAAAATTTCATTATTTTCTTGCCCTTTCCAGTTCCAGTGCTATTGCAAGATTCATGAGTAACAACTTCTCTTCCTTGTCCTTACTCGTTGACCCTCTGACAATCCAACTTAATTATAGATTGCACCTCATTGTTTGATACACAACCTAGTTCTAAATATAATGATACATCTTCATTCTCGAGGAAACTTCAAATATAGTTTCAAGTTGATTCTATCCATTCTTGACTTCACCTAATTTTTAGCTAATGTTGAGAACCTTTGATTTCCTTTTGCAAACATGTAAAATAAATAAACTTAAAACTAATGTGACATCTACAAGTCTTTTTGGGATCAGTGCAAATAGATGCATTGATCTCTCCATCTTAATAGACAAAACCTTTGAGATTTGGGATGGTAATCCCTGCCTCTAGTGGTTGTGCATCATCAAGGATGAGAAACCTTATTGCAGTGACATAACATATCATGTTTCCATCAAATGTCACTTGATGAGATAATGGACGATTCCCAAATAGTGCCACTCATGGCTCTAAGGAAGAACTAGTAAGTATGTTACATATATTTTTCATATTATTGTCTTGTTCACCCATCACATTCCTACAAAGTTACCACAAGACTTTATGTTCTTAGGCATTGCAAGAAGTATGGTAACTTTGATGCGATCCATCTCCCAAAGACAAAAAATAATAGATGAAGAGAGGCAAAGATCATGGGAACTAGAAGAATCTCTACCAAAAGCACAACATATGTTTATTCTTTTCAAGGTAAGTTATTTTCCTAATTTGGATTGCTTAGAGAAATCCTTGGTGTAGAGGACTATCTCTACTTCCCTTTCCACAAAACTTAAATTGGTTTTGCATGTAACCTAAATATCAGAAAGGATGAAAAAAGCAGAATTGACTTGTTCTCTAAAAGGGTATGGGACACAAACCAACATATAAAAGGCTAGGTCATACGTAAGAAATAATTAGATGACAACCATGGGCAAATACTTTTCAATTATAAATGAAGATTTGATGGTGTGGAATTCGTTGACAAAGTTACAAGGTTCAACTAGACGAAAGTTAATAACAAATGCGTTGGCATGGAAAAGTGGATTTCATTATCAAGACTTTCATTGATCGACAATCCCCAAGGACGTACACTCAAAATGAATGTCATGAATAAGTTGTTCAGTGTAGCCACCGTACACTTTAGAATGTTGTCATTCCTAGGGCTGACAAAGAATTCAAACATTGACTCATTGTAAGGTGGATGAATTGAATGTTAAATGGCATATGCATAGAGAGTGTGGGAAGGACCGTGAAGGATAATGATGAGGCTAATTCATTGTGACAACTTATGTTGACATTTCTCAAGGAGATAAAGAAGAAGGCCTTTGTGAAAGACTGATATTCATACATATCAAAGGTATTTGCCATTTTAAACAAGGATAAAGACAACCTTTTCAAATACCATGTTCAACAAGCATATCTTATTCTTTTGGTTCTACATCAAAACATGTGTTCTTCAATGGCCTTCTTTTCTTCTAAATTCAATTTCCTACCGATAGTAACCACAAAAGCTTGCATCGTGCTTATGTATCCATTTTATCTGAAGGAGTTCATAAGGTCGCTCATATTCCTTGCAAGTGATTGCACTTGCTCATTCTCCTTTAGTAATATAAGTGGGATATGCAATAGATTCTTTCCACCCTTCCTCTCCAAGCCACCCAATATGTTAGACAATGGTGTCCATGTAAAATCTTCAGAAAGAAGTTGTTGGTCTAGTCTAAGTGCTTTGTTGTCTTGAGGGACTAGTGGATGTGGTGTAGAAATTTGTATGGCATTTTGTTCTCGTTTTCTAGGCATTATGACCTGGAATATATTAGTTAAGGAAACAAATTTGTAAATCCTCGGTGCCGAGGTTGGAAGTATCCACCCTTGGCATTGATGTCAGGATGATCTATCTCTTGATGTCGAGGCCAAACCATTCAACTGAGTCACCCTCGATTCCGAGGTCAAATCATTCAACCCTTGGCACCAAGGGTTGGACTGAGTCACCCTCGACACTAAGGTTGGAAAGTCTCACCCTCAACACCAAGGGTTGGACTAGATCACCCTCGGCACCAAGGCCGATCCATGAAACCCTTGTGTCGAGGGTTTGTTGTTCTAGCCTCAACGCTAAGGATGAGACTGTCTAGCCCTTGGTGCCAAGGGTGTGTCAAAGTTTTTACCTGGTGCCACAAAGGCGACTTGCCAAGTGCCAACCCTGGAATTCCCTATCTAGAAACCCCACAGAATTTGGTAAAGTAACCCATATTAGGAACCCAACCCTTAAGAACTTAAGCCCCTAGCTGATCAAGTCCACAAACGAGATTCACCTTGTGAATCAGGATATGTGGACCAGCCAAGCTACAGATATCGTTCCTAGCTTGGCGTGGTTGAGGCGGCCGGAGCAAGGCCTCAACCACTAATTCTATATAACAGGAACTCGGGCAACGCCTTTGAGCTTGTGAGTAGGTTTCAGACCAAGGAATTTGTCTAACTCCTTGGAAGTGACATACTTGGTCACAAAGGCGAGATCCTACCAACGATAAGGATAGTCTAACCCAAAGGTGGGATGTACCTCTGTCGTGTGGAAGTTTGGGCAGCACAACAAAGGGCTGCACCTTGACGACACAAGTTTAGCTTGCACCGGTAGGAGGTTAACGAGCTCTCTTTTGAACCCAGGAAGCCTCACTACATACACTCTATCTTAATTATGTGACAAAGCCCCCCCACCGTTTTCCTAAATGAGTAAATGGGCTGGCACGGAAATGCTAGCCCTTAATGAAATTGAGATGTCCTAACCTAATCCTCAACCTAACTCTTGGGGGGGTATTAGGGGCAACCCTAGGGTTAGGTCAACCCTAGGGGTGTCCCTAGCTCTTTTTGACAAGCTATGTTTAACGAAAAACCTATCTTGTAACGTCAAATTAGGGGAGAGTTTTTCTAGAAGGTAAGTACTACCTTTGCTTAGAGTTTCTCGAGGTATCTAGTGACAGCCAACTGGACTACCCCTAAAAACCTAAGTGCACTAAGTGGGGCTGTTTCTCACTACAACTAGGGTTCGTCACACATCTCGGTAGGTAACAACAGTCAAACCCCAAAGTAAAAGTCAAGTCATAGTAAAAACTATGACATACTCCCCGCCTTTGAAAATGTCAACATCCTGGTTAACGTCTAACTCCAAAACTAAACTAGGTTAGGAAAAATTAACTAAAAACTAACGCTAACACTCTATGCGGAGTCAGCAAAAAGTTCACAAGTTTTATTACCCCCCTTGCATTACGCGAAGCCAAGTACTTCAGAACCATCGTTCGTTGGGCGACTACCCAGCTGCCAGAGGCACCACCTGCAACAAGAAGTCACTTGGAGACCTTTTGCACATTTGCAAAGTTTGTCACCCGACACAAACAACAAGTTAGTTAATTTCTTTAAGTTAATTAGAATTTATATTGGAGTTCTCTAATTAAGGTTGTCTGTCGGCCCCTAGGTTAATAAAAAAGAATATTTCTCATCATCATTATCAACAGTTTGAGACCTCGCCTCAAACTCATTCACTACCTCCATCGCGTTCTGTAGATTCTCCAATGGTTCTCATGTCGACTCGCATGCTGGGTAACCTTTCCACTTAACAAGATATTTTCGTTTACGTTTCCGCGACCCTTGGCGTTTAATGTTCTTTGCATCCAAAATTGATTCAACTTCAAACTCCTTTGTATCCCCGACCAGCTCATGAAGCGGATGTAAGTATTCATATCTCTGCAAATGTGTTTCATCCTTGTGGAATGGCTCGAGCAAATTGACATGAAACACGTTGTGTATTGCTCCCAACTCCAGAGAAAGATATAACCCATAAGCCACTTTCCCTACTCACTTCACCACCTTGTATGGACCTATGTAGTGCGATAGAAACTTCCTTGAAAGAGTTGTTGGAACCTTTAAGTTTCTGGTACTCAACAATACCATATCCCCAACTTGATACTTTACATCCCGTTGATGCTTATTGTATTGCTGACAATACCTTTCCTATGTTGTAGCCATTGCCTGACAAGCAACTGCCCATGTCCAATACAACTATCTAGTGAACTCTGCTATAGAAGGAACTCGATTGACATCGTCTTTTAGTAACACCATACTCTGAGGAATACCACCCTTATTCCCAGTTAACACCTCCATTGGGCTACACATAATCGTAATGTATGTCGAGTTATTGTAACATACCTCAGCCATATCCAAGTGTTCAGCCCAATCAAGTTGATCACCTTGAACATAGCATCTAAGATAATCCTCGACTTGTCGATTCGCTCTCTCCATTTGACATCTGTTTGCAAATGGTAAGCTGTATTGAACTTCAGCATCGTGCCAAATTGTTTAAACAACGTTCCCCAAAACTTGCCCATAAACCGAGATCCCGATATGAGATAATTGTTTTCGGTAGCCTGCGCATTCTTACGACCTTGTGGAAGAACAACTTTGCTACTTGTTTTGCATTCACTGTCTCTACAGTTGGAATAAATAAGCAACCTTTGAAAATTGATTGACCACCACCATGAAAGCATTAAAACCATAAGATTTTTTTATAATAAAGTCCAAAGTAACACTTTGAAATGACCGCTTTGGAATTGGTATACACTACAACTTCCTAGTTCGTTTTTGCGATCGACTTTTCACTTGTTGATATGTACATGTAGGGCATGTCTTAACATACTTAGCAACATCGTCTATCATACCCGGCCAATAGAATCCCTATTTCAACAAAGCCAACATTTTATGTCTTCTACCATGTCTTTCAATAGCCTCTCCCTCCATGTCCCTTTTGAAACATAGAGTCTCATTTTTTTTATAATAAATAACTTCATTGCGTACAGCAAATGCCGCTCATTTGAGTGCATCCATTCGACTTTTTATTCCTACTGGAATATTACTATCTTTTCGTAATTGATGAACGTTTGCTAGCAATTGATGAATGTTTCGTAAGGATCATCAGGATATACCAGGTTTAGAGCCTCCTTAGCAAACTCGTCATAAGGATATGCTATCATAAATTCATCCACCAAAGTTGACACTGGTGCTGACATAATACGAAGTTAACCCTTCTTACTGAGTGCATCTACTACCACATTGTCTTTTCCAACTTTATATCTGATTTTAGGTTGAAATCGTGCTAACTTTTGCTACCATCTGGCATATGTTGGTGATAGCTTCGCTGCATTTCAAAGTACCTTAGAGTCACACTATCCGTCCAAACCACAGTGCCATGACTTGGAAGATAATGATGCCAATATTCCAAGGAAGCAACAATAATATACATCTTTTTTTCGTGAGTAGGCCATCGAATTTGTGCGGCATCCAACTTTGAGAAAAAAGATATCGGATGTCCTTTCTGTTGTAATACACCACCAATTGCAAAGTCTGAAGCATCACATTCTACCTCAAATGGATCTTCAAGATGGCAACTGCAAAACCGGCTCAGAAAAGATATCTTCTTTGAGTTTAACGAATGCACGTTAGCACTCTGAAGTCCAATACCATGAAATGTTCTTCATGAGATCTGTCAATGGGACTACTACCTTTGAGTAATCTTTATGAACCTACGATAATAACCTGTCAGATTAAGAAATGATCTGACTTCATGCATGTCTTTCAAAATCAACCACTTGGTAATAGCTTGAACTTTTTTTTGGATCCATGACAACCTTCCCACATGATATCGAGTGTCCCAAAATATTTATCTTGGTTTGACCAAATGCACACTTGTTTTTTTTAGCATACAATTGGTTCTCTCTCAACCTCTAAAACACTTTTTCTAAGTGTTATACATGTTTCTCAATTATCAAACTAAAAACCAAAATGTCATCAATATACTCCATTATGAACTCGTCTAGATAGTCTTTAAACACATTATCCATCATTGTGCAAAAAGTTGTTGAAGCAGTGCACAACCCGAATGATAAGACTAGAAATTCAAATGATTCATAACGTGTTTAAAAAGCGGTCTTCTCGATGTCATTCTTTACTACCTAAATCTGATGGTATCTGGATCTCAAGTCTATTTTTAAAAAATATTTTGCTTTTGATAGCTTATTAAATAAGTCATCCACTCATGGAAGAGGATACTTATTTTTTATAGTTATCGCGTTTAGCGCTCGATAGTCCCACACATTTGCATCGTATCATCATTTTTCATTACAAACAAGACCAGTGCACCATATGGCAATCGACTAGGTCGAATGTGTCCTTGACCAATCAATTCTATCAGCTGTCTCTTTAATTTTATTAACTCTTGAGGATTCAACCAATATGGGGCTCTTGCTAATGGAGACAAACCTGGCAGAATCTCTATCATGTAGTCCACACTCAACATGGAGGTAACTCATGTGGCAAGTCTTTTAGTAACACATCCTTAAACATGTTCAAGACTTTCAAAATAGGTTCGGGAACAGATTCTTGACCATCTCTTATCTTGACTTCACCAATATCCAAAACCATTACAAGAAATACACGTTCCCAATGTTTAACTACTTATGCAACTAAGTTAAGGTAAGGAATATAGGATTCCAATCCTTATCAGTTAGCGTCTCCATCCTGAGCATTGTTTTTCTAATGTCCTCTTGTATGTTGCATAGAACCTTTCATTTTGATTACATGTTTATGGAACCATTCCATACCCAGAACAAAGTCCAAACCCCGTCATATTCAAGACAACTAAGTCTAGCTTAGCCTTCCAACCTTTGATTTGGACAGGAATTGCCCTTGCTATATTATTAGTATTTTGAGAACCTTTACTAAAATTGATCTTTATTTCACACATCTTTATTACATCTAAATTCAATCGATGAGCTAGACTAGTCGATATGAAGTTCTATGTTGCTTCAGTATTGATTATCATTCGGACTTGGTCCCCTCATATCTTTCCTATCAAATATAGCAAAGGGTCAGTTTTCGTCTTGAATAGCAAATAAGGCAGGTTGTGTTTGGCAAACATTACTTCTTCTGACTCATCTTCTGGATCTTCAAGCATTTCTGGTTCAACACTTCTTCTTCTACCATTGCCTTGAAATGACCCGATTGTTGTGAGGGTGCCCGACATTGTTTACAAAATGACCATGCTTGTTACAATTATAACATGTCAGAAACCCATATGTGGATTGCAAGGGAGTAGACTTTGGAGTCGATCCTTGACTTACTGAGGTGGTGGTAACGCTAACAGTTTTTGAGATCCAATGGGTCTTTGATGTATCCAAAACTTGGAACTGCTAACAAAGGGACTTGCACTTCGAATTGATGGTGATTGATTTGGTTGCTTATCAAACCTTTTGAAAAACTCCTCGGTTTAGGTTTGCTTCTTCCCCCTTATTATACAAGTTTTCTAACGATATACCATAAGCAACCTTTTGAGCTGCCTCCTGACATTCTCTATAGCTTGTTGGCTTGTACCTTAAAATCTCTTTTTGCGTCTTCGTATTCAAGCTAGCCATGAAGTAACTTCGAGCTTCAACATCGCTCATGTTCGGGACCAAATGCTATACACTTTCAAATCGATAAACATGGTCCACTGGGTTTCCTCGAACTCCTTGTTTACAAGTTGCCAAATCAGCACACAATTGCAACCCAAGGTCATCTAGCATATACTGCTTTTTTATTTCCCTTTTCATGTGTTTCTAGCTGTTCCAATATTTAGATTCACTTTCAACTATCCACCACCAAGTCTTAGCTTCTCCTTTGAGAAACTGCTTGGCACATGCAACCCTTTCCGTCTTTCTTATGGACACAGCCTCAAAATAAATTTCCATATCATATAACCAGTCGTCCAGAATTTTATAGTCTTTTGAACCTAAAAATTCTGAAGGCTTGACTAGCTTGAATTTACTAGGACCGCTACCACCTTCATCTACCAAAGAATTTGATTCAAAGGAACCTGGCTCTGGATCATGCTTCTCTTCTTTCTTCGTGTGTTTGTTTATGAAACATTTGGTAATGTGGTAACCACTAGAATTTGATCAGCAACATTACCAATTCGATCGTTCAACCCTAAAATATCCCCTTGAAGTTCGTTTAGGGCATCCATCATTATTTCCTGCCAACCAAGCCGTTGCCTAACTCTAGGGGGTTGACCTGGATCAGCTTCATTCATCTCCTCATTTTGAGCTTCTATGACAGCCCTCTCTGCCTCAGGCTTTGGTTGTTTTCTTTTGCTCATCGTATTAAACCCTAATTTCAACACTTGGAGAATATGCTTAGAATATTCCCAATATGAAGTTGGAAACACCTTGCACAAGTTGTACACCTACACACATCAGCTTGAACCAGCATACGACTTTCGAACATACCTAGAATCTCATGCCGACTCACTGAGCAAGTGTTCTTCAAAAGTTCATGACTCACAAAATCAAACTCTCTGTATAGAATATAGATATTTCAACCGAAAGTGATAGAGTAGATTAAGAACTTTAAGTTATCTAAACATTGAAACATCTTGTGACTTAAGGTAGTCCTACTGACCATAAAGAACTTGCTCTGATACCAATTGTCAGAGAGGCGGCTTGCCAGGTGCCAACCCTGGAATCCCCTATTTAGAAACCCCAGAGAATCTGGTAAAGTAACCCATATTAGGAACCCAACCCTTAAGAACTTAAGCCCCTAGCTGACCAAGTCCATGAATGAGACTCACCTTGTGAATTAAGATATGCAGACCAGCTAAGTTACAGGTATCGTTTCTAGCTCAGCATGGTTGAGGCGGCCGGAGCAAGGCCTCAATCACTAGTTCTGTGAAACGAGAACTCGGGTAATGCCTTTAAGCTTGTGAATAAGTTTTCGAACCAAAGAATTTGACTAACTCCTTAAAAATGATGTACCCGATCACAAAGGCAAGATCCTACCAAAGATAAGGATAGTTTAACCCAAAGGTGGGACGTACCTCTGTCGTGTGGAAGTTTGGGCAGCACAACAAAGGGTTGCGCCTTGACGACACTTGCACAAGTAGAAGGTTAACGAGCTCTCTTTTGAACCCAAGAAGTCTCATTACATACACTCTACCTTAATTATGTGACGGAGCCCCCCCTCCTTGTTTTCCTAAATGAGTAAGTGGGTTGGCACAGAAATGCCAACCCGTAATGAAATTGAGATGTCCTAACCTAACCCTAAACCTAACTCCTAGGTTAGGGCAACCCTAGGGTTAGGTCAACCCTAGGGGTGTCCCTAACCCTTTTGACAAGCTATATTATTGTGACTATTTGGCTTCTTCAAACTTTAAAAATTAATAACTTATCATCCAACTGGTAAAACTAGAAAAAAAAATTACGGATTAATTCAATTTGAGTTTTAGAAATTATAGAACCAAACATAAATGTTTTTAATTACTTTGTGTTTAACCTGTATTCAACGGTTTAACTTCATTAACTTCATATTTCAATGGATTACTTTTTAATAAACCTGTATGGCAATGCTACATATATATTTCTTCGAGAATGTTAATGATAAAACACTAAAATTTAATTTTTTAATTTTTGATTTTTGATTTAAAAAATTTCCATGTACATTTTTATTTATTAATATGTTATTTATATTAATATTTTTCTAAAGCCAACCTGATTTTCTCTTTGGAAGAACCATATCTTAAAAAATTAGCTTTTGTGTTCAAATGACGCAACATTTTGAAATCCTAATTTTATTTTTTATTTTTAAAATTTAATTTAATTTAGGTTAGGGTTTGGTTGACCTAATAATTATTTATTTTTTTACCAGATTTGGTGACTATTTAACAGAAAACCTATTTTATAATGTCAAACTAGGGGAGAATTTTTTAAAAGGTAAGTACTACCTTCACCTAGAGTTTCTTGAGGTACCTAGTGACAGTCGGTTAGACTACTCCTAAACACTTAAGTGCACTAAGCATGGCTGTTTTTCACTACAACTAAGGTTTGTCACACATCTCAATAGATAACAACAGTCAAACTCCAAAATAAAAAGTCGAGTCATAGTAAAAACTACGACATGGTGAATCGTTCCAACCCTTGGTGTTGAGGGTGACTTGGTCCAGCCCTCGGTACCAAGTGTTGAATGGACTAGCCTTGACATTGAGGGGTAGACTGTCTTGATCTTGGCATTGAGAGTGAGACAGACCAACCTCAGCACTGACCAATCACCCTCAGTCTAAGGCCAATCCATTCAGCCTTTGATGCCGTGG
Source organism: Selaginella tamariscina (assembly GCA_003024785.1). NCBI lineage: Eukaryota > Viridiplantae > Streptophyta > Lycopodiopsida > Selaginellales > Selaginellaceae > Selaginella > Selaginella tamariscina. The sequence goes on from PUQB01000735.1 coordinate 12,035, forward strand.
TGTGAACAAATAGAGAAGAGAGTGAACTAGTGATAAATATAGAGAAAAAGAGTGAACTAGTGATAGATAGAGATAGAAAGAGTGAACTAGTGATAAATATAGAGAGAGAACTATAAACAAGTGCAAAATAAAGATAGAAAGAGAATATTGCTGCTAAAATGAACAGTTGTTCCAGAGAGATATGCATATGTAAGAGTCTCTATTATATATATGGAGATCTACGCATGCAGAGTGTTGTAGTGTATGTATGTGTGTAAGATATAGAAAAAGAAAGAGATGTCATTGGGATATAGAGATATGCGGATGTGTGTGATTGAATGTGCGTATGAGATAGAGAACAATAGTTACTCAGATAGAGATTTGTGAATGTGTGTATGAGATAGAGAAAGAGAAAGAAAGAGAAAAAGAGATCTTATAAAGAGAGATCTAGGAGTAATAAGAACGTGGAAAGAAAATACTGTTTAAGTAATTTTGTGGAAGAAGAATGACACCTCTTGCCAATGGATGAGATCCACAATAGAGAAAAAGAAATCGAAAGGAAACGCATATGATCCCTAATCCAAACAACCCGAGATCTCCATAGAATTGTTTATATATGTGTGATGCATGTCATTGTGCATGGCTGACGTACTCGTTTGTGTCGACATGTTTGCACGCGACATAGTTATATAAGGTAACAAAACAAACAAACATATTATAAAAACAGATACATAATGTATTGTGCAAAATGAAGACCATTTCCATACAAACCATATACGCAAACATATATAACCCCATCTCTTGAACATTGTGGACTTTACATATGTAAATCACACACACACAACAGTATTTACCAGAATGTATTGGCAATCTTGCTCGTCAAGCTGCAGAGAATGTGGAATGCCGATTGCAAGCCATTACCGATCTCTCGTCTCTCAGTAGCAATGGCCGCTCCAGACACTCCTCATCGCCCCTCCAATTATTCGGTTGCATCATGTAGAATCCATAGCTGCACACTGCAATAGATAGAGAGAAGGATCTGGGCACCCTCAGTCGCGCCAAAACCTCCATTCCCACTGCCCTCAAGAACCCTAATGTTCGTCTCCAAGAACTGTTAAAAGCTCTCTCTATATATAATAACATAATATTTAATTAAAATAATTATTCATGTGATTATTACTTCTTAATTAGCATTATAAATATACATATATATGTAATTCCATTTTAATACAACATCTAAATACATATTATATATTTAATTAAGACAATTTCTAAGATATATATATGTAATGTTCCATAGTATATACTATGTGTATACGCCCCATATACTCCGCCATGGAGGTGCCATGTGGCGCTAGGATTCATGCACACTAATCTGGGCACTAGCTAATCTAGGTGCCAGGATTTACATGGCACCAGGCACACATAGACACTTAGTATAAATATTTTGTATTAATTAGACCTAATCGAATCATATTTGGTATTAACTCCTTTTTCATTAGTGGAGATGTTGGGTAGTTCTTTGAAGATTTAGTTTTTTTTTTTGTGTTCTTTTTTGTCTCCCTCTCCCCTTGTTGCTATTGTTCGTGATGGCAAACAAAGAAGGGTGGTTGCAGTTTTTTGATGCGTTGCAGTTGAGTGTGGCAAATCAGACTGCTCTTCTACGAGAAATTTACAAAGGTATACAATAAAATACCAATATGCCGTAGAGTGCCAATTCACACCTTTTGGGTTCAAATCCATGTGTTCGTCCAAAGGAGGTTGGAGCAAACGTGTACCATTGGTGGGAACACTTTCAAGGGATTATTGATTATCATGGATGGTCTAAATCTCAGTGGTTATGAGAGTTCCCAACGTGTCAGTAAGGACTTGCTGTCCCCGTTCTCGATCGACAAGATTGAAACTCTTGTCCTAGCAATTCAAGATTCTGCTGCGGCTTTTCGTGAGTTCCATGACTTGAAGCAAGTGTTGGGAGAGACCATTCAATGATTTGGGATTAAGTTTTAGAACTTGGTCAATCGTGCGAATCCAAGCATGATAGAATGTGTACAATTGGCTTGTTGTGGTTGGCTCTTCATCTTAATTTGGCGGAGGGATTTGGTCCCTCAACTATGAAGTGGCCTTGAGGATTGCATAGTGACTTGAGAACTTGTTGGGTGTAGCACAACATGTGTATCCTGTACCAGCACCAATTCCTGGAACTTCTTTGACATCCGATCCTGTTCTGATGGAAGTGGGTGTTATTTAGATGGAGGACAAGTCTAGGAGGGGCCAAGGCCAATTTGCTGGTCAACGTGGTCGTGGTCATGGTCATGGGTGGAACATTCAGTGCTACAAGTGCTAAGGTTGGAGACATGTTGCACGAGCATGTGCAAATCAGCATAAAGTAGCCGCCATCAAGACTATAGAAGAAGTTGAGATGCTTCCTCAGCTGGAAAATGGGGAGTGGTACATGGGTGTTAGAGGACCAATGCACTAGGCACGTTGGACCACCTCTAAAGAATTTGACTCCTGCGCATAGTCAACACTTCCCCAAAGCACCTTTTTTGTTCCATGCTTGTCTGGGCATAGGGGTCTCGATTGAGCTGGACACCGAGCGTTTTATGTTTGTATTCTCAAGCATGGTAGAAGGAACTCCTATTTCGGTCATGGTGGACTCTAGATTTGGTATATCTTCTATCAATCGATTGGTAGCTGAGTCCATGCACTTGCGCACAATACCTGTCGAGTGGACTTTGAAGGTAGTGTTTGCTGATAAGAAGTCCTTTGTTCGATCACATCGAATTGCACACGTACTTGTGATGTTAGAAGGATACCATCATATACTTCTATTGCATGTGATGCCGAGCCAAGTTTATGACATCATCCTGGGTGTCAATTGGCTCTGTGCGATCAAGGCGAGATGTGATTTCGAGACGTGCATGCTGTCTATCCTAGGATGCCCCTCATTGCGGGCTATAAGACATGCACCACATGGCATGGCAACGACATTGTAGGGCATCGTGGTGCCTAAGGAAGAGCCTTCTTCAGAGCAACGAGCCAAGCACATTAAGGACTTGTTGGCAAGGTATCCGAACCTATTCAAACCCATTGTAGCAGTTGTGAATCCCCTGTTGACTACTCGGCATCACATCCCGGCTGGTACAACTCGCCCGATTAGGATGGGGCTCAGGCGACGTTCTCCAAAGGAGAAGGATATCTTGAATTGTTGTGTGAGGGAGATGTTAGAGTTGAAGGTGATATGTAAGTCCCAAAGTCCATGGGCAGCAAAACCACACCTAGTTCCGAAGCCGGATGGGACTACATATTTCACTATCGACTTCCAGTCATTGAATGATGTTTTTGTTTCATATTCATATCCACTACCGAGGGTGGATAATTTGGTCAATGAATTGGGGAATAGCTGGTACTTCACTATCCTTGACATGGTTTCTGACTATTGGCAGATCCCTATGGCTCCAAAAGATGTAGCAAAGACAACATTTTGAACACTATTTGGCTTGTACGAATTTATAGTTATGCCATTTGGATTGGTCGGGCCCCAACAACCTTCTAGAGAATGATGGACGAGCTATTGGAGGGCTTTAAAGAATTTGCATGTGCATATATTGATGACCTTCTGATTCACTTTATTACGTGGGAGGAGCACCTTCAACAGTTAGAACGGGTCTTGTAGTGATTGGTGCAATACGGGTTGAAGTTGAAAGAGCAGAAGTGCAAGTTCAAATGTACCTCCTTGAAGTACCTAGGATTCATCATCATAGCAGAGGGTGTGAAGCCAGATCTCGAGAAGACCCTGGTTGTATAAGAATTTCCTGCTCTTGAGTTAGTGGCAGAGTTGTAGTGTTTCTTGGGGAAGGTGACATTCCTAGCGAGGTTTGTTTCACGATTATCAGATTTGACAGTCCCATTACGAGGATTGTTAAAACAAGGAGCTCGGTTCCTGTGATCCAAGAAGTGTCAAAATGCATTCGAGGACATTAAGGTGCTGCTAGGATCTCCACCTTTGTTGTGATATTTGGACTTCAACAAATCTTTTATTCTTCGGACCAATGCTTCAGATGTCAGGTTGAGAGCAGATTTGCTACATGAGACTCTCGATGGTTAGCGGTACCCGATTACTTATAGCCTTAGTGATGCAGATAAAAACTATTCCACCACGGACAAGGAATGCCTAACAATTGTATGGGCCTTTTAGAAGTTCCATGCGTATTTATATGGCTTCGATATATTGTTGGAAATCGATCATGCTACAATCAACTCGATCGTGAAAAGGAGGAATGTGATGAGACAACTTGCACGTTGTGCTTTAATTTTGCAAGGGTATCATTTCGGGTTGTTCATCGCCCATGATCTAGCATGGTGGACGTGGACGCATTATCCCGAGCTCCTGTTGCGGTGGTGGTGTCAGGGATCACCTTGGTAGCCCCTGGTATGCATATAGTGGACTAGTCTTCTACTCGTATTATATGTTGTTGAAGGAAAATCACTTAGGGACTCATATGTTCGAGACTTGATAACTTTAGTGATAGCGCATCGTAGTAGTCCTTGCTAATAATCACACACATGAAAAAAAAAAAAAAAAAAAAAAAAAAAAAGGGAAAACATGAAATGAAACTCATGACACAAAAGATACACTAACTAATTTTTATATTTTATCATAAGAGCACACATAAACAAGATAATTTTATCACACCTATTTAGTAAGAAAAGAAAATAGACTCTCCTTTATATCCCTCTATATATGTCTCAAACCCTTGAGCCTTGGTTCCCAAAATAATATAAAGAATGTATGTAGGTAGGGTAGGGTGTAAGATGGGGTTACATAAAAATAATCGTAGAGGGTTATGGAAGAAGGTGGGTTTGACCCATAAATGGTGGGGGTTATGGAAGAAGGTTGACTTGACTTATAAATGGTGAGGGGGTTATGGAAAAAGGTTGACTTGACCCATAAATGATGGGAGTTATGGAAGAAGGTGACTTGACTTTGACTTGGAAGGTGATAAGGAAGGTGCATGGAAGAAGACAAAGAAAATGTGCATGGTCAAAGCAATCACTAACCATATGCATTAACAACTAAGAAGGGAATAATAAAGTGAAATAAAGATGTATAAATACAAGTAGAAGACTAGTTCACTACATGCATACCAGGACTAGTCCAAATTTTCCTGTACAACGTCTCCATTTCACTTTATTATTTCCCTTCTTTACCTTTTCTTACATGGTCAAATTAGTCAACATTATTATGTTAATGCATTTAATTAATGCTTGTTTTGATCATGCACATTTTCTTTGTCTTCTTCCATGCACCTTCCTTGTCACCTTCCCAAGTCAAAGTCAAGTCGTTTTCTTCCATAACCCCCCACCATTTATGGGTCAAGTCAACCTTCTTTCATAGCCCCCACCATTTATGGGTCAAACCCACCTTCTTTTATAACCTTTCATTATTCTTATGTAACCCCCATCTTACACCCCTACCCTATCTTACATGCATTTTTATATTATTTTGGGTATATAAAGAATAAAGGCTCAAGGGTTTGAGACATATAAATAGGAATATAAAAGAGAGTCTCTAATTTCTTCTTTTCTTTTCTTACTTTGTAAATAAGTGTGATGGGATTATTTTGTGTTCTTATGATGAAATATAAAAATTAATTAGTGTATCTTTTGTATCATGAGTTTCATTTCATGTTTTCCCCCTTTTTTTCTTTTCTTTTCTTTATGTGTGTGATCATTAGCAAGAACTATTACAATGCGATATCACTAAAGCCATCAAATCCCAAATGTATAAGTCCCTGAGTGATTTTTCTTTGACATATTTTTGGTGCAGTGAGCGTGGAATGCTAATGTGCATTGCTTATGAATTTTCATGAATTTGGAAAAGGTTCTTTCAACTTTCAAGGTCTCTTCAAAATTAAATATTAAAATGTTGTTTTGAGCACCCATATGGGGTTGCTTTAAATAATAAATTGGTAGTTATTCAAGCATGGAATTTAAAGAATTCAAGTTTGGAATACAATTTGCAATTGCAAATGTGCTTTTAAGGAGGTGAGAGGTAAACCGAGCATGGATCAAGATTTAACACCCATGTGATAATGATGATTTTAATGAGGTACATCGTTTGTGTATGGATTTTCCATATATTGATTCTCACATTGTAGTAGTAACAATATCTCGTTAGATTCATCTAAGTTTTTGGGAATCACGTGGAGTGTGGAGTTTGTGAAGCAAGAGTATTACATGCATTATAGGAGGTAACAATTTCTTTTGTGCATGTGTGTGTCTGAGTGTGTTATTGTGCATATGTATATACTTATCCTATTTGTTCAACCCTCTTAATAAGCACACTTGAAAATACGTGTGTGTATGTGTGTGTGTTTATTGTAACATTGTGTATGTATGACTATGAACAATTTACCAACTTTTGTTTAGACTCCTATATATGTACTCAGACGTGTGTAATGTTGTATGCGTGAAGTTTTACATATGCAATCTCAAACTTAAAACAACGTATGCTAAATCAAAGAGAGTATATATATATATATATATATATATATATTTATTTTTGAACTGTATGTTACATATTACAATTTAAAATATAATATTATATATTATATTTTTATTTTATATTTCTATATATTTATTTTATAAATTTTAATATTTTAATTTTACTTTTAAAAATTAACAGTGAGATTGTCGATTCAAATATAAATTTCATTGTTAATTTAAACATATATTAAAAATTTATAAACTTGCATTTTAAAATTAAAATTAAAAAATAATATTATTAATATTATGATAATTTGTTGTAATAATTGTAATATCGTGATAAATTCATTATTATTACTTCTAATCAATTTGCTTTTACCTAATTTATTATTATTTTTATTGTTAATCTTGTTTTAAGGATATGATATGGCATTTTATTTATAAACCAAAATATGGTTGTTTTAAACTTTATAATGTCTTTTAATATATCTAAAAACTACCCACTGTAATATATATGGTTGTTATATTTACAATATGTATGTGTGTGTATGAATACATATCTAGAACATATATATACCTCATATTCATGCATACAAACGTCTGACCTCGTTTGAAATAAAAGTTGGTAATTGTTCATATCATACATATACATATAGCGTTACATGATGTATATCCAACATACAAACTATAGCGTATTATCAGTGTGTGGTTGCTGGTTCTTACTAAGAGGATTGAACAAATAGGATAAGTGCACAATAACACACATCTTTCTTCTACACTTGGAAAAAACCTATATAGTGCATATATGGTGTACATACGCACACAATAACACACACACATCTTTCTCCTACATATAAACTCTTCTAAAAAAGTTTTATACACACACTCAGTTTTATGTATTATCATAACTCTTCTACTGAACACATATTGGGAATGAACTGGGAATGGTATGGGCATTTGTGGTGGAGAGAACAACTGGATACACAGTTGCTCAGCAGCTGTACTTACCAGGGAACAAAGGACTATTCTTCTTCCTGGTGGTTACACAGCTGTGCCATATACATTTGATTTAATAAAACTTAAAACTATAATTCATCTATGATCCAGTGATATGGTAAGTTAAAAGTTATATGCATATACCATCCAAGGTGTGTGTGTGTATCAAATACATTATATACGTATCTGTTACATATACCAATACTCTGATTTTTAATCTTATCAAACCAGCAAAATTTGAGCACAGGTTATTTACCGTGGCGCCTGCATCTCAGTAACCTAAATTTAATTCAAACATGAATATTTTATGTATTTAAATTGTACAACTTACGTAATATCCGGAAGAATATTCCTTGGCTTCAGACAGAACCCCGTTATAAAAAGAGGATTAGGTATCTTACCGAAACAAAATGGGCAAGAAGAGGGCATTGGGCGCCAAGGAGATGGGGGCAGTGGAGGCACTTATCAAGCTCAGTAAGGATTGCGGCATACACAGGGTGTGCGGTCTCAAGTGGGCCAAAACCGGCAAGCGTTCTCCCCGCAAGCACATCCTGTCGTATGCAGCTCTCATGGTAAACTAAGCATGGCCTCCCACGCAAGAGAGAGAGGGAGGGAGAGAGCGCCTCAAACTGCAATCAGCAAAGCCTCTCTAATTGCTCGGTGTGTGCTCTCTGAGCCTCTCTAAGTCTACGAAGGGGTAGGGATTCAGTCCCGCCGGCATACCGGGTCTCGGGGTCGCACCTCCGGCTTGGCGCGCCGGTGCGGGGGACATGGAACGGGTCTCGTCAATACGGGAAACAACGTGAATGGAATCGATAGAGTTACAATCAATCAGATCTTAAGAAGTCCAGGCACTTATCACAATCTGGAACTATTTGTACGCGGTGGGGCGCTAGGGGTAGAGCCGCAGTGAATGACCACAGCAACGGCAGACCCATCTACGCAGCCAGAGAAATTTAGGTATCGGGGATTACTCGATAGACTCGTCACCGAATCGAAGGTGCTTCCCCACCGGCCTCTCCACCATTCCCAGCCATTGGAGAGCTAGGAACGGCATTGGATAACGGGTGGCTTCGGCCGACGCTGGTATTTCTTGCGCTTCGGCCGGAACCGAGTCTAAGAAGCCCATTCGTGATCTGTCAGCTTTTCTAAGAAGTGGGAATTGTCCATGTGAAGTGCGAGAGACGTCGTGCGTGCGCGCGTGATCTGTGTGTTACCTAGCATCTTTGTGTATATACCGTGGTATAATGCACCAATAATAATGAGTCGTGAGGATGAAATTTGCTCTTAACTCTATGTGTGTGTGTATGCGTGTTTAATATACTTTTCTGTAACATACATATCAGTGTATATGTTCCCCAATGAACATATGTACACATTCTTCAATGAATATGTGTAGACTAAGCGATAACAGTCATTATCTCGTAGAATGTACATGAAATGTATAAGCTTGAACGGTTTATTTGTTAATTGGGGTTTAAACTAAGTAAGTTTTAATCTCTTGAAGGTTAACTCAATATTCAACTTATTAACTAAAATTTTTGCCAGTCCCAAATTAATTAAAGACTAATATCAGCTCAAAATCTAATTTGTAATCAATGTCCATTCATTGTGACAATGTTTAAAATCAATATACAGTTAGTCACTAATTTAAAACTTAATTCTGGTGTTGACTTTGGAGTCAGCTACACCATTAGTCACCTGAATAAAAACGTTTCAATAATGGTCCATGAAAGTAAATTATTAAAACAGTATCGAGAGCAATCCACATCCCATAAATTATCATATGACAACTGGAAACGTTCAATGGTTAGTTAGCACAAATCAATTCTAATTATATATTTAATTTTGTATCAAAGTTTGGTAAATTTATAAACATAAAGACATTTTTCAAATTCATGACAAATTTGTCTTTAAGTTCATAGTGAAGTTGTTCAAATTTGATAAAAAACTTTACCTAATAAAAGAAGGTTTTAAAACATTTGTAATCTTTTTAACATTAATATCTATGTAAAATATGAATCATTAGTTATATCAAAGTTTTAATTTGTAAGCTAATACATATGATTATTTCATATCATCATTCTGTTTGAGCAATAATGTAACTTGATAGTCTTAAGGTTATGTTTATATGCTCTAGTAAATAAGAGATTAAGAGTCTTAGATGGCCAACTTGAATTAACTTCTTCATCTTAAGATTCTTGTGCTTACTATTGCCTATGCTTCAAATTGTTCAAGAGGCTTCCAACTATTGGGAACAAGGCCAATATTCTTTCTTAATGTTTGCATTCCAATCGAAAGAAAAGCAAAGTTGTTGATGCTTGGTTCATAAAGTTCAAAGTTAATTCTAATTTTCTCTAAAAATTTGAGAATTATTGTGTTCAACAATTCTTTTACTTCGTTTTGAATGTTTTCATGAGAAGTATGTTGAAGCTTGCTTACAGCAATTTGTGAGAAAAAAATAAATAAGTAAGTAAATAAAAGTGTTCAAACTTTAAAAGACAAACATATACTTGAGCCTTTTAATCAATCGTCCTCAACTAAATTTTCTTGTTCCTACTCTAGTGGTTTTTTTCATGTTTAATTTCAACATAATGCTTGAAAATGAAGTTGTAACGAGTGTCCTTTATGTCGCCTTCATAAACAATGCTGCACTTATATGGCACATTATTTTAAGGTATTTTAATTATAACAAAAAGATTTGAACTTGTCATTCATGCCCTTGGCCCTTAGCTTGTTCTCATTCAACTTGAAAGCATGTTTCTATTTATAAATTATCTTTGATTTTGCAAGTTTTGTGTTAAGCCATGAAGTGAACCCAGATCTATGAATCTCATCATTTCTTACTTGTTCAACACTATTTGACTCTACGATAATTGATACAGAAGCTAGAGTTACACAACAAATGAGAATTGGTTCACCAAAAAAAGAGTATTGTTCTCAATGCCAAATCCTTCAGCTCCAAAAATACAAATTCATATGTCATCACCTTATTTATAACTAAGCTCTTATATACTCAATCTCGCTCAACTCAAACAAGCCCACCATTTATTGTTGCTGGCCATCTTGAATGTGAACAATGATGTCTTTCGCCATTTGCTACTATTGTTGCTCCATTTCACCATTCTATTGCACATATGGAAAGCTAGTGATTTAATGAAGTGCAAGATGGAGGTCATAATGAAGCATGCTCTTGCTCAAGCCTCTCAAGTCTATCCACACTGCTCTAATGTTGGTCGCCACCCAAGCACTCACCAATGCGTGCCACACCACTCCCTCTAGCCAGTGCTACTACCACTAGCTGTCCTTCACCCAATCCCTTAGCCATGCATACGGCAAAGAGTTTTTGTAACCCTACCCATGCTTTCTATATGTACACGTATGGATCACCAAAAAAAACACTATTTTGTACACGTGCATGATTGTGGGGTTAGTAGAATCAATCAACACTAGTGTTTGCTAGCTTTCTTTACTTAATCAAATTCTATTTTAATTATAATTATTAGTCTTTATTCAGTGACTTGAAATTATGTCTCTTCACCAAGAGTGCCCAATTGGTTAGGGATGACATTCCTTGGGGTGTGTAAACAAGGGTAAAACAGTTTATTCTTAGCAAGGGTCTTTTTAATGTATTGTTCATGGTTCTTCAACTTTAGTCTTAGGTTAAGGGTTGCTTAAAGAAACACCTATGTCTACTTATTGTGCCCACTCGTGAATCAATATGTACTAATCTTAAGTTTAAAGTATAATTTGGCCACATAAACCCCTTAATAATTTGCTATGGATACTCCTAGGTAAGGGTGATTCCTTAATGTGTGAAGATGATGTCTTAGTATTTTACGAGGTAGAAGTGAGAGCAAATAACTTTATGGTAAGGCATGAGCTTCTTTAGAACTTGTTAAGGTTATCATATAAGGTTTTAAGGGTAAGGAACTTAGAGTAAAGATTAACAAAATCAAGATGCAACATCATGATCTCCCCAATCTTTATAAAGTCTCCTACATTTGTCAAATTGAGATAGTAGATCGATCTTCCATTAGTGGAGTTGGTACTAGTAGTGGAGCAACTAAGTCGAGTGATGGTGTTGATTTAAGTAAGTGAACCTTTTCATGACAATTGTACCATTGCTAGGAACAAAGATTTTATGCTTGGGATATTGGCACAAGTATGGAGTTAAACTTGTAAATGTAAGACCATTGTTACTAGATTCTACTTAAAGCCATATTTTGAAGCTATAGTCAATATTCTTGGAGGAACAAAAGACATCAAAGGCACTTTTAAGCACAATGATTGTCAACACCTTAGCTTTAAATTACAATTAAAAGATGCAGTAGTATAACTTGAACCAAGAACTATACATGTCCTAATAATTGAAAGTGAAATTATCATCCAAAGATAGCTCAAGATGACATGTTATTGGGATTTTGTGGCATGAAAGAAGAAACTCATCAATGCTTTGTTGTGCATGTTGGGACAAGGACAACATGCTTACCAATGCCATCACCCATTATGCTTGAGTCTTCATTTTGAACATGTTGCATGAGAAGCTATTGCAAATTGTCATAGTTTTTACTATGACTAGACCTTTTACTTTGAAGGTTGATTATTGTTACTTACTGTACTATGTTGACGGACCTTAGATATAGTGAGAAACAACCCCGCTTAGTGCACTTATGTGTTTAGGGGTAGTTCGACCGGCTATCTTTAGATGTCGTGAGAAAATCTAAGCGAAGGTAGCACTTACCTTTTAAAAAACCCACCCCCGATTTTGACGTCCTAGTTAATATGAGTTTGGCATGTTAAATAGGGTTAGGAACACCCCTAGGGTTGACCTAACCCTAAGGTTGCCCTAACCCACGCCTTAAAACCCCCACCCCTTGGGTAGGGTTTAGGGGTAGGGGTTAGTGTGCAAACTCATCTCATTAACTAAGGGGCTTGCATTCTGTGCCAGCCCACTTACACATACAGGAAAAGAGGGGGGACTCCATACCATAAATAAGGTAAAGTATGTAGGAGTGAGGGTTTCTGGGTTCATGACTGAGCTTGTTACTCTTCTCCCAGTGCAAGCTCTAGCTTGTGTCGTTAAGGCACAACCCTCTGTTGTGCTGCCCTAACTTCCAGATGATAGGGGTATGTCCCACCTTCGGGGTAGCTTACCCTTAACGTTGGCGAATTCATGCCTGGGAGGTCTTGTCGGAATGCACGTTCCAAGAGGCAGAGGTTGAGACTTGTCTCCAGCCTCCTCCTCCACGTCAAGCTAGGTGTAACACTCACAACCAAGCAAGGCACATCTGTGTCCTTGTCCAATTATGGGTGTGGGATCTTGTTTGATAGGTTCATGTTACCTAATTCCTGAGGGTTCATTGATCTAGAGTTAGCATTTAGGAGCCACGTTTGTGGCACTTGGTGCAATCTTGAATCTAATGGCTATGGCATAATAGCCCACATCATGAAAGGTAATGTCACATGGAGATGTGACACTGGGTTAAACGTCATACAATACAATGCCTGAGGCACGCCTTTAAGGTTGTGTCATGGGATTATCGCTAAGGGTTGGATACTTTAGTAAACAGGCATGCTTGTACTTGCACTAGGGTGTTAAGCCTTGAGCATTTACTCAAGGGGAGGTTAGGTCTCGTAACTAAGTGTGCTTTGGCACACTTGGCTAGGGGAGTGTTCTCCTTGGAATCCAGGGGTTGAACAACCTAAGCTTGTTAGCAAGAGCCCCTTCGTAAAGCACTCGCAAGGTCATGTACTTAGGGTTATTCAAACCTAGCCTTAGGGATTTTGCTTAGCAGAACACTCGTGTTCGCCAATGGCGCACACTCGTGTCCTCGCTAAGTACTAGCCCTAGGTCTAGGGTATAACTTGGCCACTCAAACCCCTAGGGTTAGTCGTGGTTCAGGGTACCCCCTTGTCGCCCTAAAGGGTTGTACTCCCGGATGAGGGTGATTCCTCAAGGGGTAAGTGACGATGCCTTAGCTCTGTCACGGGGGCATCTGTGAGACACATGTCCTTTGTGGGGTTAGGGCATGAGCATGTCTAGGTTTACTAGGATAGGATCTTAAAGTTTACTCGGGATATCCTCTAAGGTTCGGGGGATGGTCATTCTAGGGGACTTAGAGTAGAACTCTAAGTCTTTAACTAGGCATCTGAGTTAGACTTTTGGGGTTGTCTTAAAAACTCAGCATTGCTCACACAGGGAATTGACGTCGGAAGGCCACTTGGCGGCCACGTATTGCCACGTGTTAGCCCTCTGAGTTAAAACTCTGACACAAATAGTGTTGGTGATACAACCCACTTGCACTAGGTTCACGAGTGAAGATGTAAGGCATAATTGGGAACTAGTCAGTAGCTTGATATTCTTGGGCCAATCATTGGACACTCTTATGATGGTGATCCAAGGTGACAACTACAAAATAATGTGTAGAAGCTCAATAGTCAAGTATGAAGTTCCTTGGGCAGGTTGGATTTTTTCAGGCAAGATTGACCTAGGTGGACAAGTTGTCAACTTCATGATAAGAATTTGTGAACAATGGAAAGAAGTTGATTAACCCCTTGGATAAACAAATAAAGTAGTTGTACATCAATGAGGAGTTTGAGCACATTAATGATATATGGGGAGTATTAAAAAGCTATGTTCAGCTTATGTAAACTTGCCTTGAAAAAAATGAGAGATCCAACATTTCATTGACATATAAGAAAACTTGGTACACAAGGTTACCTTTTTGTGGTTTTTAAGTATGTTCTCCTTTTCTAGATTAAAAGGTTACTATGTGTGCTTATTAGGTATATTGACGTATTTCTACATCCCACTTGTGCCTTGGAAAAAGAGTTCAAGCTACTTCCACTATGTCATGTTTTTTTAGGTTGTGGAGACTATAGGGAAGTAAATGGAGGCTAAAGAATAACTCCATTAGTGTTGAAACATGTTTGGATGTCCAAATTTCATGCCATTTTATTGTTCCAGTAAGATTATTTTTGAATGTTTGTATCTCTAAGGTCTTTCATTCACATGTACTTTCGCGACTACCATATAATATACTTAGCTATTCAATTTTCAAGAATTTGGATCTAACTGTTGCAAGAATTTCTTTTTAAAGATTGAAGGTCTTGTTGGATATGAACGATGCTACAATGGTGCAAATGTGGTGGAAAGAGCTAATGAACTCAACATGATTGCAAAACTTGAGGGAAGTGGTGTTATACAATTTTGAAACAAGAAAATGTTTGGTGGAAATTGCAACATGATGCAAGCAAGCTTTTAACAAACTTAGTAAATTAAAACTTGGTAGCAACAAATGGTTTGATCGTTGCAGAACTAGTCCATGGGAAGGAAATAATACAAGAACTTTTAGGTAGTAATGGTGTGGAGGTGGATAGTGGTGGCTTAAGGATTTGCAAAAATGATTTGTTGAGAAATTACAATCGATCCAAGACATGACAAGTTAGAAGAGCAGGTTGAGGAAACTAAAGATATTCTTGCAGTAATTGAGTTGAACATACATTTGATGCCATACTTGAGGAGAATTCAAGTACATGGGAAAAGGTGGAGACAACAATTGAGGTGCTTATCTACAAAGGTACCTTGGTTGTGTAGTTCAATGGCAATCCTTGGCTTTCTAAGGATGTGCTCAATTGGGTAAAGAAAAAATTGTAGCCCTTAACCCAACAAGAAACTTGTCTGTAAGAACTGCTTTTAGTGTTAGAAGTGATTATGTGCTTTGGTTTGGAAAACAAGACAACTTAAAAGGTGGATGAAAATAGAAATCAATTGGTACATTTATATCTATAAGGCAAAAAGTAGGAATTCATGGAGGGATTGTCAAGAAACTACTTATGCAAATGTTTACAAGGAGTGTGTAGCACCACCATATGGTGAAGAAGGTTTCATTTGGTACACCTACAATCTTCATGACATAACTTTTTTTGGCTTAGACCATGGTTTTACTATTCATAAATAGTAAACCCTAATTTATAATGAATATATATATATATACTAATAATTTATATAATGAATAAATTGAAAAAGTAATCATAAAATTAAAGAATATAAAATTAAATTTATATATTTGATTTAATTTAAAATATTATATAAATTGGTTTAAAGTTTATTAATCTAAATCACCATGATTTATTTAGTTCTTTATGGTTTAAGTCAAAATTGTTAATCCATGATAACAATATGTCTATAGAGATAATATATTTAACACCATTAATATATAATGTAGAGCTCGATAAGTATTTACTACAAAATACATATCGAGCTATCTTTGAAATGCAGTGGTGGAGGAACAACACATGCAAGATCATGGAAAGCATGGTATGGTTTGAGCAATGACACATATAAACAAGATGGAAATGGAGGGAAGCTAGAAGTTGAAGATGATATATAACATCAAACAAGCGTTGGAGCACATGAAATAGTTCAACACGCTAATAGTCAATTTTGTTACATAGTCGAGTGGAACTCCATTGACGACGAAGAAGCCATACCTTATCATTAGGCTGGTACAAAGGAGCAGTAGTGTGGGAATGATTTGTAGCTTGGTGTTGAAATTGTCAAGCAAGAAAGTGATATCCTCTTAAATTACTTGAAGATGGGTGGCATGCTCTTTTGTAGTAGGATTGATAATCAATACATAGAAAGGAGAGTGTCTAGTGGAAGAGTGTTGGAAGGTGTTGTAATCAAAATTAACAACTAGAAAAGATCAACTCAATCACCATGTTGATGTGAAAGGAAAGAGTGAAGGTATTGCTCAAGGGTCTGAATGGTACACTTCATAAGTAAATAACTTCCCTTTGAGATGAGGCACGAGAAAAATCATCACTAGAAACTAGAAATGAACTATAGACCCCGGCCACTAATGACCTCATCCAAGTAGTTCGTAAAGACAAAGAACTTCACAATAAATCAAATTTGTGACACTTTTATGTGATGGTGTTGTGATAGGGAAATCTTTGTAAACTTGTTAATCTCTACAAGGATCATGTCAAAACTGTCAAAGAGAGAAAGATCGATGAGAAAGTCCATCGAGATTAACGACCACACACACTCTAGAATTGGGAGAGATCGTGTGAAAGTTAGTACGTTGGCACAAGTTGCAAGTGCGGACAAATTGCTTAATGTTTCATCTCATTTGTGGCCATCAAAACTTTTGTTGACCATCTCTAATGCTTGAGCAACCCTAAGCACGTGAGTGCTTCACGAAAGGACCCTCGTTAACAAGCTTAGGTTGTTCAACACTTAAACATGTTCACATCTCCATGATGAACACCTATAGTCAAACATGCCAATGAGCACACCCGGTTACTAGGCCTAACCTCCCCTAAGAAGATGCCTAAGGCTTAGCACCTTGCTGCACAAGCATGTCTGCTTGCCATAACTTGTAACCCCTTAGCATTGAACCATGATATGACTTAGGGGGTTAAATCATAAGTGTTGCTAGAACACCCACCTAGTGTCACTTATGTAGCTTGCCAGATGTCGCATGTGGAACCCCTCTATACGAACCCCTTGAAACTTGGTAAAAAGAACCAATTTACCAAGACCCCACGTTTGCAATTGAATAAGGGCACAAATAAATGCTAGGAATCAATATACATGCCTACTTAATTATGAGTGATGTTTCTTAACTTGGAGGAGGATGAAAATGGCCTCAACCTTTAAACTAATAGAACATATACTTGAATAAAACCCTTCAAATGTGTGAATGGGTTATTGGATGAAAGGAGTTAGTTAATTACTTAGATGTAGTGTACTTAATCATATCACAACACTAAGAATAAGTTGGAAGTTGGGGCAACACAAAGTGTGCCTTAATGACACAAATTAAGTTTAGGGCTGCCAAGGGGCCGCTTGGACTAGCATGTGGCTTGGCTCACAAAACTTGATGATTAGGCTTGGTCTAGCCCATTTTTTAATTTTTAGGCCCGGCCCCGCCCAACCCATGTTGTTATAGACCCATGTCCAACCCAACCCATTTTAGTTTTGCTTGACTCATTATAAACCAAATCTATCTCTTACCATTATCTTAAAAGAAAAAAGTTATTTACATGTTCAAATTAAACTAGTTAAACATTTTCAGTGGTGACTAGTCTTGCGTGCAAATAAGGGTCTTCACTACTTTTGGTTTGAGTGAGTTTCTAAAGTCATCTAGCACACAGCCTCCAATGCTAAATGCCTCTTCCAAAAAAATTCTTATTAACTATAATACATTGCAATACATAAAGATAATAACTGCAAAATAAGGACATCATGTGCCATCCTTGCAAGGTTAGGATATTACAACTCATTTATCTTCCACCACTCAAAGATGTTGAACTCAGGGCCAACTTAGTGGAAGAGAGGATCTTCAAGATAATGCTTAAGAAAAGTGTAAAGGATGTAGAGGTCTTAAGTGTGGATGCAAGAGCACATTCGTGGTACACTGTATTGTACATGAGTGAAAGTCTAGAGTAACGTAGGCATTTAAAAAGTTTGTACAAGTAAGAAAAATGTTAGAAACTAAAAAAGTCATTTACATACCGATGGTTGATCTTGAAAGCAAATTCTGAGGCCATCTAGGTTTTGGCCCATACTTAGTAGCATTGGCTACAAATGAAGTCATTAAGGTCATGGGCACCTTTTAGAAGTTACAAGTAAATTTGATGTGCTTGACCACAGAATAGATTGACAATTAAGTAACATGAACGTGAAATTTTTGTTATTTAAACTTAAGTTAGTTTTACTCTTTCCTAAAACCCATATTAAATATTCACCTTCGTAAAACGTTTATAGGAATCGATAGAGCTGTCATAGTTCTAACCTGGTGGGTTGACTATCTGGGTAAAGATTGTGGGATATGTGGGATATGTGGGCAAAAAAGACTCAAGCATAACTGGGTCATCATGACTAGGGGCCCTCTCATAAACACCAATTGGCCCTTTGCTTAGTTGGCATAAGGGGAGAGGGAAAAGTTGTGACATTTGGTATCAGAGAGGTCCCGGTTCATAAGGGGATGAACTTTGAGTAAAGCTCACGCCACTAAGTTGGCACACTTGTTCTTGCCTAACTAAACCCCTTGATCATATGTGTATAGCTAAGCAACTCTAGGATCGCCTTTGGCCCGATTGACATGTGATGCGAGTACAACCAAGTGGCTCCGGGATTGCCTTTGGCCCGATTGACATGTGATGCGAGTACAGCCAAGCGGCTCTAGGATTGGCTTTGGCCCGACATGTGATACGAGTATAGCCAAGCGGTCACACAATGTGGGGATCACTTCTAAGCTGGGTGCGAGTCAAGCGTGAGTAGAAACGCCTCTAATTGCACCTTCTGAAGGAAGGCATAGTAGCAAATGGATGAAGGCATCCACTTTCTCAAATGAGTGGAGAGTGTCATAGTTATACCTGGTGGGTTGACTACTTGGGTAAAGATTGTGGGATATGTGGGCAAAAAGACTCAAGAGTAACTTAGTTATCATAACCAAGGGCCCTCTCATAAACACCAATTGGCCCTTATGCTAGTTAGGCATAAGGGGAAAGGGAAAGGTTGTGACAAAAGCATTCCCAATCTTCATTAATCGAACACCACTTGAAATGAGGATCTCTTGTTGTCAACCTTGTGATGGCTGATTCAAACATGAAAAATGTAGAATTCAGCTCAACTCCCTTCATAACATAGTTCACTAAACAATTATATCATGTATAGAATGATGCTTGCTAAGTTATGACATTAAGTGTAGGCTACTTGGTGATATCAATGCTTAATTGTTGAGCAATGTCTTCAAATGATTGCTTGCACACGTGAGAAGTAGTCACAAACTTGATGCTTTGGCAAATCTACAAAAAAACAATGCTTTGTTAACTTGTGATACCCTGAGAAAATTTAATATTAAATAAATTAAAAAATAACATATTTACCTTCTCCACAATTTTTGAACTATTTTTTCACCCCATCTTGAACAATCAAGTTCATGATGTGTACACAACACTAGACATGAAAATGTTGGCCTCAAGTGGAAGTGGTAATTGTTGGTTTGGATTATTGATAAGAAAAAGCGACAATTGTGTCATTTGCATACCCATTGTCCAACATGATAGCCATACACTAATGTTTAATGACAATGAATTGTAATTTAATATTATTTATCACAAATAGCTTATCTTTGTGGTAATATTCCAATCCTTTTAACTTCATCAGCGATAACTTGACTAGTGTGTAGTGACTGTAACTTGTGAAAACATAAGATTCATTTTTCAGCTTCCAATCAACAATAATGTATTGACATTTTAAACCATGTATCTACACCAAAAAAAAAAACAAAGAAGTTGAGTATAATTTATAAATTTAAACACATTTGAATAAATTGCAATAAGAGATACCCAAGAGTTTGGTTTGATGTCCAAAGGTCTAAGGTAATTGAAATCCTTCTAGGCACACCTTCTAGTGCCAACTTGATGGTTGCACATATCTCAATGTAAATCTTGATGTAGTTAGTCTGAAGCATTGTACGGTGGGGCATTTTAAATTGGGGGCTTAGATCTATGATAAAGCATCGAAATCCAACATAATCAACAAGTGAGAATGAGAGTTCATAGAGGATGACCATCTCTGCAAGTTGATGCCAACTTGTTCGTGGTCAAAATACCATGACTGGAGCATATTTTGTTTTTTGAAAAGTTATTGCCCTTTTGAATCTTCTTGAACTTTGGCACTTGCCAATGTGCCTTAGAAGATGGGTAGTTTCAACATTTGGTTCATTTCTAAAATCTTGTTTACAATAAACAATGCTTACATCTAGCTTTGGCCTTTCCTTTTATTAAATGGTTAAAATGATTTATGTAGTAGTTTTCTATAACCTACAAAGAATTTGATAATACTTATGGTTTCCTTTGTGAAATGCTCCCAAGCACTTCATGTATTTTTGCTTTGTGATTTTGAATGGAGCCTAAATCATTCTCAGTATTGAGAGAAGAGCCTGTCATTTCACCATATCCATAGTCATAGCCATAGGTATTCAATTTAAATATCGATACATGTGAGAAAGGTTCTAGAGTGAATTTTTTTTATATTTAAAAATACATAAAATTGTTCAAAATATAGCCCCTTTGCAAAAAAAATTAAAAAAATCTCTAATCATATGGGCTAATGGGTTAAGTGAGGTTAGTCCATGTTCAGCCAGGCTTGGGATGGCCCATTGGCAACCCTAGCTAGGCTTATGCCACAAAGAACCAAAGACTTCTTAGTCATTAACATGCTTGCCCCCACACACTTACTTTATTTAATATATGTAATAGATGTCAGAGTTTTAACCCAGAGGGTTAACATGTGACAACACGTGGCCGTCAAGTGGCCTTCTGCATCAATTCCCTATATGAGCAACGCTAAGTCTTCCAAGATGACCCTAAGAGTCTAACTCAGATGCTTAGTTAAATAGAAGACTTAGAGTAATACCCTAAGCCCCCTAGAATGACCATCCCCTGTAGAGGATATCTCAAGTAGACTTTTAGGATCCTATCCCAGTAGACCTAGATAGGCTCATGCCCCAACCTTATCAAGGAGATGTGCCTTACACATACCCCCGTGACATAGCTAAGGCATCGTCACTTACCCCTTGAGGAATCACCCTCATCCAAGAATACAACCCCTTTAGGGCGACAAGGGGTACCCTGAACCACGGTTAACCCCTAAGGGTTTGAGTGGCCAAGTCATACCCTAGACCTAGGGCTAGTACTTAGCGAGGACACGAGTGTGCACCGTAGGTGGACATGAGTGTTATGTTAAGTAAAACTCCCTAAGGCTATGGTTTGGATACCCTTAGTACATGACCTTGCAAGTGCCTCACGAAAGGGCTCTATTAAAAAGCTTAGGTTGTTCAACCCTTGGATTTTAAGTAGAACACTCCCCTAGCCAAGTGTGCCAAAGCACACTTAGTTATGAGACCTAACCTCCCTCGAGCGAATGCCCAAGGCTTAGCACCTTAGTGCAAGCACAAGCATGCTTATTTGCTAAGTATCCAACTCCTTGGCAACAAACTCATGACACAACCCCAAAGGGCATGCCTTGGGCATTGTCTCGCGTGATGTTTAGCCCAGTGTCACATCTTCATGTGACACTGCCTTCCACGATGTGGGCTATCATGCCATAGCCCTTAAATTCAAGAGTTGCACCAAGTGCCACAAATGTGGCTCCTAAATGCCAACTCTAGAACCCCTCAATTATCCCTCAAGACTTCGTTGTTAACCAAGAACCACGACCACAGTTGGACAAGGACATGAACGTGCCCTACTTAGCTGTGAGTGTTGCTCTTAGCTTGACGTGGAGGAGGTTGAGACAAGCCTTAACCTCTTGGAACGTGCATTCCGACAAGACCTCCCAGGCATGAATTTGCCAACTTAAGGGTAAGCTACCCCAAAGGTGGGACGTACCCCTGTCATTTGGAAGTTAGGGCATCACAACAAAGGGTTGTGCCTTGATGACACAAGCTAGAGCTTGCACTGGGAGAAGAGTAACGAGCTCAGTCATGAAACCAGGAACCCTTACTCCTACCATACTCTACCTTATTTATGTGACAGAGCCCCCCCTGTTTTCCTGTTTACATAAGTGGGCTGGCACGGAATCTCATTCCCAGAGGGAATATACTTGGTGAGTTATCCATCGACCCCTAAACCCTAACCTGTCAAACTAGGGGTATTTTTAAACATATCCGACATGCCGAACTCACCGAAACTACCATTAACCCAACCGAGACATGGAAAAACCAGGGTAAGAGTTTTCTAAAAGGTAAGTTCTAGCTTCGCCTAGAAGTTTCCTATAAATACATAATGACACCCGGCCGGACCATCACTAAATACGCAAGTGCACTAAGCAGGCTTGTTTTCCTACTAGATCTAGAGCTTATCAATATAATACAATGGTTGCACATTAAACTAAAATAGAAAACAAATTTTCAAAGTAATGGCAAAACGATCTTGAAGAATTTTGTGCATAAAGCTTCTTTTCTAGAGCAATTGATTGAGCCACTCACTCTCACAAGCTATGCAATAAAAAAGACACAAGTATATGAAGCTCACCAATGCTTAGAAGCTAACAACTTCATAAAAGCAAGACAATGGGTTACAAGTGGGTCTTTAAGGTGAAATAATTTTCAGCACAATTATTTTACAATAAACCTTCTTATAAAATGACCCTTGCCTTTTTTATTAAGGGAAAAAGGATAATACATTGACACTTTGACTCATGTCTGCTTGAGTTTTTTTTACCTCACATACATCTCATAAACCTTTACCTAGTTAGTTAACCCATAAAGTTAGAACCATCAATCTAAACTTTGTTGGCACATGTTGCTTAAGAAAATTATGAAGTTAATTAAATGGACATTAAAACTATATTCCTTTACTAGAGATTTGGAAGAAGAGATTTTGATGAACTAGCTAGTTGAATTGTAAGTTGTTTACAAGTTAATAAAAGTGATAAAGCAAAGCCTTGATTAAACCTAGTATGAGAAGATAAATACATTTCTTCATATCTATAGATAATATTGCCAAACATGAAATAAAATGACATTGTATATGTCAAGTACAATGGTAAAGACGTTCAATCATGGGACATAATATTGAAAGGGTGGTACGAAATGGACTTTCTAACTTCATTTTTGTACATCAAAGTTATAGAAATATATATTCATATTATCTACTTACAAAAGATTTCTAAAAAAAAAACATTTGAATATTAAAAGTGAAATATTAAGAAAAATTAGATCAAGGTCACCTCAAGGTTAATAATACAATAACACTAATCATATACCATGAATGGACCATTCTATGGGTATGAGCGAGTTTAATAATGAGCCATGTCTTTTTTTTTATATGTTAAAGGTATACATTTGCATTCTTTACTAAGGATAAATATTACTAATTATACTAATGCCACGTTGTAACTAAAGTGGGCATGATACGTGAAAATGGGAATATAAAATAAATTACTAATTAATACTTAAGTTTTAATTATTAATTAATCATTTAATTAATATGTAATTAAGCCTTAAATATTAATTAATTAATTAATTAATCCTTCAATAACCTTACTTAGTAAGGAATATTCCTAAAATATCTTAGAATATTCATATTATTCTAAAAATAGTTTACAATAATGAAGAAATACTATCAAACATAATTACAAATGAAATCATTTTCTTATCAACATGTTAATTTTTTATAAATACTTTCTTTCTATCATACAAAGAAATCTTTTCATTTTGTCTAAATCATCACTCTCCGGATTAATCAAATCATTTTGGTCAATATCTTGATGTTGTTGCCACCACTTAACACTCTCACGAATGCAATTGGGAGTTGCCATCCTTGTTAATACATAAGATGTGATAAGAGAAGGTCTGCATAAAGGCTCATCTAAAAACTGACGTTCCTTAAGAATAATATTATAAAGCGCCCGGTTGCTATCCTTCATTTTATAAAATTCAATATCACGAGAAAGAAAAGCTTCAGGAAATGTATGATACGGTGGATACTGCTCACAAAAATTTTCGAGATTCTTCTTTCTGAGGCACGTATCCAAGTAGTTCACTAGCTCATCCATGATATCGATATCAGAATATGGATCGAAAGTGATTGGATGAATACAAGCAATGTTTTGGTTGAGCATAGCCTTCTGAGGAGAGTCGTCTACTACTAAGATATGTGCATTCTTCGTTATCCTTAAGCGACTGATCTCCCCATGAGTCCCAATTATTCTTTCATTCTTGAAGAAGTATGGCTTGCTTTCCTTTCTTATATTGTGAAATTCGAGAGGTTTATGACACATTCGCTGGTCAAAAATCCAATCTTTACGAATCACCTCTTCTGCAACACTACAATGTTTCTTAAGTAAACTCAACAGCGGTGTTAAGTTATGAATCTGCATGCATGACCAAATCCCCACAAGCGCACCCATCTCCTTAAGCTTTTGAAAGAGACGATCCAACCCTGGACGAAAAATAATATCATATCGAAATTTACCATGACAAGGAATGAAATCTCCTTGTTTGATTTCTGTTTTTCTATCCTGGGCCTTTGTCGATGAAGCAGAACACCATTGACATCCAACAACACAATATGGCCATGAGTAACATGAGATAGCGTTGCCTCTTGAATACTTTGCAAATCACTTGTTTGCTCCCTTTCACATTTATCCGTTGCCACTATTTCGTTGCCTATCCCTTCATCATTTAATTGTACATCATCCTTACAAGATTCAGATATTGCATGCGCTGAAGAAATTGATTTCGGAACTGAAGCCAATAAAAATGATGATGCAAAAACTGAAGTGGCCCCCATGGTAACGATGTTTTGAGCTGCATTATTATCCATTTCCTGCATGAACTCTGTCATTCTGACATGTGGCACAAGAAATTGTCGCCAAACCCCTCTCTTACCTCATGGCAATGCTGAAAATCCATGTTCTCAATTATTTCATTACATCTGCAAAATGATAATTAGCTGACCTTAAAATTATCAAGGTATATTATTTACCTTGTTAATGTGTGACCCATGTTTGAACTAAAAGCTTCATTAATCCTTGAGAATTTATTTTCTGTACAAATATAAAAGAAATATACAAAAATGCCTTATGTTACACTCATTTACAACTATTCATCACTCTATCAATTCATTATCAATTCTTCTTCGCTATTACCTTCTGAATGAGGCGAAGAAGGTCTAAGCCGCTTGTGAGATGGTTCAAGATCTTCTGCATCTTCTATTGATGTTTCCATGGGTCCTGGAGTGTGCGAATGTTCTGTACTCCTCGAGATAACTTCCGGTCTAATATCTGATTGATGTTCGTTCTCAGACTCCGAGATTGAACCAGATTCACCTTCAGAGCTATCGCACTTATCTGGAGGGAACTTTCTCAAATACGCCTTTATGGATCGTTGGGGTACTCAGTTGAGACCCAATCTATCCACTTGTTCAGGTCCTCAACCATGGTCTTATCCTTCTCAACGGCAAACACACATGTATGCCGAAGGTAACACTCCTTCAAGACGGACCCCCTAGTGCAGTAGTCAAAAACCCACGCATCACTGTGAGGACCCCTGATCAAGTTGACGATGCTCCGTGCCGCTTGACTTGTAATGTTTGGATAACGTACATTGCCGAATACGTCACTCATACCTATCGGTGTATCGGATGGAGGTTCAGGGCCGTTGGAGTGCAAACAGATGCCTGGCCAGTCATTTGGAAGCTTGAAATTGTTTGGCGCATTCCTAACAACCAAGTGAACAACAGTATCAATGCACTTGGGATTAGCATCGTTCATATAAAATCCTGTCCAACGATGTCTATTCTTCTTGGCGAAGGCGAAGGCAAAAGTATCGGTGACATGAGCAAGAATCAAGAAATAAATACCTGAAAAAGTAGGTATCAGTGAAGAGCGCAAGCATGAATTCAATAATAAATACCTTCTATGTATATGCTTGCACGGCTAAGTTTCTCCACCAGATCCTCTAGTGCCCTATCTGTCGAAAGATTTTTTGACACCCGCCGATCCATCACGAACAATTGAAACGGTTTCCTACAAGCAGTGATGTTACCCCATAAAGTCTCCGAATCTAACAACAAACATCTGTAGGGCTTGTCGTGATTCGTAGCATCCTCCTTTATAAGGTTCAATTCGGTTCTCCGCTGCTGAAGGACTGCCATAAGAGAAGGCGTCATCCCAATGTTCTCCTTTTTGGCGTTGGCGTGCAATAGATTCTTGCCTAGATCTTCCGATTGGTTCACCCATTCGACAAGCATATCATCGTTCGTCACATGCAAATATTTGCTAACCTCTTCATATGTTGAAGTCGAGGTCCAACCCAGTTTGTGGCAGTGTATTCCCAACCACTCCTTGAAATGCCTGACCGTCTTCAACTCCATTGCCTTGAGATGAAAAGGAGAGGTTGGGCTGCTGTTATTAATTTGTAGTTTGCCATCGATCACCAAATCAGCCAAGACTTCCATCTCCTCCATCGTTGTTCCATTTAAAGGCTTCAACCATGTGAGCTTGAAATCGTTGTCTACATCCTTTGTAGATTGAACAGACTTAGCCTTCGGCGTCTTACTGGGTTTCTTTGCAGACTTTTCTGAGGGCTCCCCTTCACTTGTCTGCTTCTTCTTCAGTGTTCCTTTTGAAAAGGATTCCATAATCCCCAACCATTTGGCAAAGATCCTATCTTCGGGGCAAGAAATCAACATCATCAGAAATGATGTTTCCTTCCCGCCCACCTGGGCAAAATCAACTGCTGCAATTTCTTCAACTCTCTGAGGAAAAAGACAGATTAATATACCGGCGAGATAAATCCCGCCCAAACAATTTGCTTACCCGGTATTCCGCAGATTGTGTATTCCCTGCGGTAGCTCTTTGTGGTCGCTGAAGAGATTCCCACACGGCTCGCGTGTGTTTAAACTTCTCCCATATTTTGCTGTTGTAGTGGTTGGTGTCGGCAGCGTCCCATTCCGCCGATAACTTATGGTACTGCTCGATTGTGAGATTCGGCTTAGCTAAAAACGCCGATCTTTTTGTCAGCTTCTCACGGGTATGCTCGGAAAGTTTTGTTGCCATCGTTCCTTTGTTGTGTTCATCGAGAAGTCGTTGGGCTGCCGTTATTGTGTGCTGGCCACTAATGATGTAGTACTTGATAGATCTTTTATTCTCCGTCTGAATCTTCATGAGTTGTTCTGGTGTTGTGATCCAGACTTTGTCAGCACCCTTCCTTCTTTCATAGTATGGACACAAAACAGCATTATGTGGAACGGTATAAGAATTGTCGTCCTTCATCTTCTCCATGAGCTCAGCTACACGTTCCTGGTTGAGTGGCCTGTAATTGAAGTTTGGGTTGACGCTGCAATATTTAACCCTACAAGGATAAATCTTATCATCCAACATCATTTCCTTGTGACTTATTGCAGCATGAGATGCCACAGGTGCAGCTGACAAAACGATTGATGATTTTCTTTTGCGATCCGAATCAACATGTGTGATCCCCGACTGCAGCTGTTCTAGTGTTCTCGGCACACTCCCAGCTCCCGAAGCTTCCTAAGCAAATTGAACGTGATCTGTAGAGAACCTGAGACCGAGCCACCTTCTCAATCTCCCTTATGATGTCGCTGTGTTCTTCTTCAATGTCAAGAGGGAAGATTGCTCCACTTGCTGATTTTCTGTATTGTGAAGCAATATCTCCTGACAATACACCTACTCGATGAGTCTGAAGATCTTCGAAGTAGACATCCAGATGGATCCCCTCCATAGATGGGCTTTCGTTGAGTTGAAGAAGAACTCCAAGGTCAACATCATTAGTGAACACGTGAACGTCATTATCCACAAGTCGACAAAACCACCCGAGATTAATGTTGTAACTGACGACCTCTGGATCCGAGAACGTGACATTGGATGGAACAAGGCATATCTGTCGAGCATCGTCCAATCTGGGTTCGCAGCCTGCTTTCGGGTGCTTGACTAGCGAATCTACTTTCCATTGTTTTGCTTGTCCATGAGATGTGACAGAGGTTAATTTGACAGCAACCATGGTTGCTCCAATGCGCTTCCCATTTATCTTAAAATATGGCCAAGTTGATTCCAGAATCCCCCTGCCCATCTCTTCTCCTGCTCTTGTCTTTAATGTCACTCAATTCCACATCTGAATACAAAAATGATTAGTTCAAGTATCCGAGTATAACAGATTTTATTTTAATTCTTACCCAGAATTTGACGACGACTCCATACTAATGACTCGATCTCCTTGTTTGATCAAATCGTCCTTCTGCAAAATAATACACTAT
The DNA here is from genome assembly GCA_003024785.1 of Selaginella tamariscina. NCBI lineage: Eukaryota > Viridiplantae > Streptophyta > Lycopodiopsida > Selaginellales > Selaginellaceae > Selaginella > Selaginella tamariscina. The sequence continues at coordinate 40,304 of PUQB01000735.1, forward strand.
AAATATAAATTATATAAAAACGCACACACACTTGTATAAACCCGAATATACAAAAATAATACACAGAGAGAAGTAGACGTAATTAACTGTCCGAAGCTCACATTTGTGTTAGTGCAAAAGAAAGATAACATTTCGTTTTAGAACCACCACAAATGTGAGCTCTGGACAGTTTTACATAGATTCCTAGCTTTTACTCGAAATATTATGATAAGATGATAAAAGTAAATAAAATGAGATATGCAACTTATATATACTAATATATATATCACATGGAAATTAATCTCGCCACCCCTTCAATGCCTCCTGAAAGAGTGGGCGGGATTAATCTCGCCACCTTTCTGGAGGCCTTGAACGGGAGTGCGGAATTAATCTTGCCACCCTTCTCGGTCTCAGAGAGAACTGGGCAGGATTTATTTCTCACACCCCTTCAGTGACTCCAGAAAGGAGGCGGGATTAATCTCGCCCACCATGTAAGGATGGTTAAATGAATTCCCACCCTTCCCAGTTCTCCATTGGTATGTTGAAACCTTCTACGTCTCAGACAGAAACGTTTGGGATTGGTCCGACTCACCAATGGAGAAAAAAGGAAGGGTGGCGGATTCATTCTCCAACAGGCATTGAAGACTCGGCGGGATTAATCCCGCCGCCCAGGGCCTTCACTCGGTCCCTATGCGGCGGGATTAATCCCGCCGGACGCCAATTCCCTGCGCGGAATCGGGCGGGATTAATCCCGCCGCCTAGGCACTTCAGAGGCCAATGGCGGCGGGATAATCCCGCCCGATTCCGACAGGGAATTGGCGTCCGGCGGGATTAATCCCGCCTCCCAGGCCCTTCACTCGGGCCTTAGTCGGCGGGATTAATCCCGCCGAACGCCAATGCCCTGTGCGAAATCTTGCGGGATTAATCCCGCCGCCTAGGCCCTTCAGGCAGGCCAATGGCGGCGGGATAAATCCCGCCGATTCCGCGCAGGGCATGCGTACGCGGCGGGATTAATCCCGCCCACCATGTAAGGGATGGTGAAATTAATCCCACCACCCTTCTCAGTTCCCTCCATTGGTATTTTGTAAACCTTCTCCGTCTCAGACAGAGTTAGTCGGGATTGATTCAACATACCAATGGGGTAATGAAGGTTCGGAGATTAATCTCGCCACCGGGTAATGAAGGTTCGGAGGCTAATCCCGCCGCCCTCTCGTAAATCATGCGCTCACACATATATATTGGCTGCGGCATTTTTGAACAGGGATGGGTGGGGGCGGGATTAATCCCGCCGCTTATATCCTGCGGAAGTGCCTGAGCGGCGGGATTAATCCCGCCGCCCTCCGCGAAGGGCATGAGCGTGGGGCCGGATTAATCCCGCCCATGTCCTGCGTGAATTCCCTGGCGGCGGGATTAATCCCGCCGCCCATCCCTGTAAATGCCCTGCGCGGAATCCGGCGGGATTAATCCCGCCCATTAGAACCTTCACACAGGCCATTGCCGGCGAGATAAATCCCGCCGCATTCCGCGCAGGGCATGGTGAGCGGCGGGATTAATCCCGCCGCCGAGGCCCCTCACGCAGGTATGGGCGGCGGGATTAATCCCGCCGCTCTTCGGTTTGTCGTAGAGCGGCGGGATTAATCCCGCCGCCCATAGCCTGCGTGAAGGGCCTCGGCGGCGGGATTAATCCCGCCGCCATGCCCCAACCATATAGCGGCGGGATTAATCCCGCCGCCGAGGCTATAAACCTATAGCGGCGGGATTAATCCCGCCGCTCGAGGGGCTTAGCGAGATAAAAACACACACATATATATATGTGTGTGTGTATATATATATATATATATATATGTATGTATAGGAGTGTACGTGTGTGTGCAAGAGATAGATAAATAAATAAAATTATACAGTACTGGTACACCTAATATATGTGTGTACATAGGTATATATATGTGTATATGTATATCGTGTGTATGCGTGTGAGCGAAACAAATAAAATCATACAGATAAACAAACACACACACACACATATATATACACAGGAGTGTGCGTGTGTGTGCGAAAGATAAAACTAATAAATAAATAAAATTATACAGATAAACACACACATATATATGTGTGTATATAGATATATAATCTATAGAGAAAGAGAGAGAGTCTGTGAATATATAAGCATATATATAAACTAGTGTTGTATGTATGTATATATGTATATAGGTATATATATATGTGTATATGTATATTGTGTGTATGCGTGTGTGAGCGAAACAAATAAAATCATACAGATAAACAAACACACACACACACACATATACATACACAGGAGTGTGCGTGTGTGTGCGAGAGATAAAACTAATAAATAAATAAAATTATACAGATAAACACACACATATATATGTGTGTATATAGATATATAACCCATATGAATATATAAGCATATATATAAACTAGTGTTGTATACTATTTGTTAATATGCATTGATTATATATATATATATATATATATATATATAGTGTGTGTGTGTGTGTGTGTGTGTGTGTGTAAAGCAGTGCGCGTGTGTGTGGGAGAGATAGATCAATAAAAAAAAATTTACAGATACTGGTACACATAATATATATATATATATATATATGTGTGTGTGTGTGTGTGTGTGTGTGTGTGTGTGTGAGTGTGCGTGTGTGTGGAAGATAGATCAATAAAAAAAATTTACAGATACTGGTACACATAATATATGTATGTATATATGTATATAGGTATATATATATATGTGTATATGTATATCGTGTGTATGCGTGTGTGAGCGAAACAAATAAATCATACAGATAAACAAACACACACCCACACCACATATACATACACAGGAGTGTGCGTGTGTGTGCGAGAGATAAAACTAATAAATAAATTATACACACTCCTATACATATATACATACATACACACACACACACACACAGATCTCACCTGTGTGCACAGCCGCCGCCGCCGATTTCACAGCCGCCGCCTCTTGAAACCCTAAGAATATACCTAAACCCTAAAGGAATTAAATATATATATCAACCCTAATAGAATATTCCTTCTGAGAATATACTTAAACCCTAAAAAGAATAAAATATAGATTCGCCCTAAACGAATATTCTTTCATTATATTATTAGCGCGTGCGTGTGCGTGGGTGTATCACATACACCTCAAAAATATAAATCATGCAGGGATTTAACATGTGTGTGTCCATGAGAGTGTTAAAGTTTCATGTGTATCAATACATACATACACATTGCATATATTAATACACATAATATATACATACACACGTGTATACACACAGACATACACACATATTAGTACATAATATTAGAGAGACCGAGTACATATTATAGATCATGCATGGTGTATATGTTTGAGAGAAGAGAGACAGTACATATTAACATGGATCATGCATGGTGTGTATGTATGAGAGAAGACAGAAAGTACACATATATACATACAGAGTACACATATATACATGCACACGTGTATACACACAGACATACATACATATTACATGAGTAAATTCATTGTGTTACATATTAGGGTTTAGGGTTTAGGGTTTAGGGTTTGCTCCCAACAAGCTTAATATAAATATTACACATGTAAATTCAATGTGTTACATACAGTCACACAGATTGAGTACATATATCATACATGCGTTGAACATGATGTTTTCAATAAAGAAGCAACCTATTTCTTCAGTTTGGTTTAGGGTTGTGCATGTGTGCATATGTGTTTTTGTAAGTTCTTGTAATGCGTGTGTAAATTTATGATTGTGTTTATATATGTGTGCAAAACAAACATCGAATAATTAAGAAAATAATATTAATAAACACACTAGGAACATATTTTAAATTATACATAATAATATATGATTTTATCTAATATATAGCCATATATAGTTTTAATAATATATATTAATTTAATATTGATAAAAAGGTTTAACATTGAAATATTCTTGAAATAATAAGAAATTAATTGAGAAAATCCCATTAATATATACAAATGTAAATTAAGTACTCAAATAATTAACTAAATTAATTATCATAATCATGTTTAATATTGGAATATTCTTGGAATAATAAGAAAATAATAAAGAATATCCCATTAATATAAAGAAGATTAATTACTCAAGTAATTAAGGAAATGATATTAATATATATATTATTAAAACTATATATGACTATATATTAGATAAAATGATGTATTATTATGTATAATTTAAAATATGTCATAGTGTGTATTAATTTAATATTGATAATAAGGTTTAACACATGAATATTCTTGAAATAATAACAAATTAATTGAGAAAATCCCATTATATATACAAATGTAGAATAATTACTGCAATAATTAAGAACAAGACTAATTTAATTATGATAATCAGGTTTAATATTAGAATATTCTTCAAATATTAATAAAATATTAAAGAATATCCCATTGATACTAGGAAATGAAAACTAAATACTCGAGTAATTAAGAAAATAATAATAATAAACAGACTATGAATATATTTTAAATGATACATAATAATATATCAATTTATTTATTGTATAAGTATATATTTATATATATATATATAATATAAATATACTTGAATACTAAGAATGTAGAATATAGTCTAAAATTTCGTAATATTAAACAGCTTGAATCACTTGAATAACATTAAATGCAATTTTAAAATACTCATTGAACTGGAGAGTATATATGTCAGAGTGTCGAATATTTGTGTCAACTCATCTTAAATTTTATTTTCTGTTCTTTTTAAAAAATTTGAATTTCTGACATATGTATTGTCGGTCTGACATGTAAATTTGAAATGCATTTAATTTCCCACTCAAATTCAGATCTGGTTCTTTTTCGGCAAGGGTTTCTTCATTTCTGTATTTTTCACTCTTTAGATCTTCTTTTTTCTTCATAGTGATCATCTCAGGGGCGAGATTAAATTGGGTGCTATTCTTTATAGGAAAGCACGGCGCCTTCAGTGCTGTTTACAAGTAAGTATTATAAACAAATTTAAAAATACTTATAAAGATTCACTTTCTTACATTCTCTCTTAAAATTACAAATTTAGGGGTTTAGGAATGCATTAGGATTATAATATATTCCGTTTAGGATTTATCCCGTTTAAATATCCTTTTAACTTAATATTCTAGGTTAACCGGCCGGCGGGATTAATCCGCCATTTCTTTTTGGCCTCTTCGAAGAGGGGCGGGATTAATCCCGCCACCATCTCCCGGCAATGCTTCCCGCACTGAAAAGAGTGGCGGGATTAATCCCGTCGATAACCTTCTCAACTGATGAAGAGTTACCAGAATTTATTAGAAAGAGTTGTCGGCGGGATAATCCCGCCAACCATTTTAGGAGGCAGGGAAGGGTGGCGGGATTAATCTCGCCACCACTTTCCCTGTTTTAAAGATTTGGGGACAGGATTTATCCCGAGATCTCTTTGAAATCAATTTTGGAGAGAGTTATGTGCGGGTTTAATCCGCCACCCATTCCCGTCGTAAGAATTGTGGGCGGATTAATCCCGCCTTTGGACTCCCTCCGACAAGGAAAGCCGGCGGGATTGAGTCCGGCGGGAATTATCCGCCCGTCTTCTCCTCGGGGGAGTCCGGCGGATATTCCCGCCGACTCTCTCCGGCGAGGATGAGTCCGGCGGGATTAATCCCGCCGACTCCCTTCTCGTCGCGAGAGAGTCGGCGGGATTAATCCCGCGGACTCCCCCGAGAGGAAGAGGCGGCGGATTAATACCCGCCGGCTCTTCCTTGTCGGAGGAGTCCAAGGCGGGATTAATCCCCGACTCTCTCCGAAGGGTTGAGTCGGCGCGGGATTAATCCCGC
>PUQB01000735.1:58824-108265 GCA_003024785.1 Selaginella tamariscina
ATGATTTAGGTGATTTAAGATGGCCGTATGACACACACACACACACACACGAAATAAATTTATTATATAAGATTCTTACTCCTTATGTCTTGTTTTTTCTTTCCCTTTTTCTAGAGAAAACTCTTATTCCTATATTACCATAGGGGAAGTTTCATAATAGAATGAACAGACTTTCACAAATCGGGAATGCAGTCACGCTTTAGAAAACTCTTATTCCTGTTATATTACCATAGGGGAAGTTTCATAATAGACTGAACAGACTTTCACAAGTCGGGAATGCAATCACGCAGGAAACTCAGTACGTGCGTATATATCTATTTGTCTATTCTGTCGTAAACACATGTTTTATAGGGATTTAAGGAGAAGGATTCAACCTCAAACTCGCTCCAGTCATATTCTCATTCAGCCCTTGTTTCTCACACAGTTTCTGAGTTTAAACTTTCAAAGGAACCATCTTCCTTTGAAAAAGATAGTTATGCTGATGGAGTTTTATTAGAGCTAGCAAATTAGACCTGCCACGTCATTGTCACGTCAATTTTTTTTTTACGGTAGTAACAGTTATATGTCGATCTCACTGTATTATAAATTAAGTCAATTAGAATTTTGTAATAAGTCTGATTAATATATTTATTTAAAATATATAATAAAAATATGTTCTCATTTTGACTCTCATGTTGTCGCACTTTACCAGCAGTACTGCTATTTCATAAAGATGACTAGATATAGCAATGTATGTGCATGATGTCAACCAGTTTAATGTGAGAGCCTACACGTATGGCATTATCTGAAGTAGTTCTAGTTACAAACGTTACACATTAACAGTTTTAGTTCTAGTAAACGACTCAATTTAAACCTTTGAAATTGACATTCACATGGATGTATATAATTATGTGTTCTTGTTGTTTTTCAGAACTTGACAACTTTCCGTTAAAACAATTTTTAACAAGAAATTAACATAAAAGATTAGATATCCTTCAATACGTCATCAGTGGATTCGTTCGTTATAATTTTTAAAAAACCACTCGGTCAAATATAGTTTTACTGTGACGATCCCAAATGTCAACAGCTGCTATAGGCAACTATTAATGGGACTTTGACGTAAATACAGAACGTGATATGTATTAGGTAATTGATTTAAATGGATGTAGACAACGAACCTAACAAGATTTATAAACTTGATTAACTTATGTTTATAAACCTACAATAATGGGAATAAAAATATATAATATACGAGCATCACTTTTAATAAGCCGTCAATACCATTGCACATACTATAAGTGCATGTGTGTACATATTCATTGAAAAAACCCCTTTTCACAGCCGGAAAAGCATGTACTCAAAATTACAAGGGCGTATGGGCTCACACACAAGATATACACATCTGGAAAACATAAGTTATTTTCAACCTTAAATACTACCTAACTACAAATATGCCAAGGATCATCGATGATGCCAACGATAAGCTTTTTACTCTTAGGCTGTCCACAAACATAGCAAAAGGTGGATCCGCACCTGGCAAGTACACATTGTCAACCACATAAAAACCAATATAACTATACATCCTAACAACACATATATATGCATGCATGCATACACATACCTGCATACAACATGATCACATCCATCTACCATTTCGACCATATTTTCACAATCTGGACATTGCCTCCATCTCATTATACTGGCCAACTCCAGAACTTGTTCGTCAACAATTGTCTGTATATTTAAAGAGCCTTGAACAGCTTGTACACTGAACTTCTATAACTCCTGAAGCTAATTCACGTGAGTCCATCAACCCTAGGCAGCCATCGTATGTGCAATACACTCTATTTGTCACAGGGATTCCAGATTCCTTATGCGCAGAAGTTCCTTGCACTCCTTCGAAACGAAAGATTGGCTGCATCCAAGCCATGGACAAGGAATGTGTCTTCTTCCTAAACTTGCACTTCTGCATGCTGGGATGCACAGTCCCCACAGAGACTGTGTTGGCAGTTTTCCAGCTTAAATTCATCTTGCTTTTGCTTGTTTTCCAGACATGCTATGCATCTAAAGGTCATGAAAGACTAGATCATTTCCCCTTCACTCTGGCAATTAATTAACGGGAAAGAAGTTAAGAACTCAAACATACACTTACATTCTCTCACAAAGATATAAAACATGTCACTTGAGATATGTTAAGAAGACAGAATATAGTTCTTATTGGACGGCTGTATTGAAAATTTCATGGTGAATTACGATGGCTATGTAACAGTTCTTAGGGGTTTCATTGAAGAGAATGTGAGGATCATGCATATCACATGTGCAATAATATATATAATATATATATATATATGTACACACGCGCGCTAAATAAGACTTCTTAAGTAAAACTCGTAATGTTTATAACTAAGAACTACCCCAATAATGCATACATTTAGACTTTGACGTTAAACAGTTGACATACGTGTGTGCACGCATGCATCCATACACATACATTGCTATATCCACTCGCACACACTTGGACTAGATTAGTGTTCCAAATCTGTAACTACAAGTGTTGGCCCTCCACATGAGACTTCAAATAACAGTTAAAATATAGATGTGGTGATGACGTGACAGTTTTTTAAATTGAGTTTCAAAAATATATATTTATATATAATATGAAATACATCTTGACTCATTCTTCACCACATGATATATTCGATTGGAATATACCAAAATTAGAATATAATACTGTATATGATATACATTACACACACACTAACATCTATATAGATCTTGGCATAAGCAGAAATATTCAGAATATTCACTTGTTTAAGTGCGTGTAGATATAAATGTACATAAGCGAAACCTAGAGGATGACACATAAGGACGTCGTAATATTCGGCTTAAATTTATTTAAGAAATTATAATTATAAATTTAAAATATTACAATTGTTCGATGGAGTATATACTGAGAGATACTTGGATGGCTTAAATCAATTATAATCATAAAAAAATTTAATTATATTAGTAATATCTTAATAATAATTGAGAACGCAATATATATAGGTTAATAAGATTGTTTAAATTTATTTCAGTCTTAAAAAATATATTAATCAATTCGTTGAAAGCATCATAATATATATAGACTTTATTAATTTATTAATATTTTATAAATTTGTATGCACAAATATATATTTAAAAATACATATAAAGTGTGTACGTGTGTCATATATATATAATTCTAAGCGGAGCATTTGTATATTGATTTAAAAAATTTTGGGATTGAAAAATGAATAGTCTGCGGTAATGGGTGCATTCAGTGTTAAAGATGTTGTTAAATTAAATCCAATTTTTTTATATATGATTATAATACTATAATATGTTAATGCTATTATAAATAAATTTTAATAAAGATGATTAATACTTAGTTTTAAATTGGATCATTGTTATTTTAATAATAAAATTTAATTTTAATTAAATGGTAACATGTATTAAATGCTCAGTTTTATTTACATTTGATTATCATAATAATATATATATACATTAAAATTATTATATATGAATATTATATAATTATTTAAAGAGAAAATTACATAGATGCTGCTCTATGAAATCAGGATTCACTCACAAACACATATATCTTGTCCAGAAGCTTGATCGTGTCCTCACACTCAAGATCCCCGTAGAAAGCATGATTCGCATTCTCATAAACCACGAACTCAACATCGAGTTCCCTCAGCACCTCCACGTACTCAGCCTGTCTATCATGCAGTACGTCCTCCCCTCCAGCAATCACAAGTGTTCTCGGCAGGTCAAACTCTGTACACTCCCTCAGGTTTGCCGGCACGTTAGAGTACGCATGGTCCCTGTTTGAGTCGTCGGGAAGTGCAAACTTCCACAGCATGTCACATATCCCTGTCGAAATCGAACCCCTCGGATTGGACTCTGAGTTTGTATGTGAAACTCCACCAAAGAAAGGCTGTATGAGAATCTGAGCAGCAATGTTCAAGTTCAAGTTTCTCTCCTTTAAGATTTGCAGTGAGACGTGGTGTGCAATGTTACCGCCGGCGCTATCTCCCATGACAAATACCCTGGACAAGTCTGCACCTATCTCAGATGCTTCACACTCCAGCCACTTGATAGCTGCCAGTCCGTCCTCGTAAGCCGCTGGAAGGCGGTGTTCCGGTGCCAGCCGGTAGTTAACAGACACAAAAATGATACCCAACTTCTGACATAGTTTCCTCAGGAATCTGTCGAAATCTGGATAATCTGCACTCATCACCAGAAACCCACCACCATGGTAAAATACCACGACAGGTAGCAGCTTCTTCTGTTCTCCTGGGTTTAGAGATGAGTTACCTGTTTGGGGAGATACACTCTTACCCACAGATTTTTGTTCTTATCAATTGTGAAGTCTTTAGTCGCCACTCCATCGACAAAGTCGGGATTTGCAGGGACTATTGGGATCGACTGACGGACAAACGAACCATCCGGATGCAGAGTGAGACCAGGAAGCGTAATGCTATCGGCCATGGCTAAAGAGACTGTATATTCTTTTTACTCTAATTATTGAGATTTATCTGTGCTGCAAAATGTGAGTTCATATGATGAACCACGCCTCCCGTTAAAACTCATTCACTTTCAGTCTCTCTCTCCTACGTGGCAGAGATGACTGGGCCACCCCTCTCTGCCATTTCTTTTCTTTTTAGCTGTTTCTTTTTCCCCATCTTTCCAAGAGTTTTTTCTCTTCTCGGCAAGGTGCACACAATATAAGTTTTTTTGTAAAGCCCTTTTAGAAAGCCCCAGCCGCACATGCACGTATTTTCAACTGAAATTACAAAGACACTTCAACAAACAAGGCATTGTCATTATTTTAATTTGTATGAGAAAATTCAATTGTTATTAAGTGTAAGCTTCTCACTCAGTGAGCTTTTGTGTTTTTTCTCTAAGATTAGGAAAAGAAGTGACTGCTACATCCACATTAGAACTTGGAACTTTCCTTTTTCTAGTGATTCTCTCAACCAATGGTTTGGCTCTTTTTAAAGAAGAACCAAATCCATCATAACGTTGTGTAAACTCAGCTGCTGGATGAAGGATTTCCAACTGTTTCCCTTTGAATGCTTCTAGCTTTTGCCGTGCCATTCGTATGTTCCCAAGAACCATGGTTATAAATGCTTTTCATCTGGGGTACTATTTAGCAACTCCATCATCTCTTCTTGTAAGTTTGCCTTTGTAGTTTTTGGCAAAGAATAAACTTGTGTGCTAGCTACAGGAATTTCTATGTTAACCTCAGGTTCTGCATATGACATTTCTAGTTCCTAAAAAATAATAAAATAGTCAAACATAAAGAACCTACATATAATTAGAAAATATTAAAATACCTGGTCGACTATGTAAATCAATTGCCTCAAAATCAATTTGAGATAAAAATGGCTTTTCCTTCTCAAGCTCCGTGCCACGAACGCATGTCGTTGCTGTGCATGAATAGCACTTTTGCTTGGTGTTTACAAAAGTTACCTTTGCTTACCCATGGGCAATCACAGCATGTTGAGAACTCGCAGTCACCTCCTAAACTGTAAACAAGGTAAGTGGTGGAGCTTGTTGATGATTAATGTAGGCTTTCCTAGGATCAACTTCGTCAAATCTCACAGCATCATTTGTATTTGTGATGCTTTTAGTGTTGCACTATCGATTAGTTTCTCAAATTCATGGTTCCGAATGAAGCCATGATCCTTGCAAAATGATGTAAACCAATATCTTGCATGCACCTTTGGTAAGTTGGTGAAGTGCCCAATCCATCCTGCGATTCCGTGCATATTTCTTCTCTGATGAAAGTATAGCTTTCATATTTGCATGAAATGCCTCGATTGAGCTATTTGTTTCCTTGTTTGCATGTGGGAAGTTGCGCTGCCAAAACCCACATAACTGCAATATATATATATATATATATAATATATAAACTTAATTATTAATAAATACTTACCAAACTTATTTTTCCATTTGTCTTGGAAATACTTAATAAAAGTTTTTCAACCTTGAAATCCTCTTCAAATTGTGTAATCAATTGGCTGATCTCGATATGCATCTCTTTATATCATGAAAATTGTGATGGATGTTGTGGTACATGATTTCTCCTAAACGTTTCCATATTCCATTCTAGTATCCCAAGATTTGACTTTTCGAATAAGATGTTTAAGCCAATTTCTTCTTACGTGCCAAATGCATAATAAGATCTTACAATCAAATGTAGCTCTGTTAAAAGTAAAAGTAAGAAATTAATAAATAAAAAAATAAAAATCAAATTTACTTACTGTATAGCGTTTATCTCAGCTTCTGCATCATCAATCATGATCGCGTTCGGTTTCCAACATGGTTTCTCTAAAAGAACTCTTTCTTTCAAAGCTTTCATCCATAGTTTCATATGCTCTCCTTTCTCACTAGCTGTGAAAATCCAGGCCACTGGAATGCCATTACCGTGATTATCAAATGCTAACACTGTATATAATGGAAACTATAAACTCAAAGTTATTAAACCAATTTAAATTTAAAAAAATAATGTTTACCTTATAACGATTAGTTCCAAATGTTGCATCAATACTTAGCAAAGTGTTGTGTCCAAGATCGGTCATTTTCTTTAGTTGCCAAGTTGTTTGAACACAATAGTAAAAGGGTCTGTCTGATAGAAGAAAACCTTCTGGATTTGTTGTCTTCCAAATTCGAACACTTTGTGCATCATTTTCATGTTGTCGATACGTACATAGAGGCATACTTACATATAGATTGTTGATGTCCTGCTTTGTCATAAAATCATTCTCTTCTCTGAAGGTATCTCCTGCTAACTTACTCCTTTGTACCATCTCTATATGTTGATTATAAATCTGATCTGCAGTAAAGTCTTGTTGGATCATGTGGATCACCCAATGTCGAATCACAGAAGAGAGCTTTTGAGGAAAGAGTGATTTTCCTCCAGCTGTAGGATCAAATTGACCATGACAAGGAACTCCATCCTTATCAGAATGCTCTCTGTGATGGTAAGTAATCTGCACATAAGCAGGCCACTTATAAAACTGTTTAATAGAGAAATTGCAAAGGCAGCCCGCTTATTAGAAACTCTACGCGGTCTTTTTTTAAGTCCAGAGGTTGATGCAGTATGAAGTGGCTTAGAAGAGTGTCGTGAATCTTCTTTACCATATTCACACCAATATCTATAAATTAAACAAATCAATAACCTAATATATATTAAAAAAGAATTAAAAAAACAAACCGTATCATCAATAAAAAGCTTGTGGACTTTGGTCGTTTCAAAGTTCGTGGGTCATTTTTCCTATGTAGAGCTTGCCAAAATTGAACACCTTCACCTTTAAGCTCTCACCAGCTAAAAACTTATCTAGATCTTTATAGTGAATATAAGCAATTGGTGCAACTGTTTCATTAGAAATTAACCTATTCCAGTCAATATCAATAGCTGAAAAAGAATCAGATCTTGAAAACTCTTGAACTTCATCAATCCATGGTGGCACCTACATCACAAAATTAATAAAAAAAACATATTACAAACATGAAAATGTACCTCTGTTGGTTCATGCGCAGGCTTGTTTTTGGCTTGCCCAGGCATTTGGGCACATGTCGCTTCCATTTTTCTGGTTGTAGCTTCAAAAGTTCTTAAGAAGAAGCTGGAGAAGGGAGGGGAGCCAATAGTACCTGGATCAGCTGAAACATGTGCGTGCATTGCAAGAGGGGGCTGGCCGCTGGAGCGCTAAACCTGTTAGCTTTAACATGTGGGGATTACCCCTAAACCTATATTGTGTGCCCTGCCGCCCAGAAGAAAAGAAAAAGAGAGCTGGATGGGAAGAAAGAAACAACTAGAAATAAAAGAAATGGCAGAGAGGGGTGTCCAGTCATCTTTGCCACGTAGGAGAGAGAGATTGAAAGTGAATGAGTTTTAACGGGAGGCGATGAACCACTAGTATAAGTACTTTAATCAGCTGTAATTTGAATATAGTTTTATATTAATTATAATTAATATTATAAATAAGAAATCTCACACGTTTACATACATGATACATATATGCATCTCAAACGGACCTAGAGCTATAATAGTCTGTTCTAAAAACCGGGTGCAGCTGGACATTCCAAGCACATTTGGTAAATGTTGACCGTTCGATCTGGTGGTAAAACCGACAGACTATTTATTTTCACTTTACACTATCGAAGAATGAGCTTCGAACAGTTGCATGTCATGTATATATTATATGATTTATATTATCGAAGTTTCGTAAGTAGTAATATATCATATCTTAACTTTATAGGTTTTTATTTTATAATCATTATAGGATATTTCAAAGTGTTACAGTGTTTTTGTTAAAAATGCAATATTTTTAGAAAAAATGAAACTCCACATGAAAATATATATTTTAAAATATAAAAATTACGCATTTAATAACCAATGTACAATCATATATTTATACACATAATACACACACATCTATATGCTCATATGTACACCATATATATATGCATACATACACATCGTTTATATACAAACATAAAATATGTATTCTTATTATTTTAGTATTTGTTTGAAAATTGACAACTTCTTGTGTTTTTATTGGAAGATGAGTGTGATTAAAATCTTAAGCTTTTTACTTTAATATTCTCATGCACAGCATGAATGAATCTATATTCAAATGTATATATACATAGTGAAAAGAGTTTGAGATGTGTATATATTTTAAAAGATTGATCATAGGTAGATTTTGAAGAGATCTCTGAAGGCGACATTAACATTAAAGCACCTCAAGATTCCATATAGTTTTAATTAAAAATAATAATTTTTATTATTTAATTAACATTTATTAATAATTATATAATATATAATATAAAAATATTCTTCTGCAGTTACTAAGTTTAACCATACTTTTACATTCTACATGCTGCTTCCACCTAGTAAAACTGATTAATCTCACACAGTGATATATGCCGTAGTAAAAAAATGTTACGGATTAATAATTAAATTAGATTAATAATTAGTAAACTAATAACTAAATTAGTAATTAAATATTTCCGTAGCATTTTTTAATTACGGATTTAATCACTGATCTCACAACATGTTCATTAGTATTAGATTGTGTTTGTCCATTTATAATAATGTTTTATTAATGTTTATATTTATTGAACCTTGTTATATCAATTAACCCTTGGATTTTAACTTAGTTAAATGTTGAAAATACGATGAGTATTCCATGGTAGGTGTCTTATTCACGATGAAGGAGCCGAACGTCCATTTTATATCTAGAAGGGGAGGTTATGCATATGCATATATTTAACAATTATTCATGAAATTGTTGTTTTATTGGTCACTACTGCTTCGAGACTTTCTACACAATCACAGTTTACTCTGACGTAAATACTGACTGAGCTTTCCTTGTTACATAATTAACAGTACTTAGAACTGACAATGCCCCATAAATTCTCAGGTGGTATCAGATAAATTAAAATAACTATAAGATTATTAAATGAGTGTGAGTGAGTTTATCAACGATTATAAAGAATCTGATTTGATTCTTAAAATTTATGTTAATAAATTCAAATTTAAATTCTTAAAATTTAGACTAATTTTAAATTTAAATTTATATTAATATTTTAAGACTTTAATGAAAAAACTTATATTGTGCATATAAGTATCTAATATCATTGATAATACACACGCAATAAACAGTTAAACAATTACGACGTGTAATTATTTAAGGCGGTAATAAACGGTATTAGTATGATATAATTTTGACAGAAGAGTTTCAATCTTGAAACTTTAGCAGTCCTGTACTTTATACACTATTGTATGTATATGTATACAACAAATACATATCAATACCACATATGTGTAGGAATCATGTGTGTCGGTGGCTATTAAAATAAACAGGTTACATATTATTATTAACTTTAATCATATTTAATTAAGTTTAACTAAATTAAATTGTTTAATTGATCATTACTGAATTAAATAAGAATATTAATTATTAAATTAAGAATTAAAGGCGGACCAATACATAAGATTATACATGTAGAACTTAATACTATGTAAATTAGTAATCTTTAAATTTTTATTAAGAATCAGTGTCTAGTAAGCATGAGACGTTTCATTTTCATTGCATTTGATATATAACAGTACACATTATGCTCAGGTACAAGTACGCCAAGGATCATCCCTGATATCAGCAATAAATTGGTTGCTCATTAGCTTTCCACATTAATAGGAAAAAAGACATCTTCAAAATACACATTATCAACTGCATCAAAAGTTAATACAAATGTATGGCATTCAAAAGTTCTTCCCCTGCCTGAATATTTACTAGCTTATGATTATAGCTTAAATATTAACTTCTATGCTCTGTAAATGTAGATGCATGTAAATGAGCAGTGCCTAGAGGCATAGAAAGAAATCAATTCACGTTACCTTTCCACATCCACAGGTGCCCAAACTTACTAAACCTAATGCACATTCTTGGTACACCAGTAAGGTATCTGGAACTGGGTTGAATATTCTAGTTCTAAATGCCTTCCTACTGTAAAGGGTTCCTTCTTTGTAATCTTGTCATAAGAACCCAACTCCATGTCCCTCTGCATATTCCATGTACAGTCCTGCACTTAATACTATAGTCTTTATAACATAGAGGGCTTACAGGGATATAACATGTACTACACGCACTCAAACTCGTAACCCTCAGTGTTTTATGGTGATAACACATGCGGTCTTTCATGTAGCATCATAATTGGCAAAGTGCTGCTCCCAGTCACAAGCATCCATGTATAGTCTTTGCTGTTTGTCGAGACGGACCCGACACAATAGTGAACCCTATTTTTTATCTGTTTTTAGGGATGCAAATAAAGCCATGTGTTTTAACATTGCGTACTGGATAGAAATTATGTATATAATGTGCTAACATTGTATTCATCTGTAGTGGGGAGTCCTTGCAATCATCCTATAGTCATCACATAGTCCTAACCACGACTTTATGTAGTAGTAACTATACACTTATATAGAGGCTGTAAAACTCCAACATAGAATTCAAGATGTACCCTGTTGTATCCACGGAACAGATACATGTTCTCGTATATGACCTGTACACCATCTCTGTTATGTATGTATATCCATTACATGATCCACGGTTCTCCATGAACCATCGGATCCCGATAAATAGTATATATGTATAACCCTAGGTCATCTGTGTTTGTCTAGGACACTTGTTACGTTGGCTGTGTCTATATCGTTGGTTAGTTAGTATCCAGATCCGCCGGTAAGGAGTGTCCTGTGTGCAAGTCTGCAGTGGAGGAAGCCAAGGTAGTTCCAGTTTACAGCCGCGGCAAGGTTTCCACCTATCGTAACTACAGGAATAAAGGGAAAATGTCTTGCTGCTGCTACTTGTTCAGCTTTTGATGACGTTTAAATGCATCATATGCATGGAAACGAAGTCAAAAAGACAGAAGAATATGAACTGGGTAGCTGCAATCACAGGATCTGCCGGGACTGTGCATCTCAACATGCAGAAGTTCAAGTAAGACTAGGAAGAATCACATTCCTTGTCCATGGGTTGGATGTGAAAATCTCTCCTTTACAAGGAGTGTGAAGAACTTCTGTGTGAAGAAAGTATGAATATCCTGCAGAATCGCATCAAAGAGTCAGAAATCCCTGTGGCGAATAGAGTCTACTGCACATATGTTGACTGCTGGGGTTTGAGGGACTCACGTGAATTAGAGTTGGGAGCCTCACTGGTTCAATGCCAAGCTGTTCTAGGTTCTTCAGGAATGTGCAAATAGATCCTGATGAACAAGTTGTGCAGCTGGCCAAATTCAAGCAATGGAGGGAGTGCCCAGAGTGTAAAAACATGATTGAACTCAGCGATGGATGTGAACATGTGGTCTGCAGGTATGTGTATGTAACTATTCATATTATATAAGTCATATAATGTGTTGATCGTTATATATTAGTAATATATTGCTTATATGTGATTGACCATGTGTATTTATCAGGTGTGGAGCTGCCTTTTGTTATAAATGTGGGGAGATAAAGAGATCAAAGCTGATCCTTGGCGTGATCCACGGTTCTTGTCGAAATTGTGGTTTATGAAAATACAGGAACAGCATATATATATCTATGTGTGTGTGTGTGTACGTATTGTCATGTTCACTTCAGAGTGTGTATTAGTAATTCAATATATCAAAGTGATTTAGAAAAAGTATTGTTAAGAATTCTCATTAATGGCTCCTGAAGTTTTAAATTCTAATACCGTTCATTCACAAAACATTAGATTGTATTATCAATAAGAAAGTTTCTAGGTTGAATTTTATATTACTGTTTGTTCATTGTTTTTGTAATGTTTAAACATATATATTCATACATTATTATTAAAGAATTATATGTTTTATAATTTATTTTAGTTATGGTTCCTTTATTATTATTAATATATATAAAATCTAATTTACTACTGTAGAATGGATTGAATAAATTAAGGCATGTTAACAAACAAGAATATATAGTTAGGGTGAAAAACATTAATATATTAATCATGCAAAAATACAATATCAATCAATTCAGTACCATGTTAAGGACATTTCATTAATTTAATTTTTAATTTAAAGTGCAAATTTATAAATCTTAATAATTTCTAATTTCAGAATGAGATTTATGTTTGAAAATAAAATCAGCATATGATTTTAATATATAAATTATAATTTGCTAATATAATAATATAATAGTTAATTTATAATATATTTAGAAGTGTACACAATATGTAACGTGCATGTATAAAATAATAATTATAATTTAAAACAAAAACCATATAATATATAGTTATAAATAGAAAGATTTTTTCTAAGTTATTTCAAACATAATATATAATAGATTTAAAGTTTACAAAACAAAAACCATATAATATATAGTTATAAATAGAAAGATTTTTTCTAAGTTTGTAAACTTTAAATCTATTATATATTAATAAATTTTGATCACGTGAATCATCTCTCGCCTTTAATTTCATAAAAATATCTAACCTATAATTAATTAAGTTAGTTTGACGTAAAGTTGACATTCGTTTTCTATGCATGTATCTCTGTAAGATACATTATATTATATATAATTATTAATATACATATATATGTGTGTGCGCGCAATATATGTAAAATAAAAAGAAATCTCTATACATATTATATGTAAATGAACGTATGTGCAGGTGTCTACGTGTGTGTGAGAGAGAGCGGATGCAAATGTATATGAAAATGAATAGAATATGAGTCACGATCTTGCACTGGATATCTTCATGTAAAACACGCTACTTCACACGTTATATGCTTCTCAGATATATATTTTCCGAATATTCGTTTATTTAAATGCCAGTTCTTCAGTTTGCCAAGTCCACACACTCCTATCATGGAAGCAATTCCACCGGAGATTAAGGAATTCATTCTCAACGAAGAGGGTTCAGTCACAAGAGTATCAAATCGTTCCCCACTTATCCAGAAATCCCATCGAATCCCAATTCTATCAATGGAGTAGCGTCCGAAGACATTGTTCTAGATCCAAACACCAACTTATGGGTAAGAATGTTCATCCCGGAACAGAGCGTACAAGAGAGTACCCCAGTGATCGTTTACTTCCATGGTGGAGGCTTCATAGTGATGAGCCCTGCTACAATAATCTTCCATAACTGGTGCCAGCAAATCTCCAAGAAACTTGGAGCAATCGTCATCTCTGTTAATTACAGGTGCGTGCGTGCGTGCGTGTAATGTATATGTTTGTGTACATAATATATAAATGTGTACTGTAACAGGCTTGCACCAGAGTTTCGGCTCCCAGCAGCATATGAAGATGGCCTGCATGTACTAAGATGGCTGCAGGATATACTCTTCTCAGGCAATAACTTGCCTCATACAGAGTTGTTCAGCTGTGTAGATTCCTCGAGAATCTTCATCATGGGTGATAGTGCAGGTCTCTCTCTCACTCGTATATATCGCTGTATAATGTCTTAGTTTTGTCATACACATGTGAACTTACACAAAGATGGTATACACATACAGATGTACAAGTTGCAAGTATCGTAATACATACATACACCCACGTATATGTGCAGGTGGAAACCTCACGCACCATGCAACTGTGCGTGCTGCACGCCAGCTAGGAAATCTAAAGCTGGCAGGGCAAGTTCTTCTGCAGCCATTCTTTGGAGGAGAACCCAGAACAGAATCTGAATTAAAGTTTGCTTCAGGTCCAGTAATTACAACTGATGGTTGTGATTTCTGCTGGAGAATGGCACTTCCTGATGGTGCTGACAGAGAACATGAGTTTTGCAACCCTGTAAACTTAATACAAACAAACACACACACACACACACACATGCATATATGTGTATATTAACCTACTTAGAACAGGTTTCGAAGGAGGGGTTTACTGACGGTTTACCAAGGACTTTGGTGGTTGTGGGTGGGAAAGACTTGTTACATGACCGGCAGATAGAATATGCTAAAGCATTACAAGGGAATGATGTTCATGTAAAAGTTGTGGAGTATGAAGATGCTGCTCATGCCTTCTATCTTGATCCTCGAAACAAAGACGCTCACCTCTTGCTTGATGAGTTGGCAACGTTTTGCAATTAAACACGTAATTATACAAATAAATTTTCTAAGAAAATTGTTATTCTCCAAGTGAATTATTATAGTAAACATCGAGCCATGTGATAACTAAGTTACTTATAAGTGATTTTTTAAATTTAAGTATAAATGTGTTCAATAAGTATAACAAGTAATAAAATAGAATATATCTTTCAAAATGGAAATATTATATATATATAATATATATGACAGAATGTATACAATAAAAATTATATATTATATATTTTAGAAGCTCCTCACTTGCATTGATTCTATAGGTTGTATAAATGTGCATACCTGTACACACGTATTAAACTGAACCATTTCAAATTTAATATTAATTTGTTTGACAGTTTTAAAATATGTAAGATAATGATTTGTAAATTAAAACTGTTTAACTTAGAGTTATAAGCGCCTGCTGTTTAATTAATTTTGTAGCTTTACACTATATAAGTTCGAGGATACCTTAGCATAATCTCTCGTGAGAACCCATGAATGAGAAGAGCGAGATGCATTTGCACGAGCTCCAGAGAAGGACGACAGGATCCCGTCACCAGATTCTTGCATCTCATCGAACGATGCTGCGAAAGAAAGATCCTTCCCGAAGCAAAACAACTGCACTCTCATGTTCGCGAGCACAAAATTGCAGAGGACGGGATCGTCGGAGCAAGTCTAGTCCGAATGTACATCAAATGCGGAAGCACAAGCGACGCAAGGCAGGTGTTCGATGGCATGGTACACAGACACAACATGGTTCTCTGGACAAGCATGGTGGCTGCGTATGTGAACGAGGGAAACCACGGAGAGGGATGGAGTATCTTCTTCAGAATGCAACAGGAAGGTGTTCTTCCAGACAGAGTTACCTTCATCAGCATCCTGAACGCATGCGATTCCCCACACTTGTTATTACGCGGGAAGATGCTTCATGACTTGATCATTGAGAAACACCTGTTATCGGATGTTGCAGTGGGGAACTCAGTGGTGAAAATGTATGGTAAGTGCAGGGATTTATTGGGTGCTTCTCAGTTCTTCGAGGGAATGCCGGAGAAGGACGTAATCTCGTGGACCGGCATGATCTCAGCAAATGCCCAGTTGGGGTATTGCAGGGAGGGCTTTAGTTATTACCTGAAAATGCTCCAGGAAGGTGTGTTTCCAAATAACATAACGTTCCTGGCTGTTCTAGGGGCCTGCTCTAGCCTCTATGAAGGTAACCTTGTTCGGGATAACGTCGTGGAGGCTGAATGGGATACAAACACGGCTATAGCGAATGCTCTGGTGAACATGTTCGGAAAGTGTGGAAGTCTGGACAAGGCACGTGGTGTGTTCCACGGCATGAAGCATAAGAATACGACCTCGTGGAATGCAATGATCGGTGGTTGTGTTCAACACGGGTTAAGCTCGGAAGCATTAGAACTCTACCATGAAATGCGCCGGTCGAGCAAGGATCTCCCAACAAGATCACGCTTGTGACGATTCTGGGTGCGTGCGAGAACTTAGATGATGCAAGGTCGATACATGAGACAGTCCTTGAGTGTGGTTTTGAGACCGATGTTGTGTGTGGTACGGTCCTTGTGAATGCATATAGCAAGTGTGGGAGTGTTACAGATGCACGACGTGTGTTTGATGGGATTCACGAGAAGAACATTGTGTCTTGGAACACTATGATTGGTACATATACACGAGATGAAGATCCATTCTTCTGTGCTGAAGCAATGCGGTTGTTCAGAGCCATGCTTCATACTGGAGTTGCACCAACCAGGACAACTCTTCTTAATGTCTTGTCTGCAGTAGAGGCGCTTGGTGTAGCCGAGCAACTCCATGGGTTGGTCTCTGAAAGCGGTCTTTACTCGGACGAGTTCATTGGAAGTGCCCTTGTGAACATGTATGAGAGGATCGGTGCACTGGAACTGGCTAGGAAGGTCTTTGAAGGGATGTCCGAGAGAGATGTGTACGCTTGGAACGCGATAATTGCAGCTGAGAAGAAGAAATCCATTGAGTTTCTTGAGAAGATGATGAACGAGGGAACACAAGGCAACCGAGCTACCTTCTTACTTGTGTTAAACTCCATAGAGGGATTACAGGACGGACAGAAGTGAGTGAGTACGTACGTGAGTCTGGTTATGGGCGTGACACAAACGTTGCCAATGCGATGATCAGCATGTTTGGGAGGTGTGGTTGTCTCGAGGAATGTAGAAAGACGTTCGAGTGTATAGAGGAAAAGAGCGTTGTATCGTGGACCTCGATGATTGCCGCATGCACACAAACGGGGCGAACCGAGAGGCAAGTGAAGTTTTCAAGAGGATGGATATGGAGCCGGACAAGGTGACACTTACAACTATGCTAGAGTGTGCATGTACAACCGAGAGCGTGAATTGGTGTCGCTGTGGGTTAAGAAACTGGGATTCGAGAGAGATGTGTTCGTGGGTAGTGCAATGATACACATGTACTGCAAGGTGGCAAACGTGGAGGAGGCGAGGAGGGTGTTTGAGCGGATAGATATGCCCAATCTGGCTTGTTGGAATGCGATGCTTAGTGGGTATGCCCAGAATGGGCATACCCATGAAACTATAGAGTTTTTATCATTCATGATGCTTACTGGGGTTGATGCTGACCATATCAGTTCCTGGCAGTTGTCTCAGCTTGTGGCCACGCTGGACTCGTCGAGAAGGGGACAAGGGTGTTTGGGTCGATGAAGGAGGATTTCGGGGTTGATCCTGTGGTGGAGGATTATGGCTGTCTTGTTGATCTTTTGGCGAGGGCAGGGAAACTCGAGGAAGCTTACGAGTTCTTGAAGGAGATGCCGGTTAATCCGAGTGATGTTACTTGGAAGACGCTGGTGGGGGCGTGTAAACTTCAAGGGGATGTGCGGAGGGGAAGGTGTGCTGCGAGTATGGTGCTTGAGAAGGAACCTCATAGTGCTGCTCCGTATGTGGAGATGTATAATATGTGTGCTGCAGAAATGAGTTGAATTACAATTTTTGAATGGGCCGAATATTCTGTGATGTCTCTTGCAATTTTGTAAGAAAAATATCTACAGTATATTCTTAGTATATATTAAGCAAAAGAATATACTGTAGATATTTCCCTTATAATTTATATTAAACATGATAAATAAAATAATTATTTCTTATTGTAAGATTATGTAGGCTGCATGTGCACATATTATTATTACGTAATGGTTTTGATATCCGTCGGATTGGTTATAAGTTAGGGCTGTTGAACTAATGGATATACACATTTTTATATTCCAAGTTCTCACATTGGTGAAGGTGAGGGGCACCTTTAATTGTCCGTATGGAATGCTCAGATTTTGCCTTTTTTCTTTTTTGTAGATCTATTCCTTTTTTATAGTTCTTTTGTCATAGTTTTTACTATGATTCGACCCTTTACTTTTGATGTTGACTGTTGTTTACCTACTGTACTATGTTGACAGACCCTAGATGTAGTGAGAAACAACCCGCTTAATGCACTTAATGTTTAGGGGTAGTCCGGCCGGCTATCTTTAAATGTTGCGAGAAACTCTAAGCGAAGGTAGCACTTACCTTCTAGAAAATTCACCCCGATTTTGACGTCCTAATTAAGATGAGTTTGGCATGTTAAATAGGGTTAGGAACACCCCTAGGGTTGACCTAACCCTAGGGTTGCCCTAACCCACGCCCTAAAAACCCCCACCCCCTTGGGTAGGGTTTAGGGGTAGGAGTTAGTGTGCAAACTGATCTAATTATCTAAGGGGTTAGCATTTAGTGCCAGCCCACTTACACATATAAGAAAAGAGGGGGAGGGCTCCGTCACATAAATAAGGTAGAGTATATGTAGGAGAGCTCCTGGGTTCATGACTGAGTTCGTTGCTCTTTGCCGGTGCAAGCTTCAGTTTGTGTCGTTAAGGCACAACCCTCTGTTGTACTACCCTAACTTCCAGACGACAAGGGTACGTCCCACCTTCGGGGTAGCTTACCCTTAACGTTGGCGAATCCATGCTTGGGAGGACTGGTTGGGATGCACATTCCAAGAAGCAGAGGTTGAGGCTTGTCTCCAGCCTCCTCCTCCACGTCAAGCTAGGAGCAACACTCACAACTAACTAGGGCACGTTCGTGTCCTTGTCCAACTATGGGCGTGGGTTCTTGATTGACAGGGTTTCCTTATCGAGTCTTGAGGGATAATTAAGGGTTCTAGAGTTAGCATTTAGGAGCCACGTTTGTGGCACTTGGTGCAACTCTTGAATTTAAGGGCTATAGCATGATAGCCCACATCAGGGAAGGCAGTGTCACTTGGAGATGTGACACTGGCTAAACGTCACATGGTACAATGCCTAAGGCACACCCTTTGGGGTTATGTCATGGCTTGTCGCCAAGGGGTTGAATACTTTAGCAAATAGACATGCTTGTGCTTGTACTAGGGTGTTAAGCCTTGGGCATCCGCTTAAGGGAGGTTAGGTCTCATAACTAGGTGTACCATGTTTAGACTGTTCAACCCTTGAATTCCAAGGAGAAACTCCCATAGCTAAGTGTGCTGGAGCCTCGCAAGGTCATGTGCTTAGGGTTATCCCAAACCTAACCTTAGGGAGTTTGCTTAGCAGAACACTCGTGTCCGCCTACGGCGCACACTCGTGTCCTCACTAAGTACTAGCCCTAGGTCTAGGGTATAACTTGGCCACTCAAACCCTTAGGGTTAGTCGTGGTTCAGGGTACCCTTGTCGCCCTAAAGGGGTTATACTCCGGATGAGGGTGATTCCTCAAGGGGTAAGTGACGATGCTTTAGCTTTGTCCAGGGGTATGTGTGGAACACACGTCTCCTTGATGGGAGTTAGGGCATGAGCCTATCTAGGTCTTCTAGGGCAAGACCATAAGTCAACTAGGGTTATCCCTCAAGGGTTTTGGGAGTAGACACTCTAGGGAGACTTAGACTAAACCCTAAGTCAACTAGGGTTATCCCTCAAGGGTTCTTTGGGCAGACATTCTAGGGAGACTTAGGCTAAACCCTAAGTCTCTGTCCACTTGGGCATTAGAGTCTAACCTAGGGGTCGTTGGGGTTGTTTTAGGAAACTTAGTGTTGCTCATACAGGGTGATGACACCAATGGCCACCTGCAGTCACGTGTTGCCACGTGTTGGCCCTTTGGGTTAAAACTCTGACATCTTCGGATTCACAATATACAAATCCTTTATCTGTGGAGTAGTTACTCATGCAGTTGTTGAATGCCATGCGATAATCACTCTCAGTTGATGGCAGTATTCACAGCCTAGGGTACTCCTCCTGCTCTTGTTGCAAAACCCTCGCGTCCGGTCAAATTTCTTTCGCAGAAATCCTAGAGTTGATGTGTACTATTGGTTTTATCATTTCACTGTGGTTACCACATATCATTCATGGGACGGTGCTCAGTGTTTGCGCGAGTTTCTACTTATCTTCAAGGGACGGCGTTGCAATGGTACAATGGTCTTGGATGTTGTAACTCATGAGATTGGAGTATTCTTCTAGAGATCTTCAAATGTGCATTTGGGCATGAAGACGACTATGACGATGCTTTTCAGCAGTTGCATCGTATTTGTCAACAGCCATCTGAGTTAGTGATGTAGTTTGATGTTCGCTTTCGAAGCCTTTTGCTGCGTGTAGAACTTAATGTCGAAACGCATCAAATTAGGTATGTTGTGGCCAGCATTCGTCAAGACCTTGTGGGGCTTGTGCATGCACTAGCTCAGTGACTCTTGATGATGCTTTGAGGCTGGCACAACGATATGAGTTTTCCCACTTACACCTTCACGTTCTCTTGTTCCACTTTATGTTAGGGATGGACATGCTCCGATGGAGGTTGATGCTATTGCTGCTTGTGTACTAGCACAAGGTTGGGCCCATGGAGGAGGACGTGGACGTGCAGTTTGTTGTTGGGCGTGTGATGAGGTTGGACACACGTATTGGCACTGTTAACAAGTTCCCGATTGATGTCCCCCATTTCCAAGGTGGAGGCCTTGGTGTTAACAACGTCCAATTGGCGCCACTGCAGTAGAAGGTCCTAATGCGGTGGATCTTCCAGAAAACGACAAATCACATGAGTAGAGGGGGGTCCTTGTGCGAATAAATTAGTGATCTCTTTATCTTTCTTTCAGGAGTATCATAAAAGGGTTCACTCAGCATTAGTTCATCTGGTCTTCACTTTTCAAGCTCGATTTAATCACATGCCACGTTCTATTTTCCTTTTAGTATTGGTGGATACAAATTCGAGTTTGTCCTTTATTTCTCAGTATGTTGCTACACGTTGCAGCATTCATTTGCATCGTGCAGTAGAACCAATCTTCATTCTGTACAGCAACGAAACACTTATGCTTATTTAAGGGATGAAGTTGACATTGTTGTTCGTGTGGATAATCGCGAGCTTGAGCTTCAATCTCTGTGAGTGGTGCCGAGTCAAGCTTTTCACCTTATTCTTGGTGTGGATTGGTTGACTTGCAATCATGTCAAGTGTGACTTCAAAAGTCTCCCTCCTGTTTGACTCTCCCTCATCTTTCTTTCATTCCTTTTACTTCTATTCCACTTTCCATCTGCTTTCACCTCTGCTTATATCACTTTTGTTTCATCTTTACTTCCAACCATCTTCCCTTCATGTTCCTCATTTCCCTCTCTAGATCTATCAAATGATCGTCGTGCTACAGTTGTTAATCAACTCAAGAAGGAGTATGTTGATCTTTTCAACTTCAACTTGTTATTTGGGACCAAGATTGCGACATGTCACCCTATTCCAATTGGGGATGTTAGGCTGATCAAGGTACTTGTTCGACGCTGGTCACCAAAGGAGCTCAAAATCTTACGAGCAATGTTAAGGAGGTGTTAAAAAAGGTGTTATCAAAAAATCTCGAAGTCCTTGGGCATGCGAATCTCATCTTGTGACAAAGCCAAATGGGAGCATTCGATTCTGTATTGACTATTGCCCATTAAATGATGTAATTATTTCAGATGTGTACCCACTTCCTCAATTGCAGACCTTTTGGATCGATTGGGGTAGAGCTGTTGGTTCACCAAGTTAAATCTCGCCTCTGGATATTGGCAAGTTCCGATGGCTGACATGGACATTCCCACGACTACTTTTCAGACACCGTTTGGCCTGTACGAGTTCTTGGTGATGCTTTTCGATTTGAGCAATGCTCCAGCGACTTTCCAATGTATGATGAACGAGGTTCTCTGCGATATGCTGGAGGTGACTGCCGACTTCATTAATGATGTTTTAATTCACTCGGATGGAATGTGGGAGGAGCATGTCGGTGATGTACACAAGGTTTTGGATCGGTTGCAAGAAGTTGGTTTAACCATTTAAGTGTGTGTTTGGATCCAAGGACACCATTTATCTGGATTATCGCATTTCACGTGAAGGTTTGTAAGTCGATTCTGATAAACTAGTTGCAATTTTGAAGTTCTCTACGTCAAAGTGTGTAAATGATGTGCAATGCTTTCTTGGTAAGGTACAATATCTAGGTCATTTTGTGGATCATCTTTCAGATCGTACTGCATCATTGTGGGCGTTGCTAAAGTCGTTAATGACTTTTTTTGTTTGGTCTAAGGATTGCAAGCAGGCATTTGCAGATTTCAAAGAGCTTTCACGACTCCTCCAATTTTGGCGTACCCGATTACACTCATCCTTTCATCTTACACGTAGATGCCTTTGACATCGGTCTTGGGGGTGTATTGCTGCAAGAGAGTATGAGTGTCCCTGGCCAACGACATCCCATTGCATACATCAGTCGTATGTTGCAACCAGCAGAGGTAAAATACTCCACGAGTGTCTAGCAGCAGTTTGGGGTTTTGAGAAGCTCCATGCCTAATTGCATGGTTTTTGGATGTTGTTGGAAGGTGACCATGCAACAGTCACTTCGCTGTTGAAGCGAAAGAATTTGATTGGTCAAACTGTTCGGTGGGCCTTGAAGCTTCAAATTTACAACTTAGAGGTTATTCATTGCCCAGGGAGTTCCATGGCTAATGATGATACTCTTTCTCGAGCTCCTCTTCCACCTTCTCAATTTTCTTCTGCCCCTGAGGAGCCAGTTGTTCCAGCATCAGTGGACGAAGATTCTGTACCATTAGCAGTTGCTGTGTTTGACGTTCAATATCCACAAATGCAGAGTTAGATTTGCCATCTTTGGATGAGGTTCGGGAAGTTCAAAAGGTTAAGCCGTGAATTCGAAGGCTTTGTAATAGGTTTAAGAATCTTGCATCACTTGCTGATGACTTGACTTTCAGGCATTTACATTTGCAATATCGCATTCAGGATGACCTTTTGTATTTTGGGGTACTGATCCAGATGATCATTTGCAGTTGGTAGTGCCTTCAGTCTTCGTTCCACGCTTCCTCCATGCTTACCACTCATAATTCATATTTGGTGGGTACATGGGACATTGTCGTATGATGGAGAAGCTGCACAGATCTTTCTATTGGCCAGAGCTGTGAGGAGATGTGATTCGGTATGTGCGTAGCTGTGTGTGGTGCCAAACTCGCAATACTCCCCCGTGTGTTTCGGAAGGACGGTTGGAGTCAATTGCAGTTTCTCGTCCGTTTGAGTTGGTGGCATTTGATTTGATGGGACCTTTTCTGTTGGCAACGAGTACATTGTTATTGCTTCTGATTATAACTCGTTGGGTAAAAATTGGTGCTCTTGCTAGTGTGACTGCTTTTGTTGTTGGTCAGTTTCTCCTAACAAATTTTCTCGGATAATGGTCTTGCATTTATGGCTGAGGCATTTCATGTTTTGACGTTCGACTAGGGACATGCCACACTTTCACAAGTGCTTATCATCCTCAGACAGATGGTTTGGTAGAATGGTTTGTCAAAACCTTCAAAGGGATGATCACGAAGTATGTGAACTTTCAACATTCGGATTGGGATGTTATTTGTCGTCTCTCCAATATGTTTATGTCACTGGAGTACAAAGTTCCATTGGTACTTCCCCATATAAGCTCTTGTATGGTCATGACCTGGTGTTGCCAACAAAGTTGGGTTTGCCTTTTTGGTTACCACGAGCTGCTGATGCTAGTCATGAGATCAGTATCTGACGAGCATTCTTCCATTTGTTCGTACGGAGTCAGCAGAACACTTGGGCCACATATAAGTAGAATAACAACAACGCTACAACTTGCACCATCGACCTCTTGCATAGTACAAGGTTAATGAATTAGTGTTAGTTAGTTTTCCCAAGTTTACAGTACGTGGTTTAGCTAAGAGTCTCCTTTTCCAGTGGAAAGGATCATATCGAGTGCTACAACAAATAGGGCTACAGGTTTATGAGGTTCGGCACGATATTCAACCCAATCCTCCAGAGATTATACACATGCAATAGTTGAACCGTTTTGTGCAACATGAACAAGTTGTGATGCATACAAATCCCCAGTCCCTCCTCCTGATGTTCCTCAAGATCCGGGCCCATCTACAAGAGAACCCTAACCAACTTACATCCTTCTTAAAGTTTTCAATCTGGATCATTCACTCCTATATATAAGTTAAGGTTATTAAATAATGGATATACACATTTTTATATTGTGAGTTCTCACAATATTTATTAGAAATTACATATTTACACCTTATTTTTAAGTTTTCAACTAAAAACTATATAAGCTAAAACTTAATGAGCTATTATTTGCTATTATTGTGAGAGCTCGGAATATAGAAATGTGTATCCATTAATTCAGAAACCCTAACTTATATACAAGAGCGAGTGGTCCAGATTGAATCCAATCCGACGGCTATCAAAATCCACTACGCTAATAATAGTATGTGCACATGCAGCCGTACACGTGGATCTTACATCATCCCCTCCTCTCGGAAGGGTGTAAGTTGGTTAGGGTTCTCTTGTAGACGGGCCCGGATCTGGAGGAACATCAGGAGGAGGCACTGGTGGATCTGTAGGCGGCACAACTTGTTCCCGTTGCACAAAATGCTTCAACCGTTGTACATGTACAATCTCCGGAGGATCGGGTTGAATGTCGTGCCGAACCTCATAAACCTGTGGCCCTACTTGCCGTAGCACTCGATACGGTCCTTTCCACTGAGGAAGGAGACTCTTAGCTAAACCACGTACCGTAAGCTTGGGAAAACGAACCAACACCAGTTCATCAACCTTGTACTCCGCAGGAGGACGATGATGCGAGTTGTAGTTGTTGTTGTCCTACTTGTACGCGGCCCAAGTGTTCTGCTGACTCCGCACGAACCAATGGAAGAATGCTCGTCAGATACCGATCCCATGACCTAGCATCAGCAGCTCGCGGTAACCGAGAAGGCAAACCCAACTCCGTTGGCAACACCGGGTCATGACCATACAAAGCTTATATGGGGAAGTACCAATGGAACTTTGAACTCCAGTGACATAAGCATATCGGAGAGACGGCAGATAACCATCCCAATCTGAATGTTGAAAGTTCACATACTTCGCGATCATCCCCTTGAAGGTTCTGACAGCCGTTCCACTAAACCATCTGTCTGAGGATGATAAGCACTTGTGAAAGTGTGGCGTATCCCTAATCGAGATGTCAAAACATGAAATGCCTCAGCCATAAATGCGGACCATTATCCGAGAGAATTCGCTCCGGACAAGAATGCTGAAACACGACCCGATTCAGGAGAAACTGACCAACAGCAGAAGCAGTCGCACTAGCAAGAGCACCAACTTCTACCCAACGAGTTAGGTAATCAGAAGCAATAATAACGTACTCGTTACCAGCAGTTGACCGCGGAAAAGGTCCCATCAAATCAAATGCCACCAATTCAAACGGACGAGAAACTGCAATTGACTCCAACCGTCCTTCCGAAGCACATGGGGGAGTATTGCGAGCTTGGCACCACACACAGCTACGCACATACCGAATCACATCTCCTCGCAACTCCGGCCAATAGAAAGATCTGTGCAGCTTCTCCATCACCCGACGATGTCCCATGTGCCCGCCAAGAATAGGAGAGTCATGGTAAGCATGGAGGAAGCGTGGAATGAAGATTGAAGGCACCACCAACCGCAAAGGATCATCTGGATCAGTCCCCACAAAATAAAGAAGGTCATCCTGAAGGCGATACTGTGAATGTAAATGCCTGAAAGGCAAGTCATCAGCAAGTGATGCAGGATTCTCAAACCCATCACGAAGCCTTCGAATCCACGGCTCAACCTTTTGAGCTTCCCGAACCTCATCCAAAGACGGCAAATCTAACTCTGCATTCTGCGGACACTGAACGTCAAGCACAGCAACTGCTGATGGTACGGAATCTTCATCCAAAAAGTCCACTGAAGCTGGAACAACTGGTTCCTCTGGGGCAACAGAAGAGAGAGAAGGTGGAAGAGGAGCCCGAGAAAGAGCATCAGCATCAGCCATGGAACTCCTGGGATGAACAACTTCAAAGTCGTAAATTTGAAGTTTCAAGGCCCACCGAGCAGTACGCCCAATCAAATTCTTCGCTTCAACAACGAAGTGACTGCTGCATGATCGCCTTCCAACAACGTCCGCGAACCATGCAAGTAGGCATGGAGCTTCTCAAAACCCCAAACTGCTGCTAGACACTCCTTTTCTGTTGTGGAGTAATTCACCTCTGCTGGCTGCAATGTACGGCTGATGTACGCAATGGGATGTCGTTGGCCAGGAACACTCGTACTCTCCTGCATCAATACACCCCCGAGGCCGATGTCAGAAGCATCTACACGCAAGATGAAAGGACGGGTGTAATCCGGGTACGCCAAAACTGGAGGAGTCGTCAACAACTCTTTGAGATCTGCAAATGCCTGCTTGCAATCCTTAGACCAAACAAAAGAAGTCATTGACGATTTCAACAACGCGCGCAACGGTGCAGTACGATCTGAAAGATGATCCACAAAACGACCCAGATATTGTACCTTGCCA
This sequence comes from Selaginella tamariscina, assembly GCA_003024785.1. Lineage (NCBI taxonomy): Eukaryota > Viridiplantae > Streptophyta > Lycopodiopsida > Selaginellales > Selaginellaceae > Selaginella > Selaginella tamariscina. The sequence continues at coordinate 85,279 of PUQB01000735.1, forward strand.
AGAAAGCGTTGCACATCATTCACACACTTTGGCGTAGGGAACTTCAAAACTGCAACTAGTTTGTCAGGATCGACTTGCAAACCTTCACGTGAAATGCGATAACCCAGATAAGTGGTGTCCTTTGATCCAAACACACACTTAGATGGCTTCAACTTCAAACCAACTTCCCGCAGCGATCCAAAACCTTACGTACATCACCGACATGCTCCTCCCACGTTCCATCCGAATGGATCAAAACATCATCGATGAAATCGGCAGTCACCTCCGGCATGTCGCAAAGAACCTCGTCCATCATACGCTGGAAAGTTGCTGGAGCATTGCTCAAACCGAAAGGCATCACCAAGAACTCGTACAGGCCAAATGGTGTCGAAAAGCAGTCTTGGGAATGTCCATGTCAGCCATCGGAACTTGCCAATATCCAGATGCGAGATCTAACTTGGTGAACCAACGGCTCCGCCCCAGTCGATCCAAAAGGTCTGCAGTATGAGGAAGTGGGTACACATCTGAGACGGTTACCTCATTTAATGGGCGATAGTCAATGCAGAATCGAACGCTCCCATCAGGCTTCGTCACAAGGTGAGGTTCGCACGCCCAAGGACTTCGAGATTTCCGGATAACACCCTTCTCCAACATCTCTTTGACATTCGCTCGTAAGATCTTGAGCTCCTTTGGTGACCGACGCCGAACAGGTACCTTGATTGGCCTAGCATCTCCAGTTGGAATAGGGTGGCGTGTCGCAATCTTGGCCCCAGATGACAAGTCGAAGTTGAAAAGATCAGCATACTCCTTCTTGAGTTGATCAACAACTACAGCACGACGATCATCTGATGGATCCAAGAAGAAAGGAAGAGCATGAAGGGAAAATGGTTGGAAAAGGGTGAGACAAAAGTGATGGAAGCAGAGGTGGAAGCAGATGGACGAAGTGGAATAGAAGTAAGAGGAATGGAAGAAAGACGAGGGAGAGTCAAACAAGGGGGAGACTTTTCAAAGTCACACTTGGCATGATTGCGAGTTAACCAATCCATACCAAGAATAAGGTGAAAAGCTTGACTCGGCACCACCCGCAAAGATTGAAGCTCGAGCTCACGATCATCCACACGAACAACAATGTCCACTTCATCCCGCGAACAAGCATGAGTATGTCCGTTGCCGTACAGAATGAAGACTGGTTCTACCGCACGACGCAAATGAAGGCTGCAACGTGTAGCAACAGATTGAGAAATAGAGGACAAACTCGAACCTGTATCCACCAACACTGAAAGGAAAACAGGACGTGGCGTGTGATTAAACGAGCTTGAAAAGTGAAAACCGGATGATTTGGTGCCGAGTGAACCCCTTGATGATACTCCCGAAAGAAAGATGGAGGGGTCACTAATTTATTCGCACGAGGACCCTCCTCTACTCGTGCGATTCGTCGTTTCCCGGAAGATCCACCGCATCACAACCTTCCACTGCAGCAGCACCAACCGGACGTTGTTGACGCCATGGCCTCCATCCTGGAAATGGGGGACGCCAATCGGGAAACCGTTGACAGCGCCGATACGTGTGTCCAACCTCATCACACGCCCAACAACGAACTGCACGTCCACGTCCTCGTCCACGGGCCCCACCTTGTGCTGGTACACGAGCGGCAACAGCCTCAACCTCCATCGGAGCAGGTCCATCCCCAACATGAAGTGGAACAGAGCACGTGAAGGCGCAAGTGGGAGAGGTGACGACTCATATCGTTGTGCCAGCCTCAAAGCATCGTCAAGAGTCACTGGAGCTAGTGCATGCACAAGCCCCACAAGGTCTTGACGAAGTGCTGGCCACAACATACCTAACTTGATGCGTTCCGACATGTTAGGTTCTGCACGCAGCAAAAGGCTTCGAAAGCGAATACCAAACTGCATCACTGACTCAAATGGCTCTTGACGAATACGATGCAAGTCGCAACATCCAGACCATTGTACCACTACAACGCCATCCCTTGAAGACAAGTAGGAAACTTGCGCAAACACTGAGCACCGTCCCATGAATGATATGTGGCAACCACAATGAAGTGGTCAAACCAATGGTACACATCATCTCCAGGATTTTCGCGAAAGAAATCCGGCTAGACACGAGGGTTTGCAACATGAGTAGGAGGAGTACCTTAGACCGTGAATGCTACTATCAACTGAGAATGATTGTTCAGTTGCATACACATGGCATCCAACAACTGCATGAGTAATTGTTCCACAGACAAGAGATTTGCCTGTTGTGGATCTATGGACGAAGAAAAGACAGAATCTACAAGAAAGGAATAAATATAAACAATGGAAAAACTAAACCTAAGAAGACAAAAAAAATTGATAAAAAGACACAAATCCGAGCACTCCGTAGGGACAATTAGAGGTGCCCCTCACCTCCACCAATGTAAGAGCTCGGAATATAAAAATGTGTATCTCCATTAATTCAAAAACCCTAACTTATATACAAGAGCGAGTGGTCTAGATTAAATCCAATCGATGGCTATTAAAATCCACTACGCTAACAATAATATGTTCATATGCAGCCGTACACGTGGATCTTACATTATGAAATAAAATAAAATAATAAGTGAAATAGAATAAATTAATTAAATATAAATGTTTAATTTATAGCAAATTGGAATGAAATAAAATAAATTAAATTAAATATATATTTAAGTTATAGCAAATTGGAAAGAATATAATCTTTTAAATGTTTGTAATTATTATGAATGCTTATACAATTTTATTGTATCATGATTTACAAAATTGTTTATGTAGTTTTTTAAAAATATAAGTTTTCCAAGGGATAATCTAAAATTTCAGGTGTACATATGTAATCTTCCCAAAATTTAATGTATAAATTATGTATCCTGGTGGTTTTTACAAGGTATGTTCATTTTCACATCGTAGGCCTCGTCATAGTTGACATTCCTCGTCCTTGTTGCAAGTGCGACAATCCCATGGCCATTTCGTCATCTCCTGCCACTACTAAAACATAAATATCACACGCACACACACTCAAAACACACTATTATGCTACATGTGCAAGAGACATTACTTAAAAAGAGGTTCTCTCAGTAATTCAGAGAGGTGTATGTATACATATATACACCTCTCTGAATTACTGTATTGAAATGATGTATGAAGAGAAGTACTGACCAGGATCCTCTTCTGCCTCTGCAACAAGTGCAGATTCAGGCGCTACTCCTGTACCAGCAACTCCGATGCATGTATATATACTATTTTCATCCAACCCAAGAACTTGTATGCGTTATAAACATCATCAATCGTGGCCAGCTCGTAAAGGTAAGCCAAGTCTCTTATACAGCTCACATTCTGTAATCATATGCATAAAGTACAATAACGCTGAGAGAGGGAGAAAGAGACCTTTCTACTGACGCTTTGCGCTTGTATGTGCGTGATCAAACCTAGCCAGTACTTGTTGTCTTTGCACTCGGACTCATGTCTCATCATCAAAATTCTCTTTGCCTACAAATAGTTTACCCCAAAATGTGAGTGCATCTGTGTGTGTGTGTGTGTGTGTGAGAGAGAGAGAGAGAGAGAGCTTACGCGGTCTAGCTCTCTCTGGGAGATTGGGTTATCATGAAGTCCCCTCAAGACGTTTACTGACGCTTCAACAGCGCGTTGAATCTGTGCAGAAAACATATATGTTCTTAACTATTATGTAGATCACACACACACACACACACACACACACACAAGTTTACATGGTTTGAACATTAACAGGAAGGTAAACAAGTACCTTCGATGGTGTAGATGTAACGGAAATAACAAACCAACCCCCTTTCAAGCGGTCAAATAAGCGGAACTCAAATGATACATCGTATGTCAAACCAAGAGCGTCTCTAACATTGGTAAATAACCTGCAAATTATCCCGTTACTATATAGTACATATAATTAGCTTTGTATATAAATATTACATGTAGGTATGTGCACTAATAGAACTTACATAAAATACCAGATAATATGCGGTTACTTAATGATTACTGATACTTTAAAAAGTTAGACCTAGCATTTATAATCTCAGATAGGAGAGTCATTGCAATAGAGCCGTAAAGGGGGTGACGTGGCCTTTTCCAGAATATCCTATCTTCTCCTGGCTTTGTAAGTACTTCCACACCTGGAGGCGCTAATGCCCGTGCTTGTTCTCTGTAAACAATAACTCAAATATAATATATAATACAGACTTATATGCATACAGTATTTTTATATATACATAAATAAGACAGCTCAGATCACACACACACACACACACAAAACACGTTCCATACAAACTGATACCTGTCAAATTACTAGGTACAGGCTCAACAAGAACGTTGAGATCGCGGCCGTCCACTGTATAACCCCATCGATTCGGAGAAGGCCCAGCAACATAGGCACACGCTCTGTCATCAGTATCCTTCAACTTTAACTGCAAAACAAATTATTAAATAAGAATATATTAGTATGTGATCAAAAAAACTCCATATGAAAAGAATGAACTGTGTATATGTTTGAATTTCTAATATAGATATTAACACCGGGCCTACCATTTGATGGCGAAGTTCAGGTTCAGGAGATGAGTTTATAACAACGGGACTTTCTTTGGCTTCGATTTCTTTCCTTGAGCGCACGTCCTGCTCAGGGAAGACTGTTCTACGTAATCCAATATACATGATTCTATTTCATGTTCTGTGAAATCTCCAACAATACACAACTGCCATGAAAAGGTTGTTGTTAGTATATCACCCATACACATGACCATTACTACTATACGTATGCACATATACATATATATACCTCCATGTTGCCTGCGACGAGCTGCTTCATGACAGCATCACGAACCATGGGAAGAGTAAGCTTCTCGATAGCGGTAGGATGAGGCTCCAAAAGCCTTGGGTCGCCATCAAACATTGCACACATGAGCTTATAAGCTGTTGCACGCTCCAAGCTCTTTGGCATTGCCCTAAAGTGCGACATATATAGCTGCTTTGGCCCTGTCTAACGCGTCCTCTAACCATACATTCCTCTGTAAATTACAGATTACATTCCTCTATGAATAAGTTTACTTGTCCCGTACATGCTAAAAATTACTACATGTACCCATGTTATATTCAAATGACATAACATATATTGATATATTTTGTAGATATATTTTAGAGTTGATTGTTTATTGCTTTATATACCTCCATCACCAAATGAAGTAGCTGAAAGGCGGCCCGCATTCCTCCATCACGCAAAGTGAAGTGGAAATCCATACACATAAACTCCTCATCCGCTTCTAATACACAGTTGATGAGTTTAGTCACGCAAAACAGCTCCACCTGTACAGAACATATAAAAAATGCATCAATAATACATATACACAAGTTAATGTAATCTGATGTTGTTTACTCTTTATGTACAATAGCATTATTTATATACCTGTTCCCTAGAATATCCCCCAACAACACCACCTTCACTGAAAGTTCGAACACCAACAGCAACAGCTCCACTTGCATCTGAAGTCTCACGAGCTCTACCACCTGCCACTACAAGCCTCATAACACCTCCTTTAGCCTCATTCTGTGTAATCTGCATAATGCACGAGATAGTGTGTATATTGCGAGCAGAATATGTGCATATGTTCCTGTAAAGATACAACCTATACACACACACGTACAAACCTTGTAGTTGACACGTATGCCATTTGATAGACGTCTCATTACAATTCCTGTTTGCTCATTCACAATTTTAAGCATTGTGCCACCATCACTTACAGGAACAAAGATGGCTTTCTTTGCATTTTCAGTGTTTCCAACTCCGACGAGGAAACCAACTCCTTTGGCACTTCGAACTACACCAAAATATTAATTATATTGGCGTAATATATTAGAAACGACTAATACTTTTATATCGTACTAGACCGTATAATGTATTAACTATATTATCATTACCTCTGGTTCAGGGGCCAAAGGCTCACTTAAACCACTTTTGATAGACTCAACAATTTCCTCCGGGGTTATTTGGAACTCTACGTCCCCTCTTCCATTTTCATGTAGAGTTTTTGGAACACATACAACTGTGGCAGTTGCTACAGGTGCATCAGTGTTTCCATAATCTGCAATGTATTCCAACATAGACTTCGCTGCAGCATGAACCTGTGTATAATAGAATTAACAACTTAATCATAGTTAGATTATGTGAAAACAAAACCATAGGACATGATAAACAGATTTCTCTTAAAGCTTCAGATATGTGTTTATGTCTACATAGATCCGTATCAGGCTATTCATACGCACGATGTGTGCATACATACTTACATCTTCAAGGGTGACAGTATCAGCAACAGCTAAGAGCGCGTCATAGCCCTGTTGTTGATCCATAACAGTGTGACCAACTGCGTCGCTTTCCATTATAAAGTCGAGATTGTCAATAGATGGAACGCTGTCTATCATTGCTGCTAAATGTTCACTGTCCTTAAGCAGCGCATTTAAGTACCTGGCCAATTCCCCCTTTGTAACTCCGTATTCTTTCAACCTTCTTATCTGAAGAACATGTTTAGCTTATTAATAATGTTTGTTCAAATATTTACATGCCCAAGCACAAGTGCACACGACATTATATAACAATACATAGGCACACGTAATAGACATTTTGCATACAACACACCATGCATAAAAAATACAGACAGCCATATATAATTAGATATGTACATATTTCGACACATAATGCGAATGTATACGTTTCTATTGTGTGTGTGTGTGAAGATACCTCTTGCACGGCGACTTTCAACGCTCCTGACCAGTTCTTCGCCTCAGCAGTTACAGCAAGTGTTGTCACCGTACAGCCTTCTCTCCCAGAGTCACTATGATCAAGCTCTATACTGATGAACGGCGGATTTGCACTCTAAAAACAATAAATAAGCCAACAAAGAAGAAGAAACACCACAGTGAACTCGCAAGATACATACTGTATATTACTTACCTTGTAGCGAGTAATACGGAACTGGTAAGTAGATAAAACGATTCTCCTCATTAATACATCCCGTATATCTGCAAATGTTTGCACTTTTTGAATTGGGGTCTGTAGAAACAGCATAGCATTAGAAATTAGCCTCTACACATGCATGCATCCACAAATACATAACTATATATACTATATATAGATATTATACCTTGGAAAACAGGTTTAATGAGAAGTTTTGAAGAAGCTCGTGCTGAAATATGAAAGGCATTTTTCTGTTCACCACCTACTCCTGGAAGAGACCAAGTATGCTTCACAGGAGGTCTCAAGGCATGCCGTTCTTTTCTAATAGGTGTTGCTAATGAAGGTAAAAAAGGCGGATCCACCGTTGTTGGCCCTAAATCCATAACTTCATTAATAGGTGTTTACGAGTGATATACATACATTTAATATGTATATGTATATAAGAGTCAGATTTTCAGGTATTGTGAAAACAAACCTGCTAGACCCTTTTGTAGCTTTGGAAGTATAGTCGTCAACGGACTAGTTACGTTAGGATGGTGCAATCCTGCAGGAGTCGAACCAAATTGTGCCTGAAAGGACAGTAGAAAACAAATTTAAGCTGATAAATACTAATTATCGAAGCAGTGAAACACTTTTAAGCTGTTAAAGACAAGAACATAAGTTGGTATACTTATCACTAGATTATTAGAATAATTATTCGAATAGTAATAGCATTAAATCAATGCAAGTGCGTACGTGTGTATGTGTGCAGAGTGCCTATTTCAGCAACTTACTTCGATAAGCTCGATTGTTCTTCCAACGCTGCCAATGTCACCAACAATGTACAAAGTTGCATTTGCAGGAAAATACCATCTTTCATGAAAACCCTTGATTGTATCCACATCCCACTGCTTATTGTTCCTCCAAACCGATAGGAAATCTACAGCCCAGTAAGTTTTCAGAGTGCAATTGTTGCAGAAGCTGCCAGACAACAAAAATGTATAAGTTTGCATATGCTGCATATGTATATAAAGTCATGTATGGTAAAAGATTATAAAGCGCGCGTAGTACCTGACAGTCGACTCGATATTCAATTGTGTTCATCATCTGCAGTTCCGAAAGCACAGCACTCCTTTCTTTCTCAATCCGTGAAGCTAGAAACTTTGGCTTAAAGGCAATCTGCACATCCCATATACAGTTGAATCTGTAAACTGTATATGCATTCACGCACACACACACACGTACATGTTATCTCTCTCTCTCTCTCTCTCCTCTCTCCTCTCTCTCTCTCTCTCTCTCTCTCTATATATATATATATATATATACACACAAACCTCATGAAGAGCGTCCAGAACAAGGGGCAACAAAGGTTCATTACTACCCTGTGCAGTCACAGGAGAATGAACATGGAAAACAGTATGATGGAAGTCTGTGTATGCATTGGAGCGGGCGCCAGTACCAAGAAGTTTCTCTCGCTTCTTGCTACCCAAAAACGTAACGTGTTCAATCATGTGTGCTATACCTTGCTCGTGCTCTTCTTCATCCACAGACCCAGCGTGCATTTCCATATGTGCCTCAAATCTAATACATACACCAGAGAGGTGTAAACCAGATGAATATGTAAGCCTGTGTGCACGTGTGCTTTTGTAAATACCTACCGGTTTGGGGGAACTTTATTGGGCAGAATGACATAACGGAGACCATTATCAAGCTGGCCACGATGAAGCTTAGGATAGAAGGTAGCCTGTTTAATAGAAGATCTTCCACACCAATCACACCGTTTGTATTAGTAGATTCTCCATCTTCAATGTCCTTCTCTGCTATCTTCTCTTCAGGCAACCATTTCAAGCCGCTTGCATGTCTCTCAGATTGTGCTTGGGCTACTCCATATCTTCCCTGTATTGATACATATGTAAATATAGAACTATTGAAAAAAAGAAAGTGATAAAATATACGCGTTTTATTTCTACTCACACATATAACATCTATATGTACTAACAGATAACATTAATATGTATGTACATGTATTTATATTAAATATCGTGAAGAAACAGTAACTTACACAAGATGCTATCCGTGTATGAGGAAACAAAGGGAACTTCAAACTGGATCCAGTGAGTGGATTTTGCATCCCACTGAGAGCATGATTCCTACGTCTTCCTTGTCGTGTGGATGCACAACAGAAAGCAGCTGTACCTTGTAAAGACGACACTTGCTCTTCGTTACTACTCCTTGCAACTCCTCTGTACAAAATAATACATAAATAATAATGAAATTATGTGTAATACACGTGTGTAACCCGTATGTTAATTTAGAAATATATACGAGAGAGAGAGAGAGAGAGATGTTTTGTATATATCATAAGATAGATAAAGCATTAAACACGTATAAATTATATGACACATGCGTACATACGTACATAACAGTAAAAAAAATCAATATATTCACATATATAAGTAGTCTACGTTATTCAGTATGTAGTACCTTCTCCTTTGGAAATTATTACTTTCCCTCAATACACCTTCCCATCTGCTTAGAGAGAGAGTCATAAATGCTTTTGTCTGAAATTGTTCGTGTATGTGTGTATGTATGCATAACATATACAAGTATATCCGTATGTATAACCTGAATTTGCTGGCAAGAAGGCGAGATTTAAATTTGTCCCTACGGCCGTGGTCACTGATAGAGAGCGCAACACAACCACTTGGACCGACTAATGGACAGGATTTTCTTGCGCTGAATTGCTCGTCTGAATATCTTCCTGAAACACAATGAGCCGCAGGAGCTGGAATCGGAAACCGTGAGCAGTATGCCGCCATCGGAAGAATTCAATCGAAAATGCTCCCTACTGTAAAATATCACGAAATATGGCATAAAAATCCTCATTTTGAAGGAAATTTCATGAGGAAAAGTATGATTTCTACCAATTTCGCTAAATACATACCTTGATGAATTTCCGATCGATCTAGAGTGAAGGCGCCATAAGAACCCTAGTCCGCCATAGGCGATGATTTTGATATTTTTGCCTTTCTACACTGAACAGCAGCCGTTGAAGTGCATGCCCTAAACCAGAGTATCTGCACACCCTAAAACAGAGTACCCTAGAAGAGCACATTTTTAGGGTTCTTAGTTTTAGGGTTTGCAAATGGAAGACGGAAAGAAGAGGAAGCTGGAGCATGACGGCGATGGGCGTCTTTCGACGGACGAAATAAGGAGCTATTTGGAAGGAGATGGGCGTCTGTCGAGGGACGAAATCAAGATTTATTTGGAGCCGCTGAGCAAGGAGCAACTCATTGGGCTATTAATTGATGCGTAAGTATTTTTGATTTTGCTAATTGTGTTGTTTTGGGGTATTTATAATTTCTTTTTTTTTTCTTTTTTTTTTTTTCTTTATTGAATCTATTGACTGTGAATGCTTGTGTGTTCGACAGAGGTTTACAATTCCCTCCGATTGCAGATGACATTGAGAAGGTTGCAAGCAGAGATCCTGCTCATAGGAAGCTCTTTGTACGTGGGCTTGCTTGGGAGACCACTACACAGGCCCTGCGTGATGTGAGTGGTGTGTGTGTTGTGTGTGTGTGTGTGTGTGTTGTGAGAGAGAGAGAGAGAGAGAGAATGTAGCTCGTATTTATACGCCCCTCTTTATTCAGGCCTTTGAACAATACGGCGAGATTGAAGAAGGTGCTGTTATCACTGATAAAGCTAGTGGGAAGTCCAGGGGTTTTGGATTCATCACTTTCAGAGACATGAAGTCTGCACGAAGGGCTTTACAGGAACCCAGCAAGACAATAGATGTAAGTATATATTCATATACACACACATGCTAATGTGCGATGTATTGGTCAGGGACGTATAACGGTGTGTAATTTAGCGTCGGTGGGTAGCACTGCGAGTACTGTGACTGCAGATCAAGCACATAGGAAACTCTATATTGGTGGTTTATCTTACGAGACTTCAAACGAGACACTCTTGAGCATCTTCTCACAATATGGTGAGATTGAGGAAGGGGCTGTCGCTTATGACAAAAATACCAACAAATCAAGGTATATACGTTCTATTGCATTACTGCTATTTAGCATATATATTACTGTTTTACTATCCAGGGGTTTTGCTTTTGTCACTTACAAAACTGTGGAAGCTGCAAAAAGGGCCATTGACGACCCCAACAAAACCATTGAGGTATACAATGTGCATATACATATATAATTACTTATCTCATATTTTGTTATCTTTCGTGTCAAAGGGACGTCATGTGATTGTTAAACTTGCTGCGGAGGGCCAGAAAGAGAAACAGGCAGCACAACCATCTACAACTCAAGCCCAGCAAGTCCCAGCTGGTGGCTACAGTGTAGTGAATCCGAATATCCCTGCTTATGCTAGGCCAGCAGGTAATCATATATGTGTGTGTGTGTGTGTGCAATTGTCTATATAGATGTTAGTGTGTGTAATGTATAGGTTATATAAGATATATTGGTTATAACGTGTACAGTTCCAGCTATTGGATTTTTGCCATACACACCTGGGTTACCGGCTGCTGCATATGCTATGCCATACGGAGGCCAGTATGCTGCCCAATACGGAGGGCAAGACGGTGCTGGAGGTTATTATGCTGGCTCTTGATTGTACTAAATGCTTTTAACGACAAATTTGTTGACTGTAGAGTTTCTAGTATATTCCAGTTTGAATACGCAGTATATTCTAATTTTTGGTATATTATAATCGAATATAACATGTGGTAATCATTGTATTATTTCCGAGCTGCCACGTCATTGTCACATCAGTTTTTGTGATATCTATCCAAAATAAATAATAAAATTGTTCTCATGTGGTGTCATCACACTAGTCAAAGTGTGTGCGAGTGGATATAGCAATGTATGTGCATGTGTTTAATGTGAGTTTTAATTCTAAACATTATATATTAAGAATTTTAGTTCCAGTAAACTGAAACTATGAATTGACAGTCGTTTGGTTTACGAGTTTTACTTAGAAGTCGTGTTTGTTTGTATTGTTAGTGTCCTATAAAATATTAAATAGCCGTCGTAATTCACCATGAAGTTTTGAATACAGCCAATTTACACGTCTAATAAGAACTAATCTATCTTGACGTGTTTATACATTATATAAGTGTATGCACTTTTGTAGAGAAATTGTTAACTTCTTTCCCCGTTAATTGCAGGAGCGAAGGAGAAATGATTTGGCTGTCCGATTGGTTGAGGTCCTTTAGATGCATAGTATGCTTGGAAAGAAAGCCAAAGCGAGATGAATTTCAGCTGGAAAACTGCCAACACAGTCTCTGTGGGGACTGTGCATCGCAGCATGCAGAAGTTCAAGTGAGTTTAGGAAGAAGACACGTTCCTTGTCCATGGCTCGGATGCAGCCAATCTTTCCTTTTCAAGGAGTGCGAGGGACTTCTGTGCTGCAACAGTATGAATATCCTGGAGAATCGCATAAAAGAATCTGGAATCCCTGTGACAAATAGAGTGTATTGCACATACGATGGCTGCCTAGGGTTGATGGACTCACGTGAATTGGCTTCCGGAGTTACAGAAGTTCAGTGCACAAGCTGTTCAAGGCTCTTTAAATATACACAGACAAATGTTGACGAACAAGTTGTGGAGTTGGCCAATATAATGAGGTGGAAGAAATGTCCAGATTGTGAAAATATGGTCGAAATGATAGATGGATGTGATCATTGTATGCAGGTATGTGTATGTATGCGTATGTGTCTCAAGCATGTATAGTTGTTTGGTTTTTATGTGGTTAACAATGTGTACTTGTCAGGTGCGGATCCACCTTTTGCTATGATTGTGGAAAGACAAAGAGCAAACAGCTTATCGTTGGCATCATCGACGATCCTTGGCATATATGTAGTTAAGTACCATTCAAGATTGAACAATGCTTAAACAGTGCGTGTGAGAGAGAGAGCTCATGCGCCCTTGTACATGCTTTTCCTGAAAATTCAACTTTTTGGTTGTGTAGTGGGTTTTCAAAATTACATGATTGCACACATGTGCTGAAAGTGATGTCCATATATTATATATTTCTGTATCTTTAAGTAAAACTTGTAAATTCATTGAAAAAAGTTTACATCGACGTCCATATGAATGTCAATTTCATAACTTCAGTTTCTAGAAACATATATAACGTTTATAACTAGAACTACTTCAAATAAGACATCTACACTCCTAAGGTTGACATCATGCATATACATTGATATAGCAGTTGGTCATCACACGAATTTGGAAAGTGTGACTGCGAAAATAATAATAATAATATATTTCTATTATCTTTTTCAGAAAAATATAGTAATCAAACCTATTACAAAATTATAACTGGAATTCACGTCAGATCATACGGGTGCTACAGTAAAAAGCTGATGTGGCGATGAAGAATATATATAAATACGATGAAGTGATGGATTAAATAAATTATAATTATGAAAATTAAAATATATTAATAATAATAATAGAATGCAATATAATAATGCTATACGGTAATAACATGGGTCAGTCTTAAATTTCACAAAATAATTCTCAAATAAATATTAAAATATATTAATCCTATTAAACTGTTCGTTAAAAGTGTCATATACATATATTTATCTATATGTTTGTAAATTTGTGTACTTACTTTAAAATTAAATTATTATTAATATATTTTGATCTCATATAGTATTCATATTAGAGTTTCGAATAACTTATTTCTATCTACATATATATTCTATGTTTAATAACACAAAACAAAGTGTGTGTGTGTGTGTAAACGGAGCATATGTATATTACATTGAATTTTTGGGTTGAAAAGCTTTTGCAACGCTGGATTTAGTACATTCTAGGGTCCAACATATATGTTAATGTTGTCCTCGCACTCGAAATCCCCATAGAAAGCATGACTGGCATTCTCATAAACCACAAGCTCTGTCTATTATGCAATATGTCCTCCCCTCCAGCAATCACAAGGGTTCAAGGCAAGTCATCCCTCCTGCTTTGCTGGCACGTTAAGCATAGTAAGCAAGAAACCCACCACCGTGGTAAAATACCACGACGGGTTCTGTTCTCAGGGAGCTTTTTATGTTATGCTATATCATACACAAAGTGCAACGTTGACTCTCTCATCTGTCTATCTATACTATATTTTATGTATATAGTGTCTCCTAAGAAGGTACTAAAATTTCAAAACGTAGTTTTAGCAAGCTCTTACCTGATATTACAGTGCACGCACCTTAAGTATGCTAATATTATTATGATTTGGGATGCACCATCATTGGTGCCGTGGATAGAGCATCCCTTCTGAGGCACCAATGAGAAGATCAGACTCGAGGCCACTCGGATTGAACTTAAAGTCACAACTAGGAACGAGAAGGCAATGTCCTTGTTGCCAAGGAGGGAGCATCCATCCCTAATGAGGCCTAACGAGAATCAAACTTGAGTCTGAGACGATATTGTAAATAGATTTCACTTGCCTATACAGGTAAAAAGAATGAATATAAACTAATATACTGGGTCGGGTTATTTGGCTTAAACAATTTTAATAGTGTGGCTTTTAATAAATGAGATGGATGCTTGTGACTGGGGAAGCTACATGAAAGAGCTCATGTGTTATCACCACAAAACCTTGGAGGGTTACGAGGTTGAGTGCGTGTTGGATCCTGTAAGGTTATTCTGGGAGACTATATCGAGTGCAGCTTTTTGTCTGCTATGCCCGGCCAACACAACGAAGACCCTAACAAATTTGTCTGCACAACAAGTTGGAGTTACAGGCTCAAGTTTCAGCCATGGGTGCTTCTTCCTCGTCAGTAATAGTGTTGCCTTCATCGTTTGCACATTGCTCCAATCTGCGTGTCCACCCTAATGCTTTCACGATGTTGATGTGCATCATTGGTTGGCCCACTTTCATGTCATCATAGACTACCATGGTTGGGATGGAGCTGCTAGTTACTGGCAAGTCCCCATGTATGAACCTGACATCCAAATACTGCATTCCAGACTCTACGAGTTTGTCAAGATGCTTATGTGTCGTTGCAAATCTTAACTATTTATTTATATATGTATAGTATATAAGTGAATATATATTCATATTATTTTATTAATGATTTACAAGAGTTATATTTTGTTAATTTCAACAGTGAATATACTACAGATTATAGATTATTATTACAGTAAACAAGTAGAAAACTTGATGTAATACATGACTTAAATTTATAATTAATCTCTGTTATGTATATAGTTAATGAGACCTTATTAAAATTCTCCACGATGAATATAATTTAGAAGAAATCATGGAACCGAACCCTTTCCACATGAGTTAGAACAACAAATGCCACTTTTTCCGACCATGCATTTGATTCGTGATAGTGTTTAATTAGATATTGAAGCTGTAACAACCTTATATTAAGAGATATCAGTTATGCTTATTAAAAACACGTACCTCATTAAATTGATATGCTATTATTATCTTATGTTATATCTTATATAGGCCTTAGTTTTCAAGCAATATGGACCAAATAAAAGCATTTTAGAATCTATAGAATTGACAAGATAATAAAAATATGGATAGCATTGTAATGTCTTAATTTAAAGCTTAGAGCACAATACAAACAACCTAACGTCTATGTGATTGAATATCTAGGTACTTATTTATCTTAAGTAAAATTTAATTTATAATATTTAACAGGTCTTGTTCAAGACATTTTGAAAGTCGACTTTGGCCCATTAAAAATGGTAGGGTACATATAAGCTTGAGACGTGTGAGCAAGCATACTTACATACTGTATCAATAACCATCATACGTGCCTTTTATATTATTGTTAGTCCTAAAACAATTTATAAAAATTAATAAGCAAACTTTATGTAGATACCTTAGTTTATACTTTAACATAGTTTATATTACATGCACATGTGCACGCATGCATTATCATTTCTTTTCATATATATCATTCATATGTTCAATATGTGTTGGAATGAACACTAAAAACGTCATAAACCACTTGGGATAACATAAAGACACTAACGTACCACATCGTAGTCGTCTATTTAAAAGTTCATGTGATAAAAAATTTATTTAAAATGTCCTTAATATATTATATCTTATATATAATTTATGATGTTAATTCTTGCTTAATTTTAATTTGTAGAATATTCTAGAGTTGAATCATATTTAATATTAAACAAGTGTATCAGTGGTTAGCGATAATAACTTTGAATATAATCTTTCTTTTTTATTTCGAGTATAATCTTTCTTAGTATTTTTTATACATTGATGGGAAAATATAATAATGATGAGACGTTTTACACATAAAGTGTTGAAAATGTTAAAAAATTTAAAATAATATATATATGAACAATTTAGAACAAAAATTATTCTAAATTTTTGTTCAAAATTCAATATATACAATAATTCAATTATATATACAATACTTAATTCAATATGATTAAACTTAGTAATAAATGTGTAAATTGAGGTACTAACCCACCCACCCACACTTCCTACACATGTGTATTTGATATGTATTTGTTGTATACATATACATACAATAGTGTATAAAGTTTTAGCAATGGAAAGTTCAAGATTGAAAACAAAATTATATTATATTCATCAGATACCACCAGGAATTTCAAATCGAGCATGTCAATTTTAAGCAGTGATATATGCTGTAGTAAAAAAATGCCACGGATCAGTAATTAAATTAAATTAATAATTAATAAATTAATAATTAAATTAGTAATTAAACATTTCTGTACATTTTTTGACTACAGATTTAATCATTGATTTGAAATACTGATTTGAAGTACTGTTACAAAGAAAGCTACATACGTTACGTCTCACAGTCAGTCAAAGTAAACTAAGTCTCGATCGTGAATAAGACTATACCTGAAATAGGTGGATAAGTCTAATAAGACTATACCTGAAATAGGTGGATAAGTCTAATTTGACATTTGTTTCTGATTAAAACAAAAAGATTTCATTTTGGTAATATTGTTAGTATAATCGTTCTCATTAAAAGTGAGTTAACACATTTTAGACGTACTTACAATTATAATGGTGCACCAGTAAGGTATCCCGAACTTTTCGGTTGAATATTGTAGTTATAAATGCAATTATTTGTATGCAATCCAACTGTAACGGATTCGTTCTTTATAACCTTGTCTTAATAACCCAACTAGGTGTCCCTCTGCATATTCCATGTACAGTCCTGCACTCGTATAGTCTCCCAGAATAACCTTAGAGGGCTTTAAAACCCATCATGCATTACACGCACTCAACCTCGCTGAGGCCAAGGATATAAAACCCATCGTGTCCCCAGTCACAAGCATCCATCTCGCTAGCTCTCATACATAGGATTATGGTCATTCCACGAACTTACACAATTGTGAACCCTATTTTTCCTTTCTTGTCTGTTTCAACAAGTTTCTAGGGGTGCAGTATAAGCCATGTTTTAACATTGCGTACTCGTTAGAGATTATGTATGCAATGTTGATTAGAATGCTAACATTGTATTCATTTGTCGAGGGGAGTCCTTGCAACTGAGTAGGACTCATCCTATTCTATTTGCCAGTCATCACATAGTCCTAACCACGACTTAAGTATCAGTAACTATACACTTATGTAGACGTGTGTGTACTTTATTACCAAGCTGCAAAACTGCCACAAAGAATTCAAGATGTACCCTGTTGTATAGGAACAGATTCATGTTCTCATATATGACATGTATGCCGTCTCTGTTATGTGTTATGCGTGTATAGATCCCACGGTTCACCTCTGAATTGAACATGAATCATCGGATCCCAATACGTTTAACATATATATAACCCTTTGTCTAGGACACTTGTTATGTTGGCCGTGTTTGTATCGCTGGTTAGTATCCAGATCTGCCAGTAAGGAGTGTCCTGTGTGCAAGTCTACAATGGAGGAAGGCAAGGTAGTTCCAACGGCCGTGGCAAGGGTTCCACCGATCGTAATTATAGGAATAAAGGGGAAATGTCTTGCTGCTGCTACTTGTTCAGCTTGTTGATGACATTTAAATGCATCATATGCATGGAAAAGAAGTCGAAGATAGAAGAATATGAACTGGGTAGCTGCAATCACAGGATCTGCCGGGACTGCGCATCTCAACATGCAGAAGTTCAAGTAAGACTAGGAAGAATCCACGTTCCTTGTCCATGGGTTGGATGTGGAAAATCTCTCCTTTACAAGGAGTGTGAGGAACTTTTGTGTGAAAAAAGTATGAATATCCTACAGAATCGCATTAAAGAGTGAGAAATCCCTGTGGCCAATAGAGTCTAATGCACGTATGTCGACTGTTGGGGTTGATGGACTCACGGGAATTAGAGTTGGGAGCCTCATTGGTTCAATGCACAATCTGTTCTAGGTTCTTCAGGAATGCGCAAATAGATCCTGATGAACAAGTTGTGCAGCTGGCCAAATTCAAGCAATGGAGGGAGTGCCCAGAGTGTAAAAGCATGATTGAACTCAGCGATAGATGTGAACATGTGGTCTGCAGGTATGTGTATGTAAATATTCATATTTATATAAGCCATATATGTGTTATAAGCACAGAAAACTGGGGTGACCATTACATATTAGTAATATATTTACTTATATGTGATTGACCATGTGTATTTATCAGGTGTGGAACTGCCCTTTGTTATAAATGTGGGAAGATAAAGACATCAAAGCTGATCCTTGGCGTGATCCATGGTTCTTGTCAAAATTGTGGTTTATGAAAATACAAGAACAGCATATGTGCGTGTGTGTGTGTGTACATATTGTCATGTTCACTTCAGAGTGTGTATATAGTTAGGTGTGTTTATTGAATATATCAAAGTGATTTAGAAAAAGTGCTGTTAATAATTCTCATTAATTGCTCCTGAAATTTTAAAGCCTAATACCATTCATTCACGGACGTTAGATTATATTATCATTAATTATTATAAATGGACAAGCCGCTTAAGGTTGTTCATGTATAGAGCAATCTAATACCAATGAACATGCTGTGAAATTAACCAGCTTCATGAGGTGGAAGCAGCATGTAGAGTGTAAAAGTATGGTTAAGCTTAGCAACTGTAGATATGTTCATGTATATCAACCTAAGAGTCTATATGTATGCATTATATATAAATAAAATGTTATCGATGCTATGAACATATATAAATATATAATATTAGTAGTTTTTGTTCTAGTTAACTACATGACTAAAAAATCTTCCTTTCAACTGTCTTTTAAGTCAAAGTTAATATTGGTTGGCGGTAAGCTTTGATTCTTAAGCAGGCCTGAAAGAATGTTAAAAGTATTGTCATGAACATTAAACTAATACCACTCCCAACTCTAAGCATGGATTTTCTATATAAAACCTAATAAACATCTCCCAATAGACCTTCAGTCTTGTGTAGAAATTCTTACTTAGATAACACTTGGTTTCTTGGGTCCCATGCGTGTCATCATGTATACTCTGCAACATTCCATAATATGCAGGTGTATATTGTAAGGTTTTATCTATATACATATCCCTCAGCGGAACAGAACCATTAAAAACATGTGTACAGGCAATCTACTTCAATCCAATAAGAATTAAACTTATTCTATCTTCTTAGGTGTTTATCCGTGTGAGTGTATAGTAAAGAGAAAGCTTGAATTTCTAATTCTCTCCTGTTAAATTAATTGCTGGGACGAAAGAAAAATGTTTTTGGCTCTGCTATTGGTTGAGGTCGTTCGTGACCTTCAGATGCATAGTATGTTTGGACAAGAAGCGAAAGCAAGATCAATTTAAGCTTAGAAAACTGCAAACACAGTCTCTGTCGAGACTGTGCATCACAGCATGCAGAACTTCAAGTAAGTTTAGGAAGAAGACACGTTCCTTGTCCATGGTTTGGATGCAGTCAATCTCTCGTTTTGAAGGAGTGCAAGGAACTTCTGTGCTGCAGCAGTATGAATATTATGGAGAATCGCATCAAGGAATCTGGAGTCCCTGTGGCAAATAGAGTGTATTGCACATATGATGGCTGCCTGGGGTTGATGGACTCACGCGAATTAGCTTCCGGAGTTGCAGAAGTTCAGTGCACAAGCTGTTCAAGGCTCTTTAAGTATACACAAACAAATGTTGACGAACAAGTTGTGGAGTTGGCCAATATCATGAGGTGGAGGAAATGTCCAGACTGTGAAAATATGGTCGAAGTGATAGATGGATGTGATCATGTGGTTTGCAGGTATGTGTATCCATATTAGTTTTTATTTGGTTGATAATGTGTATTTGTCAGGTGCGGGGCTACCTTTTGCTATGAATGTGGGAAGTTAAAGAACAAAACGTTTGTGGCTGGCATCATCGATGATCCTTGGCATATCTGTAGCTAAGTCTTCTGTAAGATTAGATGAAAATAAAAATTATCTTATGTCTCTTATGCTTAGTGAAAAAGAGAGCTTGCAAATTTCGAGTACATAATCATAATTTGAATGAAGGGATGATGGATAACAATAGTTCCAAAGGAGTGGATCACTGAGTCAAAACTAGTTAACACAAGGAACATGGTCAAGAATTACTTCTTAAAACTCGTAAAGATTTCTCAATTTCATATGCCTAAACATTATAATTCTCAATTTCAAATGCCCAAACATTTGCAGTATATGTGAAGGGAGAAAAAAAAGCAATATTTGAGGTCATGAGGAGGTTCAAGATTATAAGTTCATCATTGACTGACTCATGAAGATGCTAATTCCAATGCTATGTAAGTGTGATTAATTTATGGAATTGAGTTACATATATGCATCTAATTTGATATAAATTTGGCATACAATATATTATTAAGCTTGATTTGACTATACATTATACTATTAAGCTTGATCTTCTAATCATAGTTAATTAGATTAATTATTTAATGATTTTATACGCATCGCATGATTTTATAAATTAAAAGAACCTTCAGGGTTAATGCATTTCATGGGTATATATGATTCTTTTTAAAATACATTTTTTTTCTTAATTTTTAATTTTATTAATTAATTATGTTTTCAAAAACGGAATCGTTCCATCGTAAGTAAGAGCATAGTATTGACAGCGGATGTATACGTGGCACTTGGATACATGTTTGTCTTGCAGCACACAATAAGACAAGTGCACCGATGACTTTAAAAGCATAGTAGAAGAATCATATTTAACATCTGACTTAAGAAAGTCAACTATAGTCAATGAGTTAATTAACGGTCAATATTTCAACTACTGATTAATAATAGTCAAATGTACATTCGATGCTTAAAATCAACTTAAAGCCACTAGTTAGTAAAGATTCACCGTGAACTTAAATTCTTAAAGTTTGTTAAAACATTTAAAAAGTTCTCTCTCTATATATATGATGCTAATTTTAATTTAAAATTCATCGCAAACCTCATGAGATTCGTTACGAATAGTAAGTCTAAGTTAAAATGTAATTCGAATTTTAAATTTAATAATGATTCAAGTTGCTCAATATTAATAATATAACTATGTGTTTATCAAACATGTAAATCTGATTATCTGATATCCAGGGTTAAACCATAGACTGTTTATAAGGAAAAGAAGAAGCATCTTAAAATACATAATGCCTTATATTTGGTTTACTCCTGCTAACGTCTTTCGGTGTTGAACCATCAAGTGCCTTAGTCTGAATACCTATATATATATAGCAGTAAAGACCGCTTCACTCCAGAACCGAAAGGAAAGGCACCTGAATATACTAGTTGCACCAAAGAATATGAAAGCACCAATGTATGTTCAAGTCTTAAAATGTTCAGGATTCTTATTAACTCGCAACACACACACACACACATATATATCTTTGTTTTTCTGTGCTTGATCAATGTATAAACGCAGATACCTTGTCCACAAGATCAATGGTCTCCTCATCCTTAACATCAAAAACATAGAAACCATGGTTTGCGTTCTCATATCTTACAAGCTCGACCTCCTTTCCAAGCTCACGGAGAACCCCCACGTACTCAATCTGCCTGTCCAGCAGTGGATCTTCCCCTCCAACAATCACAAGAGTCCTCGGTAAAACGACGTCACCACATTCCTGTAACTTTGCTGGTACGTTACTGTAACCGTGGTCTCTATTCGCATCTTTTGGAAGAGCGACCTTCCATGCTGCATTGCATATTTTAAGAATTTCTGCACCAGTTGGTTTCAATTCCGAAGCTGTGTGTGAAACCCCGCCAAAGAATGGCTGGAGAAGGATCTGACCTGATATTATACATAATCATTACATAGTTTTTTATTCCACTAATATTGCAAAACAATTTCTTGTTGTATACCTGAGAGTCTCACTTCCGAGTCTGTCTCCTCAGAAACTTTTACAGAGACGTGGTGTGCAAGGTTCCCGCCGGCACTGTCCCCCATGACAAATACCCTGGACATGTCCGCATGTAGCTCGGCAGCCACAGAATTGAGCCACTCCAGAGCTGCCAGTCCGTCTTCATAAGCTGCCGGAAGCGGGTGCTCCGGTGCCAGCCGATAGTTAACCGACACAACAACGGCGTCTGCCTTCCCACATAACTTCCTTAAGAAAATGTCGTATTCTGGATAGTCTGCACTACATGCAATGAACCCGCCCCCATGGTAGTAGACAATAACTGGTAGAAGCTTGTCTCCCTCTCCTGATTGACACATTCCTCTTAGCTATAATATTTAATAGTGCCTTAAATAAAATTGATTTTGACATTAATGCTCTGATAATTCTAGTTCATACAATATAACGCAAATTAAAAAAGTAAAGTCAAGATTGATCAGATCCAACGGTTCAGATTAACTAATTTAATAAACAATGAAATTTGACAAAATACGAATTTCCTCTTCTTCCATGCGTAAATAAAAGTTTAAACAAATATTTTTGGTACTATTATCTACTACATAATATTGTAAGCGCTGATAAACAACATATTATATGTCTTTTAAGCACACATACACACAGGGATACAGTTATACGGTATGTCGTTAATTTCTATACATACCTGTCTTGGGGTTGTACACTCTTACCCATAAGTTAAGCTCCTTATCACTGAGAAATCTTTAGAGGCAACC